>JBBBDQ010000894.1:2232500-2790000 GCA_037127315.1 Ascarosepion bandense | reverse complement strand
TATATATATATATATATATATATATTCCATGATTTCGAAAAAAAAAAGACCAAATTTTATCGCAGTATAATCACGCACAGTGTGTGTGTGTGTGTGTGTGTGTGTGTGTGTGTGTGTGTATTCATGATTATACAAAAGCCAAATACTCAGTTTTTCTTCCGTTCTATTTCTTTGTTACATTTACCCGACCAAATACACTCAGAAAAGAACCAATGATGTTATAGAAGAGGTAACTGACGTCTTGTTTAAATAAATATTTATATATTAACTCACACATGCGTTCATTTTATCTGTTCCCCCCACCCCTGTCCAAAATATCTCACATACCCCCCATTGGTTACGAGTCAATGATAAATACTTTTATAGTAAGAGATTAACTGACACGATTAGATTTCGAATGTCAAACAATTAATTTTTTTTTTTTTTTTTTTTTTTTGCTAGGGAGGTCACAGATTTTTCGGTCTTTCTTTTATTAGAAAACTCCACATTTGGCTCGGTGTGTTCATACATTCGTTCAATATAACACCAGCTTGATTCAAATCCAAACAACGGTTACTTTTCAAGTTCAATATATGTCCCGTCTGAAAAGAAAAATAAGTAGAGATAAGGTTTATTTTAATATAATATGGTTACCGTCGTTTCACTCTGGGCAACATGATCAAATTTCAGATTTAAAGAATTTATCAGTTTATAATAATATATTTATTAAAAATATACACCGTTTAAATACAGATGGCCTCACATTTTAGCTTTATTTTCCTGTTACCCAGACATTGTTGCCTGAAAAATTTAGCCCTCTCGACACAGATGTCCTTTCAATTTAATTCAAATAAAGTGTATATGTACGTCTGCCTGTGTGCATGGTTTTTTTTTTTTTTTTAAGAAGATATCCTAAATTCTGCCAGGAATGGTGAAATTGTGTAAGAGCCCAGGCGCAAATTTACTGTAGATGATCTTGAGATCAAGGCACTCTCTAGACATTTTCGTCGTAGTAAATTGTTTTCTCCTTTGATCAGAGTAGCATTTTTTCATGTCAAAATTGTGGTCAGTCTCGTTACGGTAGACAACCAACGCATTTGATGTATTATTTTGTGAAATGTACCTTTTGTGTTCATATAATTGTTTTTTAGATTCCTTGGGGTTTCTTCTGTGTATTTTTTGTGGCAATTATCACAGCCGATCGAATAAATGCCTCTATATTTTCTTTCGTCATACAAAGTCAACACAAATCCTTTTTTGTTCATAAGATTACTCACAAAATTTTAAGAAACTGGTCCGAATTCAATGTTTATTAGAATTTATATTTCATTCTATTTGTCCTATATAAACATCACCAGAAAAAAATAATGTCGGGCGCAGTGCGGGGATAAAACAACACAGTGAATAAACAATGTGGTATGAAAAGATTCACATGATGTCTATAATATCATTAATAACAATCAACGGCGAGATCAACAGTTCGAATAAGTATATAGATAATTCCTCATCTCAAAAATCAAACAGTGCCTAAAGCTATACGAACTCACCATGATAAACACATGTTGAAACCATCTGACTTGGGTTTAAAGGTCCCGAAAATACACGACTGATGTCTTGATTTAGCGGAGATTAAGAAAAACCAACCCCACCGGAACGAAAATGACACAATAATCCTATCAGATATCTTGCTTTTTGGCCAAGTATAGGATATAGAATTCGTTTCGTTCACTTACCCACAATTACCTTTGGGAAAGGTATGAATCTATCTCTTCTCCCCCAGCTATGGGTTGAATAGGAGAACAGATTGGGTATATATATATTGGCAACCATTCTTCCGTAAAAAGAAATGGTAACCTACTGCTAGAAAATCTTCTGCCTAGTCAGTCATGGATCGAAAGAGACATGATCGCCCTAGAGTGTATCACTTAACTCACTGGTAGGATAGCTGAAGAGTAGCCAGATGGTAATTGGACGAAACATAACAATAACAAAAATAATAATAAAAACAACATTCTTTAATAGAATGTTGTTACGAATAAGTTAAAGAAACTAGATTAAAAAAAAAAGACAGTAAATTAAATATTAATACTTGTGTTATTGTAAACAAGAGGTGCAGAGCGATATCATGATTAATTGTTGTCAGTGAACACCTTTCTTAAAATAAGAACGTTCTAAAATGTAATTTATTTTCTTCTATATTTAATGTTAAAACGTCAGCCAATTTAGAATTTTTTTTTCAAGTGAATAAGACCTTAGCAGTGACTGATTTCTATAACTTTCTGTAAAGTGTTTAAGTGTAACGTTATGTCCTTAATGTATAAGAAGAGTTGGTTGGTTGGTTGGTTGGTTGGTTGGTTGGTTGGTTGGTTGGTTCAGTGGCATATCAACCTCCATGGGCTATTTAATACCGAAATCTAAATATTTTATTCGCAATTTTATTTTTTTAACCCCCGTTATCTTCATCTTGGTATTCCTTAGAAAGTTGGGCGTTTGTAATAGTCTAACGTGACGTCATTAAATATGATATCATTTATCAAAGAAGATGGTATCCTGAAGTGAATTATGTTATAATTATTGTGCGTACGTACTATATCATTATTAGCATAATATAAAATAAGTCACATTCCTGTTGTACTGCCTCGTTTCCAATAGCAGTTACATATGACGTCACGTTAAATCATTTCAAGCATCCAATTCGTATACTAATAGTAAGTTCTACTCGGACAACTTCTTCCCAAGAACTTCTGATTTGTGGAACAGACTCCCGGTAGGTTGCTTTCCCGATCACTTCTTTTTTGTATCGTATCCCTTAAGTATACTCATTGTCCTGCACATCTTCCTGTCCCTTGTAGCGCTTAATACATTTCTGCCATCAATTTGCTTAAGCCCATCAAGTATGTCATGAGCTATTTTCTTTCGTATCTCTTTTCCACTATTCGCCCTGTGGGTATCAGATTCTTCAAGCTCTTCTTCCTCATTACGTGTCCTAGAAACTTCAGCTGTCTCTTCCTGATGTTAAGTATAAGTTTCCTTTTCGTTTCCATTCTCTCCTAAATCTTGTCGTTGCTCACATGTTTTATCCATGGTATCCTCAGCATCCTTCTGTAGAACCACATTCTTCAACTCTAGAATCAAATGTTATCTTTCTTGCGTAACCTCATGATCTTCACGTCTTGTCTTTTCTTACGTTCAAACAACACCACACTGTAACCCTCTACTTTGAGTGACTCTTGGGCTTTGTACTGAGTGACCATTAGTGTATATATATATATATATATATATATATATATATATATATATATATAACAGAAATAGGGGTTGTTTCAAAGAAAGAAATTAGTATAGAAGGAAAAAGTGCGAGAAGCCGTGAATGTTTAGTTTAGATTTATTATTATTATTATTATTATTACTTGCTTTTTGTATAATATATTAAGTGTCCATAATCCCTACACGTGTTTCGAGTCCAAAGTTGACTCTCTTCAGGCGAATAAACCTGTGACCTTACATATCGAGATTTTTTGTCTATCTGACGACCGAGAATAACCGTGCATATATAGATAACTGGTCCTTGAGCAGGCAAGAAAGTTCATATGCGTGCGTGTTTTTCGTTGTTTTTTTTTTATGTTGCAAACCCCACATCTTTGCTTGTTGCATTTTGTGACTCCCCTGTGTTGTGTGTTGCTCGAATTCTGATGAGGTTAGTATGTTCTTTTTTAAATTTGGGGGTTGGTGTTAGCTTTTAATTATTTTAGTTATCTTTAAGATTTATTTTACTATTTTTGCTAAGTAATTCTATGTCTTTTTATATTTGTAAATAATTCTGGGTTGCTTTTTTGTGTGTGAAAACGTTTTTCATAAAACAAATAGACTCAACTACAAAACATTCCCCATAACACAAAATGGACGACACTTCTACTACAAATCCCATAATCGAAACATACTCACGCATCCAAGATCACCCAGATATGCCAACACCACATTTTCCAACCCAAACCCCTATTACCCAGAAATTTCAAAGCTTATAAGTAGATGTACCTCATCAAATAAAAAACATTTTTTAGAACATATGATCCGATGGAAAATACCAATTTAAAAAATATAAAACCTATTATTATTAATCTTTCCTCATATCCTTTAAAAGAAGTGGAAATAAACCTTCTAAAGTTAGGTCTAAAATTCTGTCCCACCCCAAAAAGTAACATTACAGACCTAAAAAAAAAAAAAAGACCTTAGAGAATTCGAACAGAAATTTAGACTTATAGAAACATTACACAACAACAACACAACTACCGATAGCTCAATAGTAAAAAAAACAAAAAAAAACAAAACAAATCTAAATATTTCAAAGACAAGAATAGCAATTAAAATAAAATGAACATATTCTTTGAAAAAATCCTGGGACTTTCAAAACAGTCAACCCCCATAACAATCTCGCACACAAACAAAGACTAGCATTAGAAATCATCCGTGAAAAGAATGACATAATAATAAAGGAAGCAGACAAGGGCAGTGCTGTAGTCATTATGGATACAACTTACTACAAAACAAATATTTAAGATATGCTAGGAGAAGAAAATAACTGCAGATTAATCAACCATAATATAGATGAAAACATCACATCAAAAATTTAAAAAAATTCTGCCTTACACATAGTAGAATACTAACGAAAAAGAAAAAGATTTACTTACAGACTTTATTTAAAAAACAAGCTATTTTTACGGACTCCCAAAGATGCATAAATCAAACACAATTAAAGCAGCTATCCAGGAGCAAAATCTGAATACATTCACACTCCCTAGTGATCTAAAATCCAGACCCGTTGTAGCAAGGCCAGCCTGCCCAACAAGCAGACTGAGCAACCTCATAGATAAAACATGACAATTATACACCACAAAAAATAAAAAGCTACATCAGAGCTTGCATACATTTCCTTAACTTCATACCACAAAAGTAGACCAGGGTACACTCATAGTAATATTTGACGTGGACTGCGTATACAGCAACATACCCTATGAACTACGTAAAAAGGCCATTACATTTTGGATTGAAAAACACCCAGAAATACTTCCTACAAGCTTCACAAAATAAATGATTATACAGAGTATAGAACTGATTTTAGACAACAATTCATTCCAATTTAACAACAAAATTATATTCAAACAACTGGTACCGTGATTGGGACAAAAATGGCACCGACATATGCAACACTCACATTAGCATATCTAGATATAGGGATGGCATAAAAACAGAATTCACTAAATCATGGAAAAGATATCTAAATGATTGTTTTATCTTTTGGAGATCAACATGGGGAGACATAAATAAACTACACAATCTACTCCAATACTTGCACCACAAAATTAAGTTTACACTGGAAAATAGCTATAATGAATTGCCATTTCTAGACATACTCATAAAAACAAAAACAATTGCATCATCACAGACATTTACATTTAAACCCGCAGACACTCAACAATACCTCCATTTGAAGAGTCATTACCCTAAAAGTTGTCTAAAATCTATCCCCTACTCACTAGCACGACGAATTTGCACAATAGTAGCAGACGAGACCCTTCATAAAATATGCCTAGAGGAATTACGAAAAACACTACAAATAAGAGGATAGCCAAGGGTTTCCAACTGGCAGAAGAAATATCAGTAAAATCTTTAAAAAAAAAAAAGAAAAGAAAAAACGTTCTCGCATACATTTCCACACACAAAAAAACAACCCGGAATTATTTACAAAGATCAAAACACACATAGAATTACTCAACAAAAATGATAAAATAAAATAAATCTTAAGGACAACTAAAATAATCAAAAGCAAACGCCAACCCCATAATTTAAAAACATACTAACTTCATCAAAACTCGAGCAACACACAACACAGGGGGGGGGGGGGTCACAAAATGCAACAAACAAAGATGTGGGGTATGCAACGTAATAATAGAAGGAAACTACTTCAAGTTCGAAAACACATCTACATTCGAAATAAAAACAAATCTGATCTGCAACTCTAAAAAGCGTAATGTATAGTCTAAAATGCTATGGATACACAGAAATATACATGGGGCGACACAAGGCCTGAGTAGCCCTGCACAGAAGTAACATTAAACAAGTCAATAACAGGAAATTGTACGTTTCCCAACATCTACACAAACGTAGTGGAGGTAAATTCAGAGTAATGCCTATCTACCAAAATACGGATTATGACACGCTCCCGATGCAGGAAGAAACATTTATAAAAAGATACAAGTCTTCCCTCAACAAAACAATATGAAAAACCTAACACACACACACACACACACACACAAAATAATTCAAACGCGCTAAAAAAAAGATTTCGCAAACCATTGCAAAAAATAGTCTTCCAAAAACAACAAAACAAACTAGACGAGCTGTAGAATTGAATCAAAATCGCTGAAAACAGTTTTGAAGTATCAAGCCGAAATCAGATTTCGCAAGTCAGTGTAAATTTTTTTCTGTTCAACGAATGGTGAATGATTCCCAAAACGGAAGAGATTTAATGATCGAGTGTGAAAAAAAACCAACAAACACGCACACATATGTAATTTCCGGTCTGCTCACTGACCACTTATCTATATATATTCTCGACCATCAGAAAGACAAACGAATCTTGATATGTAAAGTCACAAGTTTATTCGCCTGAAGAGAGTCAACATTGGAATTGAAACACGTGTAGCGACACAAATACCATTATGGACACTTAATATATTATACAAAAAAGCAAGTTATATTAATAATAATAATAATAATAATAATAATAATAATAGATTTTAAATATTCACGGCTTCTTTCAATCCTGGGTTAGGAAGCGATCGGAGTCTAAGCCGCCGTACTGATGAGCTGTGATACAGCGAAACAGATCTGTCTGCGGATGACTATATATATATATATATAATTATTACTTATTTGATTAATTCAGCTCCTCAACTTCAGAGTTTCGTAGACTAAGCTTTTTTTTGTAATCAATCAGTTCAATCAGTTCCTCATCAGGTTTCAGTAATTGAATATAATTATTAAAGGATTAACAATTTCCAAAAGCTATTAAACACTGAAGTAAAAAGAACTAAAAAACCCAAAATACGTTAAAGGCGGCAAATCAAGTTAATGAAAAAGTGACCAAATGTTACAAAAAAGCACCAGGCTTTTACAATGAAAATATAAATGAAGAGTCGAAAATTATCACAACCAAACTGGACATAAGTGACAGGGTCCAAATGTTAACCGGTAAGCAAGCATTTCTAACCATAAAGGACCATAACGATAATTTACCCAATAACCCCCCCCCCTCCGCACCGACTTATCAACCCAACAAAAAATAAGCCAAGAAATATTTCAAAGATATGGATTGCTAAATATATCAATTACTTGAAGGACACAAGTGAGTACATTTCTTGGTTCCAAAAAATTCGAAATAAAAGAAAATACTTTTATAAAATATGACATCGAAAGTTTCTACCCATCAATATCTAAAAAGTGTTGATGGAAGCTTTGAATTTCGCCAAGTAGTTCATAAACATACCATCGGAACATATAAATGTAATTTTACATTGCCACAATTTCATACTATTCCACAATGGTAAAGCATAGATAAAAAATAAAAAAAGGGCACCTTTGATGTACCAAAAGTTTTCTTTGACGGAGCCACATAACTAATTAGCTTGTAAAATCTAAATAAGATCAATGAAATCGTCAACATAAACGACCATGGGTTATACAGAGAAGATAGGTTGATGATAGTGCCCGACAATAGAAGGGAAAATCTCAAGAAAAAAATTGCTTTCAAGAGCCTCGATTTTGAAATAGAAGTCGAAAAGAATAAAAAAAAGTTGTCGAATATTTAGATGTAGAATTAAATCTACAAATTAGCAGTGTCTCCCCATGTATGAAACCAAATACAAATTTTGGGTTTGTGAACACTGGTTATAACCATCCTGCTAACATAATGAAACACATCCCTAAAAGAATAGAACATAGGTTATCTAAAAATTCCTCTCACAAACCAACTTCGATGAAAGAAAAAAAGATTATGAAAGACCCTTAAATGAAAGTGGCCATAAAAAACTGTTTTGGAGTCTCCCCCTTTTTTCAGGATAATAGACTCGTCTAGAGTACACATATACTCCTGCCATAGAGGCAATACCGAAAGTCACCGGAAGATACCGCGGTTTCACGGAGAATACACCATTAGTAGTTCATAGTAGCTCAGAGTTCCACTCAGCGAGAAGATTATTACACAGCACCCGTCAAATTCTGATGTGGTCATACTAAACATACTACAGCTTCACTTCAGAAACTTGTAAAGGTAATTCTTACTAACCGTATTCCTGTATTATTAACCTTCGTTCAAGTTTGTATCTTTACGTTAATATACTTATTTTTCTATCTCAAATTCTGGTTGTTGTTCCCTTATTTTGTGTGGTTCCCATTCCCGGGATCCACAAAAACGAATGAGAATATAAACATTAGATAAACAAGCAAATGAAAAATAATGCTAGGAAACGAAACATTATTTGGTCCAACCAACCTTTTAATTTTGGAAGTAGAATCCAAAATAGGGCAAATACTTTTCAAATTAATTAATAAACACTTCCCTTTAAAACTCGAAATTGCATAAAAATATTCAATAGAAATAAAGTTAAATTAAGCTATAGGTGCAATTCGAATTTAGAAAATTACATAAAAGACAAAACGCCAGAAATTTAAAAAATAACGTGCAGCATAATATCGTTAATAAAAAATGTAACTGCAAAAACAAAAACAAATGCCAATTTGACAGAGTTTGAAAAACAGGAGTTATTTACAAAGCAGAAGTACAGGATACAGATGCACACAAAAAAAAAAACGTACTTGTGGTGGACTGAAGGAATTTTTAAAAACCGCTGGTATAATCACAGGTCTAGAAAGCCTCAAAAATTGTACCAAACTGGCTAAACGTGTGAAAATTGAAAGAAAAAAAAACGGCAAAGACCCTGATATAACATGAAGCATATTAAAAAGGGCTAGACCTTACAATAGTGGTGATGTCTGTAGATTGTGCCAAGAAGAAAAGTTAGCCATAATATTATTTCCAGAACGAGAAAGGTCCGAAGTAATGTCCGGATGTAAACACATCAGAAAGTATATTTTTGTATCATACAAACCCGGATGAAAGTGTTTACAATTCTTGAAAAACTCCTCCCCTATTTTGAAATTTTAGTTATTTTGAACTCCCAGGCGTGTGTTCTGAAATTCCCTTTTATAAGTTTGAGAAAAAAAAGTTGGAGAATCAATTGATATAAAACGCCTGAAGATCCGGAAAGATTGAAACCAACGTTGCGTAATCAATTAACTTCCAAAGGAATATATATATATATATATATAGCAAAACTATTAGAAAATCTCTAGTAACGAACTCGAAAAGACTAAATAATAATTTTGGTCAAAATTTCAAAAATGAGTACAAAACTTTCAGCAATCCCCGTGTATATTTTGAAAACTGACTGATATAAATAATTTCTGATTAAATATCATGCAAAAATAGATTTACAGATTAGCGTTTATCTCCATTCTACAAAGTATTTTATTTCAAACTATAAAAAGAAACATTTACGGTATAGAATACTTGCATTGTTCATCTCAACCCTGTAAAGAAGGGACACGATTTTACCAACAGTATCAAGGACACCGGAACAAGAAATGTGATATTAATAATCAGAATATCAGAGAGATCAATACAACTACAGAAGGATCTACATTTATGTTTTATAGATTACGCTAAAATCTTTCGACAAAGTACGACACAAGAATCTATTTGAACTGCTAGGGAAACTCGATCTGCTTGGAAAGGATGTTAGAATCATCCAGAATTTATACTGGGAACAAAACAACTGCATACAAATGGAACATGAATTGCACGGCTATGAAAAAAAAAAAAAAAAAAAAAGAGAAAAGAAAAAATAGACGGGAGCCTGAGACAAGATTTAATTCTTCCAAAATTTATTAAATTTCTTCAAGTTTAAAATAACATTTGAAAAAGTAACTTCATTGTGTCTATGTTTTAAAATTATTTGAAATTAAGCTTTCAAAGTGCATCTTCTAGTGGAGACCAACGTCTTGGATTCATTCGGAATTTGACTGAGATGGCATTGATAAAGGTCAGATTAGGTAAAACATTCGGCATTCATTAATCAAGCAACCAATACTATTGTCGGTTGAAATGTATAAAACCTTTCTGAGAAAAAAGGTTTCTCAAGTCCCGTAGCTATTACTGCGCTTTCCAATGTTGATAGGAATTTCCTTCCCAAAACTTTATTAAGGGATTTTTTTTCAACTAACTTCTTTCAAAAAGATTCCTTTTGATTGAATTGCGAAACTGTCGTGGTGTGTACTTTAAAAAAAAATTGCGAAATATTGGCTTATGTTTTAACATGAAAAGAAAGGAAAAGACAAAAGAAAAGAAAAGAAAATATGTTTAAAATGAAAATAAAATAATAAAAAAGTAAATACGTTTTAACATGAAAATGAAAGAAGAGAAAAGAAAAAGAAAAGAAAAAAGAAAAAGAAAAAATGAAAAGAAAAGAAAAAAGAATAGAAAAGAGAAATAATTAAAATACAAAAGAAAAGAAAAGACAAGAAAAAGAAAAGAAAAAAGAAAAGAAAAGAAAAATGATTACGTTTTCGCACGTTATTATTTTTATTTGAAGAAGGGGAAAAATGCAATTTAAACAGGGAAGCTACAATAAATAATCAAAGACGTAAAAAATAGTTTGCGAAATTTGCTTTGGACAATGAACCACGCTTGAGTAGACAAACATGTTGTTCGCAATCAATCAAAACATTACTTAAAAATAATTAACGTTATACAGTGCAGTGTGGAAAGAGCCAACAGACAGAAAATATCCAAATCAAGTACTTGAACTAACTTGATTATGTCCCACATAAAATAAACAACTAAAAAAAACTAGACTGTATTTCTCTGTGTAATTCGATACGTAAAAGTAGTGAAACAAATCGTGAGGGGTGATGAAAAATTAATATTTTACAACAATGTGGAATGCAAGTGATCGTGTGGCAAATGAAACAGCACTAACCGTAACAAAAAACGATCTTCATCCCAAAAATATGATTTTATGAATATAGTGGAAATATGAGCTGTTTTCGAAGAAATAAACGATTAATTCGAGCAAATTCTGTTCTCAGTTACACTACATGGGAACAGTATTTAAATAAACTCATCGAAAATGTAAGAGAAATGGTATAATGCTTAAACAGAATAGCGTTAGACCCAGTGTTTCTTTGGCAATCGAACAAAAATATATTGCATTTGGGGATTACTATTTATTTCAGTTTTTACAGATTTCTCTTACTGATAAAAATGTCGATTCCTGAGAAGACTGAAAAAGCCCCCTAGATAGGTTTTAGCAGATAATGATAAGAGTTCTAAAAGAATTCAGTTAGGATATTACCGGAAAAATGGTAGATGATCACAGAACAAGTATGCTGTTCGTTTTTCGAGAGAATTTAATTGGTCACGCATGTAAGGTGATAGCATTTGACATAATGTGATCCGTCTGTGATCCGAACACCCATATAGTAAAGTAGATGGTAAATAAATCTGTCTGGATCTGAAACCACCGACTGCCCACAAGTCGGGAGAATAGAGTAAATACGTAAAAAGAAAATTTTCAGGATCAAGTGCCGCTTGATCGGAAGGTAAAAAAAATCTGGGGTTTGAGAAAGTCAGAAGGAACTCGGTCGTCAGAAAGTTATGAGCTTGCTGTTAGAGAGTGATGAGCCGCTTGTGGGAGATGTAGAGATGAGAGCCACAGAGTTATAAAGACGCGCGTTGTAATGGATATAAGTTGGTAGGAGGGAGTTGGCAGTGAGAGTGAAGAGGGAGAGATGTAGAAACAAATGTTGGAATTCTAACTGTCCGAAGTGAAGATCTGACCTGTTAGTCTGACGTGAGGCAAACAGAATTAACAGCGAAGATGTCCCAAGTGACACTTTTCTACGTACCAGGCGATTCCGTAAATCATCTTCTTCTTCTTCTTCATGTGCCGTGTCTCTTGAGAACGTAGGCGATCATAAGCCTCCACTTGCTCCTGTCCTTTATCATTCTTAATAAATTTTCTCTTGGTATCTCTCCCAAACCCCGCTCCACCATCCAATTTCCCATCAAATATATCTCGAGCTACTTTTCCCTGTCGTTCTCTCTATCCGTCTTGTGCATATTGGATTCTCCAAACCCTCCTTCTTTACGTGTCTCAGAAACATCAGCTGTCTCTTCCTGATGCTACGTATAAGTTTTCTTCTTGTTTGCATTTTGCATCTCCGGAAACCTTGTCGTTACTCGCATACTCGGTTCATGGTATCCTCAGCATCCTTCTGTTGAACTACATTTCTGTTGTTTCAAGCCTCACTTTCATCCTTAAAGAGATTCCGTGAATATATAACCATTCGTGTTTTTTTTTTCCCCCGCTTTGGTGTACTTCTTCAACCATCCGTTCCTTTTCCCAGTTTTTGTGTCGATGCAAACGGGAATCGAAACACGTCGAGGGGTGAAGCTGTCTTAGCAGATAAAAGACTACGCGGGCGCGCGCAGGTGTACATTTACAGCATAGCGTAGTGTAAAATCTGCAGTAATTAAAATTTTATTTGCATTTTTATTAGAGACAAATAGCAAAAGACAACTCACCTGGTGTATTTTCCATTCCTGCATGCCACCATTTCCGGTGCAAGTGAAGACAACAAGAGCATTGTCATAACTAGACAAGCACCTCATATCAATTCGAATTTCTCCAGTTTTTGTTAAGGAGTAATACTGCAAAACAAAATGAACTGAAAACAGAATGGGGACCATTTCTTAAATTCAAGAATAGATACTTTATATAATAGCATTTACTTAAGATACTGGTTGGTTGATTTTGGCCGTATAACCTCTACGGGTTATTTTGTGCCAAATTCGAAAATATTTTTAATACGATTTTTTGCCTTCTGCTACAGATAAAATATACTATTGGTCATTTCGCTATAAAATGCATTGTTGGTAATTATACGTTAAAATTATTTAACGACATATCAACTTCTATGTATTATTTAATGCTGAAATCTAAATAATTTGAACACCATTTAATGGCTTCACCTACAGTTAAGATGTATTTCTGGTCGTTTTACTTCAAAATGTATTGTTGTTAATTTTATTATAATTATGTATTGTTTTACTAACACAATTTCATGGCTTCAAATTGTTTTCTTTCAACCACCATATAAAATGTATTGTTGGTCATTCTACTTTCAAATTCATTGTTGGTAATACGACGACAAAATGTATGGTTGGTGATTTCACTATAAATCTGTATTGTTGGTAAGGTTATGATAAATACAGGGTGCTCTGGATAAATTGTTATCTAAATTACGCAAAAATGAAAACAAAACTCACTCATTTTGAAAGATATATTTACCAAAATTACACAAAAATATCTTGAAATACTAAAGAGTAAATTTATTCAATAAAATCACCATTTGCTTCAGCCGCGGCCTCAATATGACTTCGGAATCTCCTGTAAATCTTCTGGACGGTCTCCTTGTTTAAGTTGATGAATGGTGCCATAATCCTTACCTTCAGTTCATCTTTGGTGTCACAATGAGTTTTGTTGGTTTCTCGCACAACTGCGCTCACACATCAAGGGGGTTGCAGTGTGAGGAGTTGGGTGGCCAGATGTAAAGGCTGATGTGGTCGCAGAAATCGTCTGTCAGCCATGACTGGGTAACTCTCCTGCTTGTGTGACATGGTGCAAAATCTTGCTGTTAAACATAGGGTCTTCCAGCAGCCATCCTCTTGACCCAAGGCTGTACTACCTTCTCAAGACACTTGATGTAGGCCTTTATGGGAAGATAAATGGAGGCATAATGTCGATATCAAGCCATTAATCACCATTAAACTAATCTCTTTCCGAACCTTCTGCACTGACACCCTAACACTCTGAAATATTCGTAATTGGAATCTCCGGTGCGAATGCCAAGCAGTACAGCATGCTGTCCCCAAATTTCTGGCTGAGTTAATTGCATCATGGTGCTCTTTCTCACACAGATGGTACCCAACTGACTCTACGATAATGTGCAGCCGATAAAATCAAAAAACAAACAACGCGCATGTGCCAAATTAAAAATATAATTCTACCCATTGCACCCTGGATGCATTAATTTTTAAACACAAATTTATGGCTTCAGCTAAATATCTTTTGAACGCAGTTGTATGTATTGTTGGTCATTTTGCTTTAAAATTGTATCGTCGGTAATTTCACTATAAAATGTATTGTCGGTAATTTTTATATAAATATGTATTGCTGATATTTTTTATTATAAAAAATGTATTTTTATACTTTTTTAGTGTTTTGTTTTCGTTTCGGGTTCACTATTTGCCAATAGCTAGGATCCTTAACTACCCCGGGTTAAGGTGGTCTTGGGAACAACAGCAATTAAGAAACCCCCATGCAGTTCATTGTCATACCCATGGAACTAGTCGTATTAGATGCAATAGTCCTCGAATTTCTTAACTGAAGCATTACTAATTTTGGACAATGATTTCTTTCATATCATTGTCATTTATTGCAAATCCTTGATTGACATTCTACATTCCTTGGCAATAAGACACGATCCCAAATATAAGCGATGATCTCGTCGGTGGTGCTGTTTATTTAACTGTTGAAAATGACGATCTGGTAGTTGTGATAAAATGAAATTAAGATGAAAAACATTGATAAAAATCAATCAATTGGGCTATAACAAGTATGGAACAAGACCAAAATACAATGATTTGTAGGATTATAATTTTACTCGGCTAAACTTAGTTTGGCACAAGGTCACAGTTATGGGGTGTTTAGTGAAGATCGAAACCGTTACCGATGATCAATCAGACAAATTGTCCTATGATCTTTGGGAATATACATCTTCTGTATAGAAGCGTCCAAAATATTATTGTTATGAAGCAAGTCGATTTGTATAGTCTTTTCGCGTTAAAAATGTGAATGATACGTTACCAATAAGGGTTCCCGCTGATTACATGCTGCCATTACACATTTGTCATCAGGTTGCACGTAAAGACAAGCCCCGCTCAGTTTGTTTATTAACTGTCAAGAAAGAATATGCATTTCCATAAGCTTGTGTACGTTTTGTCAATTATCTAAAAACAATCATAATTTTCAAATGTCAACTTCAAGAAAATCCTTAAAAACGTAATGTTCTGTCACTTAGACGTTGCAATTGTCAAGGGCATTTAAAATAGAATTTTATAATTATTTAACAAATCTGACGCAAGGCTAAAAAATAAAGAGCGACCCTCCTACTTTCTCAAAATGATAACCATTATACGACAGCAGATACCCAAAGGTAAACCTTAAAAAGAAAAAAAAAGAAGTAGAGAGAAAAGTAGGATATTATGTGCAAATTTACAAATGATGATCGATTTTACTAGTTATATATGATATTACTGATATTGGTAACGAGGCAAGATATGCATAGTTAACACAAGTAATTTAATAATTATCGAGAGTTACACTTTAATTCTTGATCAGGGGTATATACAAAACTATATATACATTATGCGTGTCCCACGTAGAAAATAATATATCACGTATATTAGATGGTAACACAAAAGGGAAAGGTTTTACATATATGGAAGATACTCCTGTGTCTGGAGAAGCCATGTTTAAAATTCCAAATTTAAAAAGGCCGGATTCATCTATGTCTCAAGCGAGGACATATTCTACGAACGAGAAAATGCGAGCTGAAGTTTCTTTCTATAACTTGAAAAGATATATTCCCAGAGGAAAACGTCATCATGGACTTGCAAATTACTAGGGAGAAAGTTTTAGCCTCTGCTCGGACTATCGGTTGCACAAGCTAAAGAAAGCAACCCTACTCTTTAGCTGCTGTAAAAAAAAAACTGTCGCAAAAGGCACTGTACGGAGTGATGTCACTAAGCAGCCGTCATGCGAACGACTTGAGTTATCTCCACCAAAGGGAGATAAGCGCCTTCTGTATCTCAACAATGCCAATGTATCACTGTACTCATTCAAACACGTCATTTTACATGTTACAGTCAGAAATCCAGAAATATCTCTTTTTAATGTTGTTCAAATTCGCTGATTTGTTTTAATATCAGGCAATTAACACAGACATTTTCTTTGCGTAATGTTTGATCTGCTGTGAGTTCTTCATTCGAATTTCTAAAGATTGAATTCCAGAACCCTTGATCTCAGATATGGACTGGTTTTGTCTTAACGTTTTATTTTTTGACAAACATCACTTCGTCGTAGTTTTTGTTCCATTTGATTCTATTTAATGATTTATTGTCATTTTAACATGTACTCTCTGTACATGCATATATTTCTTGTAGGAAATTTCCCTACCACCACCAACTTGTTAAATCCACACTGATTATCCCTTTTTGGCCGCATAAATGATTTTACGAGCGTGCTTTAATTCATCTTTTAAGTTTTGAACAGAAGTGGACTCTCGAATAACAATGAGGCCGATCGTTTTTCCGCCAAACAAATGTTACTATCTTAAATGTCACTCTCCGGGCCGTCCCTTGGTATAAGACCGGAACCCCTGAGAGACTATTGTTTTCTAAGCTGTGATACCTATTCAAACAGGTCATTTTATATGACAGTTTGAGAACCAGTATCTATTATTTTGTAAATAACCTGATTTTTTTCTTCATATCAGAATTATCACAAACATTTTTTTGCACAATGTTTGACCTGTCATGAGTTTTCATATCAATTTCAATTTAATTTAAAAAATTTGAATTGGGACTGTGTTTTACCATTTTACATTAAAACTGACTTTTTAATTCCACAGACCGATTCTTTGTAGCCTTGATACGATTTAAAGATTTATCTCGTTTTCACACGCACTCTTGGGTGCTTAATAACGAGGGAAACGTTTATTCATTTATTTCTGGATGAAATTTTCCGGTCTCACCCGCTGAAAAGTCTATTTAGTTTATTAATTTAGCATTTTTTAACCGCATAAATGACCATACGACCCCCTTTTATTGAAGCCCATTTTAAAACCCATTTACTTAATTAAAATCCATTTTTATTAGAATCCATTTTTAAGTCTCTCTCACATTAAGACCCATTTTTTATTAAAAGCTTCTTTTATTAAGACCCCGGTTTATTGCACATTCAGAAAAATCCCGACCCTCAGTTATTAATATCTTCACTAGCCACCTATGTGAATTAACTTTTATCTATAAACAAAAACGCCATAGGGATAATATAAAAACATTACGACATTCTCCCAAATATGTTATAACTACGTCTTTCTTATATGACACATACTATGTCCGACTATTACACGTTTCCGACTTCGCCCGTCTGCTACAGCGGCTAGCCAAGCCCTATTACAGAAGCCTGCTCAATCCACAGGTTATAATGAAACTATGCTGTGTGGACTTAAGATACAATTTTTGTGAGAGAGTGCTGGGGTGATCAATTTCTTAAACAAGGCCAGTAAGCTCAAACCCTCGGTCATGATGATTTGTGACTTCGTGCTAACACAACCACTGACTACTCTTAAACTCGACTTCAGTCACTTTCTCACCGTCGTGATGTGGCTTCCCTCTGTATTTTCTACAAATATATTCATGGCAACTGCTCTGACGAGCTTTTTTTCCCTGGTGACCTGACCACATGAATTTATGTGTGGTACTAAATTGGCATCGAGGTCCCGACCTTTTAGCCTTGAATTAATTAAATATAACCGACACTTCTCGCGCTACCCGCCTGTGGAATTCTCTTCCGTTTACTTGCTTCCCTGATAGCTATAATCTCCAAAAGTTTAAATGCAACGTCAATTGCCATCTTCTATCTCTTTGAATCACATCCATCTTTCTTCGACACACCCTATGCCCTGTTTTTTTTTTTCTATCACTACAATCCCCTGCGCACAAGTGACGGATCCACCTTGCTTGGGGAGAAATGATTAAAAAAAAAAGGCTTAGGTTAATTTGCGGTATGGTTTTCAGACACTATCCAAAGGTGCCGTGCGTTGGAATTGCCTATCCAGCATCATCTCGGCAAAGGAACCGACCATGGTGATATAGACATAAAGACACCACATGAAAAAGGGTTCCGACATAATACTGGTTTTACGTTGGCACAGAAGTCAATGTTTTTCGGCACAGTTTCAAGACCGAAACGAACTTCTATATGCGTGAAGATGTTTTCATTTCACTTTTCTCTTCACTTCTATATTCAGTCATTCAGTTAAGTGTCCCACGGGATACACGCTTAGGACGATCATGTCTTCTTCGATTCATGACCGACGAGGCAGAAGATTTCTCGCAGTAGTTTATCGTTTCTTTCTGTGGTAAAAAGATTGCAACAAAAGCTATAGAACCAAATCAGGGGATCGGAGGAGGGAGAAGAGATGGATACATACCTTTGCCCAAGTCTACTTGTGTGTAACTGATTTCTTATCCTGAGCCGATATCGATTACACCACAGAAACAATAAAAGATATTGATAATATTTGAAGTGGTTTCGATGACGATAACTATACACAATGAATTGTTTTTTGAGAAAACTGGAAATATTTTTCACTTACCAGACCAGAAATAACAACGTTCTTTATCCATAAAGCTTCTGGATAAATATTATGAAGATACCAGTCAAAACTCTTACACTTCAGATTTTCCTTGAGTTTCTTTCGTTCGGAAACATCACCATAATTTCCCTGGAATTGATAAGTATTCATAAACAGTTTCCATAGGGTACAACATTTTATTAGTGTTATAAACATACTTCATAGAAGACAGAAGAAAATTAATTTTTCAGTCATTTTTGAGCGATCGACAAATTTGTAAACAAAAGTTAATTCTCCTTTTTAAAAATCTGGCAAAGCTAAAATATACATCTGTGCCACGTTATTTTTGGAAAATTATCAAATTTAAAGTTAAATTAATCTCATATTCAACTTTTCAATTTTTGTTTGGTAAATATAGTCTTCACTTAATAGCCTAACCGTAACAAGGCTTTGCAGAATTTTTAAGTTTATATTTTATAAATTATTAAAAAAACAATTCTTGTAATAATTGATTATTTATGGATTTTTTTTTAATCTTCGGTCTATAATGTCCTTAATGTATATTTATATTTTTAAAGCTTTTAAAAGCTTATCTAATGAAATAATGTCATAGTTTTATTGCATTTTATAATTTGCTATTCGGAGCAGATTTTCGGAATAGCAGTCATTTGTTTGAATAAATAACAGATGATTTACATTCCCCAAGGAGTTCTGCGTTGAACTAAATTTAATTTCTTAAAATTTCATGAATTTGCATGGAGGGAATAACAGATGTAAAAAAAATTCTTACCAAGATTTTCTAAAAAAAATAATTTCAAAAATAATTTCATTCCTTTGTGAATAAGTTCTGAAAATTTTATTAAAATCGGACTATTATTAGATTTTTGCAAGAATTTCCAAATTAATGTGTTTTTCACCGGAAAAAAAAACCCTGGGTTATGTAATATTACATTATCTATTGTAAACTCTGGTAACAATTTGGTTACTCGCTGGCGAAAAATATTATTTTAGCAAAATTTCAAACGTGTTTGAAAGGATTAAATTTTGTTTAAAATAATGAAAATTTACTTTGATCTTTTCTCTTAATAGCATAAAATATTTGATGAAAAAACTTCGTTTTCGTTAAGTTTGGAGTATTTTTCCTTCATTCTAAGGTGTTTTTCAGCGAATTAGTGGAGGTACCTAACACATATCAATAATATACTATTATAGGTATACAATATACTAAGCGTATGTTAGATATAGCATAAGGCCGAAAGTGTGTGTGTGTGTGTGTGTGTATGTGTGTGTGTGTGTGTGTGTGTGTGTGTGTGTGTGTGTGTGTGTGTGTGTGTGTGTGTGTGTGTATCAACCAGATCACATTAAGACCTAAAAATGTTTACATCTGTTTGCATAGATTTAAATAAATATGGTCTCTAAACATTCTTTTAGATGTAAGATCGAATGTGAGCGGCTTAAAAGAGAAGACGCCTTATCATGATAATACGTGTCACACTGACGATTATGTATAAAGTTTTCTGTAATCGCAAAATGCAAATTTTGAAATGGATCCTTACAGACACAAGCTGACACGTGCTGACACATTCTACAGGTTCTGCTAAAAAGTTCTAAAAATTAATGGCTTTATTTTTAATCTGACATTTTTATCAAACGTCATTATAGGGGACACATTTTATTTGAAATAGACGCCCCATTTTGATTCGTTAAACTGTGTCTATTACGCCTATCGGACGGCGCATTCGAGAAATGAAAGTAAAAGAAATTTTCTTTGGTTTCATTTCTCGAATACCCAGGCTATGATCGAATATATATATATATATATATATATATATATATATATATATATATATATATATACCGAGTGAATACAGAACGAAGAAAAAATTTTTTAGAACGTCCAAAACATTAATTTAAAACAGTGCTCGATATATAATATATAGAGCTGTGAATATTTATTATAAATTATATTTTAGAACATGTACAATTTTTTTTTTATATATCCACTACAAATAGTACATTTGTTTCGACATTGAAACTACAATGTCTCATCTGGCGGTGTGGACAGAAATGGAAAACCTCTTTTCTTATATTTGGTGAGTTGTGTGTGGAATGTTGGTGGGTGTTAGTGATAAGGGAACAAGTCTTGTAGATTGACCGTTAGAATTTTGTAGAAAGTGGTGTGGGTAGTGAATATGGTTGATTAATGAGTGTCTTTGAGTTTTCTAGACAGATTTAACATTAACAGTTAGAATGTAAATTTTTATTATCTTGCGACTAGACTATATCCTTTGGATTTCTTAGAAGAGCAGGTAAGGGGTTGGATGCTTATTTTGTACAGAATATTTTTGTATTTAAGCAGAGTTTTTATAAGTAATCTAAATTTGTATATTTAATCTTAATTTTGGATTTAGGAAATCGCTTTTTCCTATTAAATTTTAAATTTTAATTAGATCACAGTTTGGAAACCGATTTTTTCTTTTAAATTTTAAATTTTAATTTCTTTTCTTATACTTGGTCAGTTGTGTGTGGGATGTTTAACTTTAAATTTGCTAATAATAATAATAATAATAATAATAATAATAATAATAATAATAAATTATTCTTCTTCTTCTTCTTCTTCTTATTATTATTATTATTATTATTATTAGCAAATTTAAAATTAAATTAATCTCATTTGCACAAGTATTACTTGTTTATAGCATGAAATTTAGGATAATACGTCTATAGCACAACTTGGTGTTTCATGACAGTATTTTTTAATTATATAATTTGATTTAATTTAAACTAATAATTCACAGTAATTAGTTTTAGTAACCGAAATAAATTCTCAAACAAGAAAACTGAAATAATAGGCAAGTGTATGCCTACACTTACTTTGCATCTAAGCACTAATTTAAAAAATAAATGAATAAAATACATAATATAAACATAAAAATAAAGTATAATAGAAGCATCAAATAAACAAATAAAATTAAAAAGACAAATATAAATTAAATAAATACAAATATAATTAAAATAAACATAAAATGGATAAACAAAACTAAAAATAGAATAAGCAAAATTAAACAAAAAACAAAAATAAATAAAATAAAATAACATATATTGAATATGGGAGGAAAGAGAGACAGGGGAAAACAGTGACTGACGTACTTAAACAAATGGGTGGCAGTGCAGGGTTTGGGAGAAATAACCGGGCAAAATATATTAAGAGCAACAAGGGACAGGAGGATATGGAGGGCCATGACCGCCTACATCCTAAAGGAACACTGCACATAAAAGAAGAAAAAGAAGAAAAATACGTATTTGACTATTTGTTACTATTGTTGTATTAGGTGATGATATGTTATATATATATATTTATATATATATATATATATATATATATATATATATATATATATAATAAAGCAGTTCAAATAATCACGCTTTTCAGTCATAACACTGATAGCTTCGAATATTGTAGCGAGCAACATTCTTTTACTAGGCGAGAATCAAAGTTTAATATATTTTCGCATTGCTGCCTTCGAGCAGTTCGTGGCTTTGCAATGAATGAAGACTTGTCCCAAATATTTCAATCGTACAACCCCACCCCCCGTAGCACGAAAGAGGGGAGGGTCGACAGTAGTCGCGGGAAAAAGGCGATTTTGCTACTTAACCAATATGAACGTATACTGACATCCCATATTAAACTAATTATACATCAGATCCTATCATTTTGATCGGTAGGTAAATACTGCGTTCTTCGATATAGTATAATGGTTAGCAAGTTTGTCTTGCTAGATCAATTATGACTGAAGAGTGAGTTTGATCCTCACAGGGTGCTACGTGCTTTCAGCCTTGTTACACATCTTTAGCTACGCTTCAATCAATTAAGTGCCATCACGTGATACACGCTTGGACGATCATGTCACTTTCGATCCATGACTGACTAAGCAGAAGATTTTCCCGTTGTAGGTTGCCATTTCTTTCTGCAGTAAATTGGTTGCCAACCAAAGCTTTAGAAACCAATCTGTCCTGCTATTTAATCCATAGCGATGAATTTCGCATTCAACTGGGATTCGTGCTCAGCTCATCGATTTCTCATGCCGAGTCGATAAAAATACTGCATTCATTTACTCAGCCTTCGGGATGGAATTAGTGTGTAATATCTGTTCACCTCTCTGTCGCGTTTCTGATTTTGGGCAGTTCACGGAAAAACTTTGAGGAGTGTATGCTTCCAGGGGATTCCAACTCTGCAGCAGTACCTCCCACCTCCATTTTTCTAAAAAGGAGTGGTTGGTAAATATCACCGCTAGCGTGACAGTGATTGCGGGTACTGGGTAATCTTTGACCTTTGTCTATATGTACGCATTAAAAATAACATCGTGTCACACGCCGCCACTGTGAAAGTGTGTGGTGGGTGGGGGTCAAGTAAATACTGCCTGTGATCAAAACATAGTATCTGTTCTCCCTACCTGTGAGCAATTCGTAGCGTTCTACTAAACTTACTAACATGCTCTACAGCAATCTCTAACAGAGAAAAGAAATGAAAGAGTGGAGCCTAAGACTGTGTAGAGTAACGTGAGAGAAGTGGCAGACTCAACCGAACAAAGGAAGACAGGTGATAGCAAAAACAGTCAGTCAGTCAGTTAAGTGCCATACGTGATACAAGCAGCTTGGACGATTATGTCTTGAAACAGACATGACTGACTGGGCAGGACATTTTCCCGCAGTAGGTTGCCATTACTTTCTGCGGTAGACTGGTTGCCGACCAAGGCTATAGAACCAAATCTGTCCTGTTATTTAACGCATAACTGGGAAAAGAAGCGAATCAATACCTTTCCCAAGGGTATTTGTGCGTAAGTGAATGCAAGGAATTCAACTGGAATTCGAACTCGGCTTCCCGATTTCTCGTTCTGAGTCGATATCCACTGCACCACAACTCAAAACAATCTGATAGAATTTGCAAGAGACAATCAACATTTCGAAAAAATATTGACGCCAAAAATTGAGTGAGTGGAATTCATAGTGAATTCAGGAAACAGTCAAAATTTTAACCAAAAATTACTGGAACATAACTTTAACATGACTCCTCGGCCCACTTCTTAAATGGTAAACAAAATCACTGGTTATGGCAGCTGAAAACAGAGGTAAATTACGTCGAGACAGAAAAAAGCAAATCTTATTAATGAGTTGAAAAACCTTCTGGGTATGAGAAAAACCAACATCCAGTAGAAAGGTCTCTGAATGAGTCGTTTTTTGAGGGAGCGGAACCACCTCTTAAATGGTGCTCCAGGTCCAAGTTAACCCGGAACTGGAGCGATCCAACCTAGGTATGACAATAAACTACACCCGGCAAACAAGGACTCTGATTGGGAGTTTGTGAGGAGCGTGAAACCATCTCTTAATTACTGTTGTTCCCAGGTCTACTTTGACCTAAAGGGACCCATCCTTAATATGAATATAAACTACATCCGGCAAAAAGGTTTTATGAAGCGTGTAATCACCTCTTAATTGCTCTTGTTCTCTGTTTTCACCCTGACCCAGGGGAGTAGCACCTGTTAGTGTTCCAGCTGTAGGAAAAACACGATGGAAATATAAAAATAGATTTTAACAGTAAAAATGCTAGCAATACATATGACTCTCGATAAAATCCCTCTGTACAAAAATACGTCAAAGAAAAGTGATGTACAAATTGATTTCTTACAAAGAATGCATATTGTATTCATACGAACCTATCCTAAAATTTGGCATTAAATAACCTTTGGAGATTTTCTTTTTTTAAGGTTTTGCACCAAATCAAGACCTCTGTGGGTTATTTAATGCCAAACCCTAAATATATTTTATGTATTTTTATTCTTTCAACTTCAGAACTTTTGTAAATAATTTTATACTTTCAGGGTAAAGGTATGTTGTTTCAGAGATATAGTTTGTAGATCATAAAATGTATTTTTGGTAATTTTACTATAAAAATGTATTTTTATATTTTTTAGAGCTGCTTTGTTATTTTTCTATAGAAATGTATTGCTGCTTATTTTATTATAAAGATATACTGTTGATTTTTGTTTTGGGGTTCACTATTTTCTTATAGCTGAGACCCTAACAGGTGCTACCACCCCGGGTCATGGTAGACCTGTGAACAAAAGCAATTAAGAGGAGGTTCCACGCTTTTCACAAGCTCCTAATCAGAGGCCTTGCTGCCAGTTGTAGTTTATCGTCATACCCAGGACAGAACAACCCAAGTCAGAGTGGACCTGGAAACAACATTATTTAAGAGGCGGTTCCAAGCTCCTCACAACCACCCAGTTAACGGCCTTGCTGCCGGATGGAGTTTATCGTCATACCTAGGACGAAGACAAAATAGAAATACATAGATTTAGACAATACAGTAAAATGATCCCAAAAGAAAGAACATCAACACGATTTAATGGGGACAACATTTTGTTGAAAATTGGCAACAGTTTGAATATAGTATTCCTATACGGGAAGGGGATAGTGGATAGAGGCCCAGATTGAGAAGAGCCGAGTTCAAGTTCCAGTCGTATTCATTGCATTCACTTACGTGCTAATACCATCGGGAAAGGTACGAATCGATCTCTTCTCTCCAAGGTATGGGTAAAATAGCTGAGTTCTATAGCCTTGGGTCTAGGAGAAGGAAAACTGAATTCAAACAAGATTTGAGAGGACTAGATTCCGTCAGGCTGCCGTATCCAAAGAAAGAGCACTTCTACTGTGGCTGTGGTGTACATATGATGCCTGTACGACTCGTATGAGACATGGGATATCTGGATTTGGATACGAAGAGGTAGAATTAGCAAGCCGGGGTAAAATTCCAGTCTTATGCACCTAATGATAGCGTAGTGCAGAAAACTCCGAGTTGCGCAATCGACGTAGGATAATATATATATTTATTACTACATAATTAATAGCTCTGTTATACCACATTGAGCACTGCTTTATTAACAGATGAATAATATTTTTATATATGCGCGTATACTTGACTGCATGCTCGTATGTATATTTATTAATACACATGCCCCCACCTTCTCTCTCTCTCTCTCTCTATATATATATATATATATATAGGTTTCATTAAAAATGACAGACAATGCGTGATGGCTAAGTGTTTATGCAATTCTTCATATACTCTTATGATTTCTTTCTTGTGAAGCCATAAATTATATAAAAATTGTCTAAATGTTTTTTTTATTCGAGCGTTTTCGGTCATATTTTTAGTCATTTTCGAGGATGAATCTTATTTTACATGTAACAGAATAACATTCATCCTCAAAAATGGCTAAAAGTATAGCAGAAAGCGCTCGGATAAACAAAACATTTGTACAATTTTCATATAATTTATGTCGTCAAAAGATCACATGAATTACATTAAAAAAACTTACCAACTCACCTTGTCTGTCATTTTTAATGAAACCTGCATAAAAGAGAGATTGCTGCCCATATATATATATATATATATATATATATATATATATATATATATATATATACGGGCGAAGAAAAATTTACAACGTCCAAAACATTAATTTAAAACAGTGCTCGATATATAATATAGAGCTGTATTCGATTTTATCCATAGAGAATCCCAAAGATGAAAAATGTATATCGGAAACACTATGAACGTATTTAAAAAGCGCTTTTACAACCACCTCTCGTCCTTCAATAACAAAGAAAAACAAAACATGACATATCTTTCCAAACACTTTTGGAAGTTAAAAAAACGAAAATAAAACACCTAAAGTTAAATGCAAAATCCTCAAACAAGCAAGAACAGCTAAATCAATAAAGAAACCATGTTTCCTTTGTTCTCAAGAAAAAATTGAAATCATTAAATACATAAATAGCGACAAGCTTTTGAACCAGTAAACTGCAAACACATTTAAAGAACTAACCTTGCAATCATGCTGAAAAATACTGCACAAGCCAAAACTAGGACTCCAGCTGGAGACGATAAACCTTTATAGTACTAACAACCCTCTTATATCAAATTTTACCTATTACAAACCACAAACTATAATCAAATCTAATTTAAAGTTTTATAGAAAAAAGTAATTTCCTAAATTCAAAATTAAGGTTAAATATACAAAATTAGATTAATTATAAAACTGTGCTTAAATACAAAAAATATTCTATAGTTGTACAAATAAACATTAAAAATAGATCCAATCCCACATTTTCCCACCATTCACACCTCCTTATTCTCCTCATCTAATAAAATCAAAGAATAAAGGCAAGGCAGGCGGGTCATAAAACACACTTCATGAATCAACTACATCCCCTACCCACCCCACTTTCTTAAAAATTCTAACGGACAATTTACACGACTTATTTCCTTATCGCTAACCCCCGCCAACATCCCACACACAACTCCCAAATATAAGAAAAGAGGTCTTCCGTTCCTTTCCACACAACCTGATGAGACACTGGAAGTCCAATGTCGAAACAAAATGTACAATTTGTAGTGGATATATATATAAAAAAAATTGTACATGTTTATAATTTATAATAAATATATATATATATATATATATAGATAGATAGATAGATAGATAGAGAGAGAGAGAGAGAGAGAGAGGGAGAGAGAGAGAGAGAGATTTGAAACTCCCAGTGTCTCTTGTTCGTTCGCATTATCATTCAGCTATGATAAACATAGTTCTAACGTTATGCTATATTTATGTGTTTAAGTGCTCAATCTCAAAAATAGAGCGTATATATATATATATATATATATATATATATATGTGTGTGTGTGTGTGTGTGTGTGTGTGTGTACGCTCTATATACAATAGTGGATATAGAAGTCAGCACCCAGAGGCGGCAGTGTGCTTTATTCTAAACACGATCATCATGACCTGTCGATAACGTTTTGCGTTTAGCATGCGACACACCGTCGCTTCTGGGTGTTGACTTCAGTGTCCACTTTTACATCTTTATATTTATATCATTCAGTTATATTGACAGCATCAGAAAAACAATTAAATATTTCTTACCAACACATAACCAATGCGTTTGTAATATTCCTCTTTGTACTCGTCCAACCACACCTCTGCTAACCGGATTCCGTTATTTAAGAGTTCAGACATCCCTTTCGGCCATGTATACGGACTACTTCCACGGAACACGTGACCCACATGAGAACAGGGCATGATCTCCAGCGTTCCACCGCACATCCAAACCTGTATAAACGAGAAAGACGTTATCATAATCTTTAACAGTCATACCACTGATTCATCTGTCATAATTACATTAACATTCCGTTATAAAAGAATCGATTGAATATTATTATCAGCTCCATATTAATACGTTTCTTCATACCTCTGAATATGTGTAAAGATTTAAATACAGGGTGTTCACCGGAAGTGTGGGACACACACACAAAAATGCATGTTTGAAGAAATGAAAGTTTCAAGAACATATTGAATTGGAATATTAACAAATAACATCTTCAAAATGATTTCCATCATTTATGATGAAAACATTGATGCGTTTTTTCACGTGAACTCGATGCAAAAATTTCACATTGCCGTCAATTTTAGCACATGCACTCATTAAACGTTCAATCGTCTGATATGTGATCCCACCTTCTCTTTTAACATACCCAAGAAAAAGAAATATTTTCCATCATTTGTAGGGCAAAGGCTGATACGTTTTGACATTAACTCGATGCAATAACTCAATAAAGTCGTCAACATTAGCATATTTACTCTTTATATATCCTATCAAGTGTGTTGCATCTCTGATTTTCCTTGGGTACACATTCTCCATTACCATACCCCAGAAAAAGAAATGATTTTCAATTGTCATCCAAAGGTTGATGCGTTTTAAATTATATACTTGAATTCAATGCAATGACAACACATTACCGTCAATTTTAGCACATTCACTCTTTATGCGTTCAATCAAGTGTGTAGCATCTGTGATTTTCATTGAGCACACCTTTTAATCTAGCATACCCCAGAAAAAGAAGTCAATTCTTTCTTCTTTCGACAAAACCATGTTTAATCTAAGGAAGTAAAAAAGATACATATTTATGGGATTTCCTATGTGTCTAGACTTTATAGAGATCCTCTAAAATAACACCTGGTTTCCACGTTTCCGAGTATACCCGTCCACTATACTGGGTAGATAATCCCTGTTACAGATACCTGCTCAGGTACATTTGTATTTCTTCAACACGTACAGAGCCAACGAGCGGTTTATACACCAAATATGCTGAACAATCTTATAGTTTGTGGAAGGAAACGCAAGGCCTAGCGGTGAATTTTTGAGCTGATAAGGCTAACAAATGCTGCTCGTCCGAACATTTTCCATAGCAATAGCGATAGACTGACGAGAAGCTAGCAACGTTTCGCCTATGGGAACCTATGGTTACTTGATGAAGAATAATTCATCACCCACAAGGCCACATAATCGCTTTTGTACTCTGTTGAGGCTGGAAAAAAGAATAGGAACTACAAAGGAACCAGCAATCAGAAAGACAAACTTGAAGTTTTGTGAATATATAATAAAAAATAAGGTTTAGAGAATTTAACACTCATTAGGCGGATAAAGTAAACCAGGAACCACGGCTAAAATAAATTTATTACTAAAAAAATAAATCTATATAAATAAGCTTTTAGTAAGTATAAAAAGGAAAATAAATTATACTCCGCACCCCAACCCTCATGAGACACAGAGAACGAATAAAGTTCTCCTCCTGCCTACACGAAGTCCGCTTATTGGGCTTGCTATGAACAACTTCTTTCTTCTGGTTTAACCGACCAAGTTTTGTGCAATGCCCTAATCACTCAAGTGATCAAATGATTAGGTTATGACGGTATTTGTATTTGATAAATACTACAAACCTCGTCGATCACCGAAGTTAAGCAACGTTGAGATGGGTGACCGCTTGGGAATACCAGGTGCTGTAAGCGTTTAGTGACCGATGTGCGTTGTGGTGCAGTGGATATCGGCTCGGAAAGAGAAATCGGTGAGCCGAGTTCGAATTCCATTGAATACCCTGCATTCACTTAAGCACTGGTACCCTTGGGAAAGGTATTAATCCGTCCCTTCCCTCCAGTTATGGGTTAAATAACAAGAGTAGGACTTGGGGATCCTGTCCTTAAAAACAAATCCCAATGAATCTTAATATTCGAAAAAGAAAAAAGTATTACTAGACACAAAACTTATATAAAAACAACAATAAATTGTTGAAAGAAAAAGGTATTACCAGCAATAAATAAATAAAATTTAGTTGGCAATAAATGACCCGCCGAGTTTGATATACCATAAGAACAAAACAACCAACCAAACCAACAAACCTCCTATGCATTAAAAATCATACGTATTTTTCAGAGATTTTTAAAATATCCTATAAATTTCTGTCTGAAATATTTTCTGAAAATTCAATAAATTTCCGTCTCAATGAAGTAGAAATTCTAGACAGAGAACACAGATGTATCAGATATCTGGATCAATTATCGGATATGCTAGACTAAGAGGACCTCATTAATAGGCATAGCAGAGAAATAAATAGCATATAGGAGTTGTTAATAAATAAATAGAAACGATAGCAAAAGTTCAGTAGCAGTGAAAAAGAGAAACGGGGCTAAGGACAAGTATGACAGGAGCCTCAGTTAACAAAAATGTTAGGTTTAAGATTTGTCCTCAGTTTAGAATTGTTCCACGTGGCAACGACAGAGTGGATCAAAACTGTTGTTCGTGAATTTGGTGTTCAAGTTAATTTGACTTCAATCCCTAAGCCTAATTGTGTTAATTTAAACTCGATGAAAACTGTAATAACATCTTTTTTAAAATAGTAGAAATTTCTCACTATTAAAGAAAATTCGCTATCAAACGTCACCCAAGTCATACAAATTTCTCATGCAAACTTTCACATAAAAAATCCGAGAAACTTATCACATATTAAAACTTCTTACAAATTTCTCACTCATGTAAAACTCACGATTTCAATTTTATCTGTTTTTATTGGCGAGAATCAATTTGTCATGTAGAGCGCCATTAATGATAACAAGTAGCAAGGAATAGATATTTATCAATGAGTACAAAATGTGTAATCAGTGTTTGCATTTAATTAGCCTAAGATGTGGCCTTACTGCTAACAACACGGAAAATTAAATTCAAGCCCCGGCTGTTACAAGATGTGAATCGGTCATGTCTGGTACAAATTTTGGATAAGTTGAAAACCTCAAACTGGAGTCTCTGTTTAATTGAAAGGACGACTCTAAATTCAACATAAAAAATGGAATCCAATCCGCATCTTTTCTATGAGTAAATGAGTACCATTTATGAGCAAGTCAATATCATTTCTATGGGCAAATGAGTATCATTTCTATGAATGGATGGGTATATTTTCTTTGAATTACTGAGTATCATGAGTAAATGAGCATCATTACTACGAGTGAGTGAGTGAGTATCATTTAAAGGTAAATTAGTATAGTTTATGAGTAAATGAGTATAGTCTACATGAATGAATAAGTATAATTTCTATGAGTGAAATAGTATCATTCCTGTGAGCAAGTAAGTATTATGAGAAATTAGTATCATTTCTTTGAGTTTCATTTCAATAAGTAACTGAGTATCATGTATGAGTGGATGTGTATCATTTCAATGAGTAAAACTAGCAAATGTTTAGAATTGAGCCGAACAATTTCATTATCTACTCGCCAAAATATTCCCTTTCCGCAAGCCGAAAAACCGGTCGAATTTGGAAGATTTATTATACGGGTTTTAGAAGCATTGAAAAGTACTGAAGAAACCTTAAATCCCTCTTCTAACTTGAATTTTCTAATTTCTCTTTGTCTTTCCATTTTTCGTTGGGAGGAATTTTACCTTAAATGAAAGTTCCAAGTTTTCACTTCCCCACGTCTCAAATCCCGGGTCGTATGTGCCAAGTTTAGTGAATGTGTCTTTGTGAATAGAAAATAATCCACCTGCCATTGTTGGACTCCTGTAAATTAAATTAGAAGATATTTAACTCGTATTTCAGCAGAAAATATATACGTAAAACCTATTTAAACCGTCTTTAAGAATAATTTGGTTGCGAGTTTGGTTAAGTTGGGAGTATTGAGACCTGACGTATGAAGCCTCTTTTACCTACCACATGTAGGCTCTCTCTCTATACCATTTAGGCATCTCGCCGTGACGTAATGGTTAGAAAGCTTGTCTCACTATAACCTCTTACAGCTGAGTAGTGAGTTCGATCCTGATTGGGTACCCCAAACTTTAGGCCTTGTGCCACATTTAAGTAGCGCTTAGAAAATCAACTCTCTATATACCATTTGCCTTCGGGGCGTGGATGACTTTAGTTTCCCGTCTTTTGTTACTCTTAACCATATTTATTTTTTTATGACACTTATTTCTCATTGTTGTATTTGTCCTTTCATTAATTTGCTAAAACATGTCAAGTGAAACACTTACTACTTTCCTTTTCTCATATTTTTATGGTCTTGTGTGTGCTCAATTCTCCAAGCCTTCAACGTTACCAAGGAAAGCTATCTTTCTGAATGAATTCCTGAGATGAAGAATTATTACCATTATCTAGAGTCGGATTAATTTCTGTGTAGTCCAATTTACCTTAAACATTTCACATGTCTAATAGCAAGAGTAATAGTAGGATTAACCATTTCCTTAGAAGGAAACATTCGATTTTCATTGACCGAAAAGTTGGTATTAATGTTGGTTTAAATTTATAAAATCTTTCTCTTAAAACAAATTTTCAGAAAAAGTTTCTCAAGTCCACTGTTTTCTGTCTTTGTGGTATTGATAGAAATTTCTTTCCTAACCTTTTCATTAGGAAGCTAGAATCTTGGTTATGTCATTATTTGCTTATTGAGTTACATGTGCTATTCATTTTAATTATTGCTGCTGTTAAAAAGTCTTCAAGTGAAGTATTTAGTGTCCATTAGCTTGAATCTATTTTAAATTATTAATATAATAGATGTTAGTTTAAACGTTTCTGAACAAGTTGAATGTCATGCATGACATCCACATGAGTGTCTGGATCAGAAAAGAGCATTAAAGAACATGACACCAGTTCTTGGGATTAATGTTTAAGTTTTGTAAGTTATTGCGGTGTTGAGTAAAACTACTCATAGTGCGGTCTATTCAGTATTCAATTTCCTTATCTCTATACTAATTTTCAGGGAAGTATTCATTAGGCTGAATCAATTTTAAATTATTAATATTACTAAACGGTTTTATATAGATGTTAGTTTAGACACTTCTGAACGCGTTAGACGCTATGCATGATATCGATATGAAAGTCTGGATTAAATGTGGTTATTTAAGGACAGGAATGAATTAGTTGCATAGAGATGATAGTTTAGACATTTCTGAACTAATTGGCGTCATACATGACATCCATATGAGAGTCTGGATTAGATGTGGCAATTTAAGGACACGAATTGGTTCTATAGAGATGATAGTTTAGACATTTCTGAACGAGTTGGACGCCATATATGGCATCCATATGAGTTTAGATCAGGTGTGGCTATTTAAGGAAAATTGAAATGGTTGTATAGAAATGATAGGTTAGACATTTCTGAACGAGTTGAACTTCATGCAAGACAACCATATGAGAGTCGGGATTAAAATGGTTATTTATAGACACAACTTGAATTGGTTGTATAGAGATGAGAGGTTAGACATTTCTGAACGATTTGGACGTCATGCATGACATCAGTATGAGGATCTGGATCAGATAAGGCTATTAAAAGACATGACTATATTTCTTGGCGTTAATGTTATTGTTTTGCGGCGTTAGGGGAGTCTACTCATAGCGCAGCATATTCATTATTAAATTTCCTTCTGTACTAATTTTTTATGACTGATCAATACACCGACATATTTGGTATTTATTACTTCCACATGTATCATTAGTCTTACTTCTAAGAACATTTCGTAAAGAATGTTTACGGTGAGTAATTAATTGACGTGAATAAATTGACACAGCGAAAAGAACAAAAAAAAAATCAATAGCCAGTTCGCATTAATGCTCTTTGGAAAGGCATGAATCCACTTCTTTTTTAACAATGTGTAAATAAAAGAGCAGTTTTAGTCTTTTAGATTTGTAAGGGCGACAGACTAGTGATTCAGCCTCATTTGACACAGCAGTCCCATCACTTAGTATATTTTCAAATCTCCCTACAAAAATAAATAACCAAGAAAAGCGTCACTTACGTTATCGGATCGACTGGTGATTTAATTGACTCACGCCTTTTACCAGTCACAGGTCCCCAATTAAATGAGAGATCCCACTGAAAGATGCCAATACTGATCGACAGACCACTGAATGTCCAGTACTTGAACGTGTTTTCGTCCACTCGGTCAATGACTGGTGTTACTACGGCCATTGGACTTTCGGCAATACGTTGAAGCATGGGTTGGATCCAGTCTTTGAATAAAAGTGAAGCAGTTAAAAAAAAAAAAAAAAAAAACCTTTAAAATTTATTTACTTCAACTCCCCGTCGAATCTACTTGTGTCTCTTATAATAAAGAAAGTTGTCAAATACTTGTTTAAATCTATTTGACATTACATTTTAGATATTGCACAGAGCAACAAGCAATATATCTGTTCATTTTAAATATTATATTAATCGTATTGTGAAGATAAAATACTTGAAAATCAATTGGATGTTGAAACTGTTTATTCCTTTGAAGTTGTTTTGCTACATTACTTGAGTATTATCAAAATATAGCTAAAAATGTACAGAAAATTCGTTACTGCTAAAATCTACCCTGCTAAATGTTATCAGTCAGTTAGTTAAGTGCCATACGTGATACACGCTTGGGTGATCATGTCTCAAAAGAGACATGACTGACTGGGCAGAAGATAATCCCGCAGTAGGTTGCCATTGCTTTCTACGGTAGACTGGTTGCCGACCAAGGCTATAGAACCCAATCTGTCCTGTTATTTAACCCATAATTAGAGGGATGAGACGGATTAATACCTTTCCCAAGGGTATTTGCGCGTAAGTGAATGCAATGAATTCAGCTGGAATTCGAACTCGGCTCCCCGATTTCTCGTTCCGAGCCGATATCCAATGCACCACAACGATAGTCAATTTTAAAAAATTTAACTGTAAATAAAAAGCTTGCTTTTGCTTTTGCTTTGCTTTGTTTTTTTTTTTTGTTTTTGTTTTTTTTTTTTATTATTTTACCCCAAGCAAAGTGGGACAGTCACTGGAGAGCAAGGAGAAATGGGAGAAAAGTCTGGTTACAGGGGATGTCGAATAAAAAGATAAAAGATGGGATTCAAGGTGATAAAAGGTGGTAACTGATGTTGCATTTAAACTTTTCGAGATTGTATCTATTAGGGAAGCAAGTAAATGGAAATGAGATCCACAGGCGGGAAATACGCGAAAAGAAATTGTTAGAATAGAAGAAGTGGTTACATTTAATTATTTTAACGGTAAAATGGTTACCAGTCACTTAGCACGCTTAAATTCACGTGGTCGTAGCACCAGGGAAAAAAGTTCGTCATAGCAATTGCCATAAAATATTTGTAGAAAAGACAGAGAGAAGCCACATCACGTCGGTGAGAAAGTGACTGAAGTCCAGATGCCAAGTCAGGATTGATTACATTGCAGATCCTGCTTTGAATTTTGTCGAGATATTCGAAATGAATAGCAGGAGCACCCGACCGGATATAGCAACAGTATTCAATGTGTGAATAAATGCTTGATTTATAAATGTGCAAAATGGATTCTGACGAGAAAAACCTTTTGGCCCGCCACAGTGAACCAACCTTTCTAGCAGTAGATGCAGCTACAGATTCGATGTAGTCGTTCCACTTCATGTCGGTTAAAAAGTGAGGCCAAGCAGGCGCACTGTGTTATTTTCAAAAAAACTAGTGTAATCCATTCTGATGGCTGGCATGAAAGTTTGTCTATGGTAGTTGGAGGAGAGCAGTTTAGTATATTTGCATATACAAAATATTTAAAAATAAAATTAAAATGTGGTAATGAGATATAGAAAAAAAAATTAAAGAAATTTGCCATCGTAACGACTTTTCTTATTGTTGGGGCACCTCCCCTATTACTCTAAAGATGAACTCTTCCACAGACTATTTATAGTAGTAGTCATTGGACTACAGTGTATTACAGGAGATCTAGGGGCACCTCGAGGTGGTGCAATGGTTAGCAAGCTTGTCTCGCTAGCCTTATTGCAATTAAGTAGTGAGTTCGATCCTCACTGGGCGCTCCATACTTTCGACCGTGTGTCACATCTAAGCTGCGCTTAGTAAATTATTACAGGAGATCTAGGGGCACCTCAAGGTGATGTAATGGTTAGCAAGCTTGTCTCGCTAGCACTATTGCAATTAAGTAGTGAGTTCGATCCTCACTGGGTGCCCCATACTTTCGGCCTTGTGCCACATCTAAGCCGCGCTCAGTAAATTATATTACAGGAGATCTAGTCCTGAGGTTATCGCATTGCTAAGTCTCAAGTCTCGTTATTATCCCGCATTCAACTAACCGTATTGTTACGACGTTATATTAACCTTCTATGTAGATATTTCTCTTCTACAATATATTGCGTTTATACTGGATGACCTTGCGTTGTGTTATTATTTGGATCTAACCCCAGATCCACAACACTTAATTTATTCATGTGTTTTTACTTTTATTTTTATTTATTTTTTTGTTATGTTTTGCATCAGGGTTGGAATGTCGGGGACTGATCGTCCTGCTCCATGTGAAATAAACAGAGAAAAATACTACGCTTACATCTCGGCCAAAAAGTCAGTAAGTCAAAAACTAAACTTCCCCACTAAGACAGTAGATAGCACTACGTCATTTTTCTTACGTGGTGTGCCATACGGACCAGGGGCAAAAATTGCCCAATCCCCGCGATCACTGTCATGTTAACGTCAAATTTACACCGATCCCCATCTTATTTTTCGGCAATAGCGAAGATGCCCTTGCGGGCTTGAAATACCCGAGATCGGACGTTTTCTTCAATCTCAAATAAGAAGAGAACAGATAATACGCTTTGATCACGGTTCTTCTGATGGCGTATTTAAATTAGAATTTTCTATTTTAAGCTTCACAAGTATAACGCCACAATACAATGTCTAAATTATTTTATCTCGCTGATAATTTGAAAGTAATTTTATAATTGCATTATGCTTATAAAACCACATATATTTCCAGTATTTTTCATGGCACGGATAAACAGGTAATACGATCAGTTTATTGCCATACGTGATACACGCTTGGGCAATCATTTCTGTTTCGATCTAGAATCAACTAGGCAAATTTTTTCCGCGGTAGATTGCCATTTCTTTTAGTGTTAGACAGGTTGCTAATTAAGGCTATAGAACTCAATCTGCCCTGGAGAGGGAGAAGAGATGAATACATACCTTTCCCAAGGATATTAATACGTAAGTGAATGAAACGGATTCGACTGGAATTCGAACTCGGCTCTTCGATTTCTCATTCCGATATCCTTTGCACCACAATGCAATATACTGTTAACACGATACTAGTTTTAAAATAATCACAACTTCTTGCTCTGGTTTTTCAGCCGTTGAAGAAAGGTCAGGTCGCATAACTTTTAAGGTACTTTTGAATAGAATCATTTTTGTTGAACATCGTCTTTCATCTTTTCTCTATCTCTACTGAATTGAATTCCGTTTGTCTCTTACTTTCACTATTTTTTCTTAAACGAAATTATATCCTTATTAAGCAACTTGTTTCTTAAAAAATTCAGTAAAACTTGGGTAGCTAAAAAGTGATTAAAGAATTTTGTTGAAAACTTCCTTCGATCTCTGCAAATGCGATATTCACATAAACAAATGTAAACCAATGTAAATGATACAACAAAAAGGAATCAACCCGACCCAGTGGTGAATCTACTATGAAATTAATGAAGTTTAAGCTTCAGGGCTCCTAATACCAAAGAGGCCTCCGAAGCAGCTTTTTTAATGAGTAAAGTTTGCAACAAAATCGATGGAGTTTATGTCAAAATAAAGCCATTTTAGTGATAGAATAGTAAGCTAGTAGATTAAAGTAGCGAAAATTGACCTTAGAATATGCGCTCTAATATCCATTGCATATGACCTAAAAATTTCTCTGTAATTGGTCAAATTTCAAAATTTGCTTGGAGGGCTTGCAATGCGCAAACCCCTAATTGCATGAGTTCATTGAGTTCGCCAGAATCTATCCATAGCCTACTTTTTGGCAGTTGTATTCTCAAATCTATTATTGCTGATTACGAAGGGGCATCCAAAACGTAGGCCCACCACTGACCCAACTAAATAAATTACCAACTTATGATCTTATGACCGAGAAAGTATTGTTGAAAAGAATCTTTATTCTTAGACTTTAGACGATTTACCAGTATATATATATATATATATATATATATATATATAATGAGAGAATGTCAAGCCCGTAAAAAACTGAGAGAGTAATCCAAAAGATTTTTATCTAATTAATATAAAATATCCAATAGGCAAAAATAGAAAGCTCAGTGGAAATATCCAGAGCAAAATGAAATATTGAGAGGAAAACTCACACACATAAACGGTTTTAAATCCAGTATTTATTTCGGCAGTAGTAAGAATACTGCTTTGTTCAGACCGTGGAAAATAAATGAATAAAAGTTAATTTTACTCCGAGCATTTGATAAACGGTTTTTAACAAAGGGGAAATCTGTTGCCTACGTTCTAACCGGAAATGTCAAAAATTTAAGAATACATTCATCGAACCACCCACTACAAACACACACACTACAAACACACGGAACAAAGGACACATATTTAAGGAGAGAATGTATACAGACACAAAAAGGACGAAAGAAATAGATATACACAAAATAATCGCATAGACAAAAACTATATAAACACACAATAATAACACACAAAAAATAAAAAGAGAAATAAAATAAGGGGAAGAGAAAAAGAAAAGGGGATAGATAATATACTTACAGTCACAAATATCAAAAAGAAATTTTAGAAGATAAAATTTTTTTCAAAATGTTTTTAAGAATTTTTTGAAAACACTTTTATAAAAAATAATTCACAAGAGAAGATATTTTACAGAAATAAGAAAAGAGATTTATAAAAAATTAATACAATTGATTAAAAGGAGCCAATACAGTAAAAACGAAAATAGACACAACTATTTAACATCACAAAAACAAAAAAACAATGTTTTTTTCAAAATAAGTATAAAAATTAAAATGTATAGAGGAAAATAATAAAAGACGAAGAAAATAGAGTAAAAAATTAATAATAATAAATGAAAATAAAATGAATGAATTAGAGTCGCAATAAAGAGATAATTAACAGTCGAATTAGCTAGATACTCACTGGTAAGGAAATATATATATATATATATATATATATATATATAGAGAGAGAGAGAGAGAGAGAGAGAGGGTGAACAAAATAATAAAAACACCTTGAAATTTATTTCAATATGGAGTAAGACCCCCTTTGGTAGTAATTACAGCTTGAATTCTGCATGGGATCTACTCATACAGAATTTACATTGTTTCCATTGGAATTTTTATTCATTCTTCACCTAAAACAATCTCTAAATAATGATAGTGGAGGATATCGACTCCTCACTTGTTTTGCTAAAATGAACCATAAATATTCAATGATGTGGACTTTGGAGGTCAGATAAGATGTTCTACTTCACTAGAATGTTCCTCGTGCAATTCAGTTATAACTTTAACAGAAACAGTTCCTGAACCATAGGATGAGGTTGACTACTTAAAATTCTTAAATAGTCATGACTGTTGATTTTAATAAACTTATTTAAATAATAACTGTAAAAAACATCAATTTAGCAACTACTAATATTAAATCAACAAACATAAAAATAGATAAGCTTTTGATAGTTTAATCAAATTTTCTAAATGATGCTATTATGATACTAGGTGTTTCCATTATTTTGTTTACCCACTGTATGTAATTACAAGAACAAACATTACGGCATTTTTACAAGTTTCGGGAAACTTTGGCAACGTTCCGATTTTTTTTTTTTTCATCGAGAAAGTCAACAATTCTCTCACCTTCTGTACATTCACAGTGTGAATCAAGGTATGTAAGGATTTCGCCTTTTGCTTCTTTGTAACCAAGTAAACGAGCCCGGACTAAACCTTCTCGCTTCTGAGTTCGAATTACACGTACGCTGGGGAGATTTTTCACATAATTTTCGAGTGGTTCTTTTAAATGAGCTAAAAAGATTCAAGTAGATAGTAAATGTATATATATATATATATATATATATATTCTAAAGCAAAGGTAATATTGATTTTCAACATTTGTCTATATTTCTGAGATGAGGTATTGTAATCATTTACATTCTTTGCATTGTTCGGATTGTTGTCCTCATCTTTATTGCCATATTCACGACGTTTCGGTTGTTGTACGCACAGACCTTCTTCTGGAATTTTCAAGTGAACTATTTATTTCGATCGCCGGAGTAGATTGTTCTCGTTACATGAGTCATGCCGCTTCCAGAGGTCTTGGTTATCTCTCTTGAACTATGTTTTATCTTGTTATCTTTACTAATCTCTATAAGTCAGGTATTGAGCTCACATCTCTTTGGGTAAAGTCACTGGATCTAATCAACGCTTTTATTTACTGGGCCTTGTGTCTTTGAGGACAATCTACTCTAGTAACCGAAAAAAATGGTTCAGTTCAAAATTTCAATCACTTAAAGAAGGCCGAAGCGTACAACGGCCGAAACGTCGTGAAAATGGCAATAAATATAAGGACAATAATCCGAACAATGTAAATAATGATTTTCAAAGTTGGTTTAGGGTAAATATTACATTGATAATTTTTTTTTCAAATAATGTCCTAATTTTTGTCACTGTTTTCAATTGGTTTATGGAGAGTAGAATTATTTTAATTAATCATGCATTGATTTAATATATATTTAAGTAGGTACCTCCACTAAATCGCTGAAAAACAGGTCTCAAACTTAATGAAAACGAACTTTTTCCATCAAAATGTAATTATTAAGAAGAAAGATCAAAGTATTTTAAATTATATTTTTTTTTTTTTTATTGCTCCCTTCTAACACGTTCGAAATTTTGGGTAAAAAGTCTTGTTTTTATTTTAGCTAGCGGGTAACCAAATTGTTACGAAAGTTTACGAGAGAAAACGTAATATTACATAACTCAGTTTTTTTTCCGGTGACAAACACATTAATTTGGAAATTCTTGCAAAAATCAAATAATAGTATGATTTTAATGAAACTATCAGAATGTATTCACAAATGAATTAAATTAATTTTGGAAGTATTATTTTTTAAAAATCTTACTAAAAATATTTTTTTACATCTGTTACGCCCTCTTCACGTAAATTCATGAAATTTTAAGAAAATAAATTTTGTTGGGAAATTGGTTTTATTAGTTAAACGCATGACTCATTAGGGAATGTAAATCATTTATTATTTTTTAAAAACATTTTGCCTTTATTTTCGAAAATCTTCTCCAAATAGTAAAATAAAAAAATGCAAAAAAATTATGACATTATTTGATAAGCTTTAATTGCTTTAATAAATAATATATATTAAGACATTAATAGTCTGAAGAAATTTTTTCGATTAATAATGAAATTTTAAAAGAATTATTTTCATTTTTTTAATTATAATAATTTATAAAATTTCAAAAATATTTTTATAATGCTTCAAAGATTTGTTGTGGTTGGTTTATAAACTTATAAGGTAAAGATTATATTTACTAATCGAAAATTGAAAAGTTTAATATAAATCGTCGTGCCTTCGTATATTTAAAATAATTTTTAATTTTTTTGAAATCTTTTCCTATTTTGCATGGTAATTTCTATGTTTACATTAAAAGATCATGTGTTTCAGGGTTCCTGTTACTTACAGGGAAAAATTATTGTACAATTATGTCACTTGGGATCGCTATACACTTATCTTATCTCGTATCTTTCAATCTGTCAACACATTTCAAATACGGTGGAACGGTTAGAAAGTTCAACTCTATGTTTAAGAAATAGTTTTATTCTAAATTTTATGCTATAAATCAATAATATTTGTGTCAGTCAGATTAATTTAACTTTATATTTGCTATTTTCCTAAAAATAATGTGTCACAGATGTATGTTTTATTATTGCAAGATTTTTAAAACAGATTTTTAAAACATTTGTAAACTTTGATTGCTCAAAAATGGCCGAAAAATTGAAAATTTTTATATTTCAATTGATATAATTTCTGTTTGAAACACACCAGAGTATTTTGCTTACTAGAAATAGTAAATTTAATCATTTAGCTTTCAACTAAAACTAAAATAAAAGTTTCAAGAAAGCCTTTTTATTTTTAAAAATTCAATTTAAAAGTTAGTTATCGAAATTAAGTGGATGTATCCATATTTGAACATCTTTATCGCTATTTTCTTTATTGTGGGCTGATTCAAATCAGCAGCATACATAAAATGCGAGACGAAGAGTTGACGAATGGGTCTACTTACGAAATGATGAAAAATCGTCTACTAAGATAATCTCTTCCAAATATTTTCTTGGTGTCGTTCTAAGGACGCTGTGGACAGTTCGTAACAACGTCGACCAAGCTTCGTTGTGAAAGCAAATAATGACGCTGCTTCTTGGCAAGATTTCTCTGTAAACCACATTACGACATCTGCACAGAAACAAAATCAGAATCTATATTAAAAATAATACAAAATGAATGTTTCAATTTTTATATCAATTTAATTTACAACAAATGTATTTTTCGCACTTGTGTCTATAAAGAACAAATATTCCACGTAACAATTACACCTTTGAAGAGTTTGCTTCTATTGTCCTTAATTCTGGAAAAAAAAACAGCCGTTACTAGATTTTTGAAGAAATAAAAATGCAAGGGTTTACATTTAACATTTTTTTTTTTTAATCATATCACCCAAAGCAAGGCGGTAAGGCCACTGGTGTGCAGGGGGCTACGTAAGAGTGAATAGATTGGAAAAGAGAAAGCCGGAAACCACATCCTAAACAGGGAACAAGGGATGAGCCTCTACACCTGTTCAATAGACGTGGGTGTAGTGTGAACCGGGCGATAGTTCAGTCTATCTACTCCAATTGAAAAAAAAAAAAAGAAAAAAAAAAGAAAAGTGAAAAGATTGGAAAAGAGAACGCCGGAAACCACATCCTAAACAGGGAACAAGGGATGGGCCTCTTCACCTCTTCACTAGACTTGGGTGGTGTGTGAACCGGGCGATAGTTCAGGCTATCTACTCCAATTGAAAAAAAGAAAAAAGAAAAAAGAAAAGAAAAGTGAAAAGATTGGAAAAGAGTTACTTTCTATTCGCTGAATCACTCTCAGTTGTTATTAACAGTTGACAATTCATAAGAAAACAATATACTCCACAGCATTCATATAAAATATGATTAACAAATAGAAATGTAATTAATACAACTTACATCTTTTAATATTTGTTACATTTGCTGTAAGAAAAGTGTGTGCAAATGTAACATCTGTTATGGAACAAAGGTACTATTTTTTAGAATTATAATTCAGTAAATATGAAAATTACAAGTGAGTAAAATATTATTATATCTGTTACATAATGGTTATTATTTTTGCATAAATTCCATGAATCAAATATAATAACAGTTATAAGATAAAAAAAAGGTCTTCTGTTTATTATCGCTGCCCCATAATAATTGTTATGTTTTCATGCACACTTCTTACACTAAATCTACCAACTATTATGGGACAGAGGAAGTCTTTTATTAATTATCTTTGTCCCATAATAACTGTTACATTGGCATACACATTACATCGAATAAATGTAACAACTATTACGGAACAGAGAAAGTTATTTATTTATTATATATGTCCCATAATAACTGTTACATTGGCGTGCACATTTCATACACAACATATAACAACTATTATGGGTCTGTCTTTTAATTGCGGATGTGCGTTGTGGTACAGTGGATATCGGCTCGGAACGAGAAACCGGGGAGCCGAGTTCGAATTCCAATTGAATCCATTGTATTCACTTACGTTCAGATATCCTTGGGAAAGGTATTAATCCGTCTCTTCCTTCCAGTTATGGGTCAAATAGCAGGACAGACTGGGTTCTATAGCCTTGGTCGGCAACCAGTCTACCGCAGAAAGCAATGGCAACCTACTGCGGGATAATCTTCTGCCCATCAGTCATGTCTCTTTCGAGACATGATCGCCCAAGCGTGTATCACGTATGGCACTTAACTGACTGACTGACTTTTAATTGCTTTCGACTAAATAAAACATGAAACGTGTTTTCACTTACTCTGGATCACGTACATCCTCAAGTTTTCTGTTCAAAGGGATCAAATCGCTTACATATTGGTTGAATCGATTATTCTGCCAACCCAAATAATATTGGTTTTTCTGTATCTCTGTCATAGAAGCAACATCAACATTCACAGGACCACCATTTTTGCCTGTAAATGAAAATAAAAATTTAAGATTCCTGCTCAAATTTCTGAAATGAGGAGTTAACATTATTTACACTATTTGCATAAAACTATTGTCCCCATCTTTGTTGTTTTTGTCACAACGTTTTGGCCACTGTGTCCTACTGCCTTCATCATGTACGTGTCGATTAGTGCAACCTTCAGGGAATTTTAAACTGAATCCTTTATTTGATCGCCAGAAGTATATTGTTCTCGTTCAGCTGCCCCTGTCCACAAATACCTTAACTTCCATTCTTCGTACCAATACAGTATAAATGATGTGATGCAAAAAAACACTGTGGCGGCCTAAACACGTCAACAATAAAATGATCAGCATCGAACGTCCCCTTTAGAATGATAAGTGCTCTCCGGATGGAAAAAGATCGGTTAAGGAGGACCAGAAAATGACCACGACCTGCGTCCCTCACTCCAAAGGCTCATCGGAAAAGAATAAGACGATTTGCGGTTCATAGAACATCAGAACAATATTCGGAAGCTGCTCGATCAGACGTAAAAATCAACTCAAGTCTAAGAGAGATCAGAACATGACCAAGAACTACATTCTTCGCAGTCGTGGTTAAAAATCTAAAAGTAAAACTAGCCACCCCTTAAAAGTAATGCTGGAGAAACATCAAAAATTCATAATTACTGGTGAAACAATTAAATCAGGAATGGCTGATCATGTATGATATGAAATGTTTAGTTATCAATCCCTGTGAAATGAAGTAAAAATACTAGACAGAGAGAAACACTGGATAAAATGCATCGGTGCATATGCTAGGTTATGATAAACTCCATATTAGGCCTAGCATAGATATAAGTAAGATATGGGAGCCATTTACACTATTTACATCATTCTAACTGTTGTCCTAATCTTTATTACAATATTCACGATTTTTTGGCCATTGTACGCTTCGACCTTCTTCAGGATCTGTCTATATTTCTATGATGAGGTATTGTAACTATTTACACTGTTTACATCATTCGGACTGTTGTCTTTATCTTTATTACCATATTCATGATGTTTTGGCTGTCGTACGCTCCGGCCTTCTTCAGCTGATATACGTTTGAATTTCGAATCGAACCTTTTATTTAGGTAACGATTGTTTTAATTTCACGTGTCAATTTTTCTTTCGTTTTTTTTTTGTTTTTTTTTTATATCTCAGTTTCAATTAATTCCACAATTCATAGCATGTGGAAAATTAGTGCAACCTTCAGGGAATTTTTAACTGAATCCTTTATTTAATTGCAAGAAATATATTGTTCTCGTTCAGCTGCCCATGTCCAGAGATACCTCAACTTCCATTCTTCGCACCAATACAATATAAACGATGTGATGCTTAAAACACTGTGGCAACCTAGACACATGTCTTTCATCTTATTTCTGTTGATTTTTATTGCTACATCTTGTACCAAATACAAATCCTATTCGGAATTGTACTGTTGGTGGAAAATTTCGGCTTATCAAATGATCGTTCCGGTATAATATTATAATCTTTATTTTAATATTATTAGTATAATATTACGATATATGGCAGGAGAGATTTGCTTAAAAGCACGAAATTTGGCCTTGCTATCCTTGGCCATGTTGATAAGGCTTACCGGGCTACAGGATAGATCTCTCTTTGTCCTGGGCGACACAGGATCGATTCCTGCCGGAGAGCGTAAATTTTTCTTTAATAAGATTTCTTGAACATTCAGTCGAGTCGACAAAATAAATATGAACTTTATACAAGTATCCATTAAAAATAACGTTTAAAGTGATACAAATTTGTCGGATTAATAAAAAAATTCATTTTAAAATATATTATAATAGAATGATTATAATATTACTTTTTAATATTAAAATTATAGTATGATAACAGTAGAAATATATTATAATTTTTATTTTACTATTATAAAACTAAAAATATAGTATTACTAGCAGTATGGCTCTGCGGTGCTCGGGTGTAATGAAAGCTTTAAAACTAATCCATGGTCCTGGACGTTGGCACGAAAGACTAAAAAGCAATAGTTGTTTCCAGTTAAAGCGAAACCGTAGACTGAAATAAAAATGAATGGATGTAAGTCAGATTTTGATTTCCTGGTATCGATTTCAAATAAGTTTTTTTCGTCGTAAACTGAATTTTGAAGGTTAAATAAGTCCTCTGAATAAATGGTATCATGGCTGAGACTAAGAACTACAATTATACCTACTTAGAGCCAAACCCGAAGCAAAAACTAAAATAAAAGGGCTGAAAAAAATACAGACATACAGGCAGATACAGAGACACACACACAAACATCTTGCCTTATATATATATATATATATATATATATTATCGATTTTCTGCACTATTGTAAGAACTGCAACCTTGAAACTTCTGAATATCGTTTCTTATGTCTTTGTCTATGAGTGTATCAAATTTGATTAAAATCGGACCATTCTTTCTATAACCGATTTTTTCGATTATCGATTTTTGATATTTATCGGGTGTACCGCGACACAAAATCTAGCTAAGAACACTCGCAGACGCTTATAGTACAACTGTGTAAATTTTCAAGAAAATCAGTTCAGCCGTTTCGGAGTCTATAGGTAACGGACACACACAGAGACAAAGTTCCATTTATAATTAAGTTTAGATAATAGTATAATCATAATTTAACATTTATTATGATATGATATATTTATTATGATATTATTAAACGTGGAACAAAATAATCGTGCTGTGCAGAAAATTATGCAAAAAATAATAATCATATCGTCCCAAATAAACACCGTGTCGGGAAGGAAATATTTTTTTCGTTTTGGCACTTGAATTTGGTAGTCAAAGGCGTTCATCCAACTGCCATTGTGTAGTGCGAAGCGCAAAGAAGAAAAATAGTAAATAGCCAATGAAATGCGAACGTGCGCCATTGAAAGTAACCTGACAAAGACGGACACCGTATACAAGATTAGGTCACGGACAAATATTATTCAGTCAGTCAGTTAATATGCCACAAGTGATACAAGCTTCTGACTGAGCAGAAGATTTTCCCATTGTAGATTGCCATTATTTTCTGTGGTAAACTGGTTGCCAACCAAGACTTCAAAACCCAATCCGTCCTGTTATTTAACGGAGAGACGGATTAATACATTTTCCAAGTTTGTTTTTTTTTTCTGCGCGTAAGTGAATGTTAATTAATTGAACTGGAGTTCGAACTCAGCTCTCCGATTTCTCGTTCCGAGTTGATATCCATGTAACCACAACGCACAAGAAACAGAAAAATAATCATTAGAAACAAAGAAAAGAATACTGAACTGTTATGCAATATCAGTTCTCGTGTATGGTAGTGAATGCTGGACAATCTCAATTTGATATGAAGCAAACAAAAATATGGTTCTACAAGACGACAAAGAAAATGAAAACAAGAAGGAAATATATACTTAACATCAGGAAAAGACAGCTGAAATTTCTTGAGCACATAATGAGGAAAGTGGGTTTGGGAAATCTGATACTCACATGACAGATTAAAGGGAAGCGGGACAGATGAAAACAACGCATAACATACCAAGTGAGCTTGAGTAAATGGATGTCGAACCAAGGTTTAAGGAGGACAAGAAAATTTATTAAGAGCAACAAAAAAACAGGACATTGGAGAGAGCCATGATCACCAACGTCCTGTAGTGACACGGCGCATAGAAGATTAACGACTATATATATAAACGAATATAATTATATATCTCCCAGTCTTTATTTTCCCTGCATTTGATATGTCGCCATATCTTTGTTTAGACACAAGTATGGGGCACCCAGTGAGTAATAAACTCGTTACTACTGATTTGCAAGAGTGACTTGTTAAGATTTACACCGCGATAAGGTATCCACAATGACAAATTATATTAATAATATTATGAATTTATTATTAGAGAAATCGTTTGTATTCGAATTAATATCCTTTAAATAGTCTTTATTTTCGGGCTTTCTTTTCCTTTTTCATGATTTTATGACTACATTTAAAAGTTCCATACGATTTGTTTGCCACCATTTTTCTTTTTAACTAATGCCGACCGGAAATAATTTGGTACTGATAGAATATTGTGTGAGTGTAACTAGACGATAATACAACATTTTACTAGGCAATCTGACAAACACCTTCATCAATTTCAGATGCTATGCTTATGTAGGGGGCTTGCATAATTCCCCCGAACAATAAATAAAAAGGAAAATGCACTACAAATAAAGTAAAATAAACTTTTGTTTATTTTCGTTAAAAAAAAAAATAAAAGAATTATTTTTTTTATACAAAAATGTATTTGTCCGTATGAAGATTAAGAAAAGAAGAAAGAAAGGAATTGCGAATGCGAGAGGGAAAGGAAGGACTATGTGTTGCGAGCGAGATGAGAGAAAGAGTGGGTGAAACGATGTTCATTGATACGTGATACTGTCTGTTGTGTGAACTGCTGAATTCCCTCTCAATGTATGCTCCGAGCTGTCCGTTCCCCTCTGTGTGTTTTGAGTTGGCTGTTCCTCTCTGTGTGTGTTGAAAGTTTCTACTTTCCTTTTATTTTGATGGTGAGGTTCCGGGAGATCAAGAAATGTGTTTCTTATGTCGAGCCCTGATTGGTCAAAAATTCATATTTTTGACCAATCATTTGTATCTTCCTGGTGTTAAGTATAAGTGTCCTTTTTAATACCATTTTCATATTTTTGACCACGTGGTGTGTCTTCAACTACGTCCGAGTGTTTGGGTGCGCCGTTCTTGTTTTTGACCCCAAAGGGTTTGGTAAGGGGTGAATGCCCGCGCAATTGTATTTTTAGAGATACACGTGGTGTGAATTAATTTTATTGTGCGTGTGTGTGTTGAATTTGGAAAATAAAACAAGAAACAGCACACTTACCATTTTTATTTAAGTATATATGAAATAGTTCATTAAAGATCGTATCAGATAAAATATAATCCAACAAATATAATTTGAGCATCTGTTATACATAACTCAAAGACAGAGCCTATTTCTTAGTGTTTTCTAAGACAGCCTTGGAGGATGCGTTTAATATATTAATTCTTTAAAATACCAAGTTTTAAATCTTTTATCAAGTGTTCTGTATATGATATACGTATGACGTAAAACTGGACAAACTTTATGTTAATCAAGTTAACTAAATTGAAGCTTTATCCGTATTTGTAGTAATTATAATCAGATTAATATCCTCATCTTTGTTGCTATTATCACAACATTTCGGCCGTTGTGCTCTCCGGCTGTCGTTAGGTGTCCAAAGGAAAAAGAACAAAACACGATATTCTTAGACATGGGCAGTAGCACGATAACAATCTATCTTTGTAGATTAAATAAAGAGTTCAGTTCAAGAAAACGTCAAGGTTACACGGATCAATATACACCTGAAGAAGACCGGAAGAACAACAACAAAAACATTGTGATAGTTTCAGCAAAGATGAGAACATTAATCCGACTGTAAATATTGTAAATAATGGTAACTCCTCGTCTTTGAAATTTAGAAGAAGTTTTATCCTGTTATTTAATTTTATTTTATTTTCTGTAGACATCAGGATGTGCAGTGACTATCGACTCGGAACGATAAATCGGAGAGCCGAGTTCGAATTTCAGTTGAATTCGTTGTATTCACTAACGCTAAATATCCTTAGGAAAGGTATGAATCCGTAATTTCTCCTTCCAGCTGTTGCTTTCTTCTACGTGCTATGTCTATTCAGTACGTAGGAGATCATGGTCCTCCACAATTTCCTATCTTAATAAAGTTTGTCTTTTTGTTATCTTTCCTAAACTCTGTTCCGCTATTTATCCAAGCTCGCTAGATAAGGGGGACAGATTGAGTTCTATAGCCTTGGTTGGTAATCAGTCTACCGCAGAAAATAATGGCAACCTACTGCGGAAAAATCTGCCCAGCCAGTCTTGTCTCTTTCGAGACATGATCGTCCAAGTTTGTATCACGTATGGCACTTAAATTACTGACTGAATGCAGACATCTTGTTAAAAATATCTTCACCGGGAATCAAAGGGATGAGCAATTTGTTACTTTTTGCCTATGATTTTTTTTTTCAGATGTCATTTCATCGTCATAATCTTATACTTACGGACATTTTGCAGTGAACAAACTCCTTTACAAAGCCTCCAGTAGACATTAAACTGAACTGTCAAAAACTTAGCCTCAGTTACTTAATAACATGCAGCTCCTCTCTTTGCTTGAATAACGGTGGATGCGCGATACGGCATAGAATCAATAAGGTGTTGGAGTTGTTGTATAGGTATATCTGTCCAGGCACAATCCAAGGTTGTCCATAACTGAATTTTAATTTGGGGTTTAGCTTCGAAGAATTTAATAAAGTCTGCAAAATTTATCATGAATGCTCAATGAGGTTTAAATCTGGTGAGAGTAAAACAATGGTTAACCTAGGAAGGTTCACGGAATCAGTTCAATATCACATATGCATAATTAAGGTAAGTTATTTTGTTGGAACAATCAAGTAAAACAAATTTGATTTTCTAGACATGTGGATATTTGAAACAGGGCGTGCATAAAGTAGGACAACCGATCAGTAATAAAACCTGTTTATATCACGCCGATCAGGACAGACTATTGTTTGCTTTCTTCTATGTGCCATGTCCCTTCAGTACTTAGGAGATTAGGATCCTCCGCAATTTCCTATCTTAATAAAATTTGTCTTTTTGTTATCTCTCCTACACTCTGTTTCGCTATTTACCCCAACTTACAAGGTCAGATATATGTCGTTTTCCTTGATCCCTCTTGACTTCAATTTGCACCTCTTTTCTTATTATTGGCCCTAGAAATTTCATTTGTATCTTCCTGGTGTTAAGTATAATTGTCCTTTTTATTACCATTTTCTTTAAAACTTCATCCTTGCTTACATGTTCAGTCCACGGCATTCTCGACAAGCTTCTCTAGAATCACATTTCTGTTTTGTCTATTCTTCATCTGTGAGAAGACTGTCCAGCATTCACTGCCATATAAGAGGACATTACATAACACTTCGGTAATTTTTTTCTTTGTTTCTAACGAAACTTTTCTGTTTCTTAGTACTTTGCTTAGCTTTTGAAAAGCCTTTTTTGCTATCATCAATGCGCCTTCGGATTTCAGTGTCGCACTTTCTGTTCATTTCCCAAATATTTAAATTGTTGTATGTTTGATTTTGGTATCCTCAATTTGGAATTTACATATTCGGCTGTTCCTTTTGCTAACAACTATATAAGTCTGTTAAAACACTTCCCAGAAATCTAAATGTTCGTACTTGCTTGATTTTGACATTCTTAACTTACAGATCAAGCTGTTCCTTTTGCTAATAATCATACATTGTGTCTTGCAATTGATGTCTAGTCCTTTCTTCTCGCTTTCCTTCGGTATATTCTTAGGAGTTCTTGTAGTTTCCTTTCTGCGTCTGCTATCAACACTATGTCATCTGCATATCTTATATTGTTAAGATTGTGACTGCAAATAATGAATACTGGTAGGATTACCGATTCTCTCAGAATGGCCTTGATATATAGGTTGAATTTGAACCTCTAACAGAATACATCCAACACTGTTACAGAACCACCGCCAGCTTGTATAATGTCCTGTTTTCCCAAAAGCGCGGTAAACGTGACTCGTCTGACCAAAAGACACAGAGTTAGCCATCTGTGACCCAGTGATGTTTTTAGGCCTAAGTGAAGTGCAGTAACTGATGTGATATCAGTAATGCTGTCCTAGTTGATCGACCTCTGCAAAACTCGGAATGCGATTTACGTTTAACAATGTGTTACGCGATAGTTTGATCGGCACCAGCGTTCAATTTAGATGTGATTTAATGCACTGCTCTCTTTCATTTGAATAGCCACCATCCTCATTGGTCGTCGGTGGTCCCTTCGGAAGAGGCATGACATGTGAAACTAAAACAATCTACTCCGGTGAAGGAAATAAAGAATTTGTTTCGAAATTCCAATTACCTGAAGAAGGCTGGAGCGTACAACAGCCAAAACATCGTGAATAGGGCAACGAAGATGAGGACAACAGTTCGAACAATGTAAATTTATCCTTATGAAAATAACTAAAAATGAGTCGAACTTAAAGCTTTAACAATTCTTAAGTAAAACGTGATAGAAAAAAAAAACAGTCTGGTCTGTTTATCGGCATTAACATACTTTATCTGTTAAAGAGCAAGATAATAGTGGAGGTTATTTATCTTAAATTTTATTTGATAGACAACCAAGTTACTGAGTGACCTGACATGGTAGAAGACTTTAACAGGAGAAATCAGGGAGCAAAATCAAGACCGCACCCTATTCAAGGCAAGACCGCACTATATGTATAGTGCGGTCTTGGTAGAGGTGACTAAACGAAGACTGATTTGTTGATGCAGAAAACGACAGAGCTATTTTCCGTCCGAGGTTTAATTTTGTAATCCACGCGTTATCTTACACTTCAAGCCAGCTGTTCAGTGTTTCAAACAAGATCTCTCTCACAAAACAGGACAATACATAATAAAAGTCACGATATTTTATAGATATCGTTTTTACCTCGTTCTGCCCTAGCATTTTCACTACGTGGTAACGCGCATGCACAAGAAAAATTTAAACACCTTAAAATGTCCAGTTTAAAAGTTTAGAAGCTCACATTATTAAATCTTGTTAGTTTTTTTTTTTTCTTTTTTTTTTTCAACATAAACTTTAGAGAAACGTCTTTGGGTAGTCAAAAGTTCAAAACATGCAGACACTCCAAGATCGCAATACGAATTAAAGAATTATTTAGTTAGTATTTTGACTACGATTGCTTCTTAGACACCAGTTAAGGCTAAGTCCACGCTATATAAAACTGTTTCTACAGCCTTGACTTTGTACTTACTAAATACACTACAATCTGTACAATGCCTTCTTTTTTCTCTATTTATACTTTTGTTGTGTTTATTTACAAATAAATTATTCTTATTATGACGACGCATAAATAGAAATATATTTTACAATATGGTTTCTGGAACCTTACGTTATTTTTCATAAAGTCAATAACCATATAGATTTGTTTTGCGTCCCTTTGTATGCTAAGTCAATATCAATCGTAAATAATACTGTCAGCTACAATCTGTTACCATTAACTAGCAAATGATAGCTCAGTGGTTAGATCACGGGACACAAAATCAGAAAACGACTGCTTATTAATCGAAAAATAGATCTGGGTTTGAAATTTGTAGGCCTTCTGCCCAGAGGACATTAAAAAGTGATATATATTTAGACGCTAGATATTTTATTTCGTTTTTGCTATTGGGTCTATGCGCTAAGAATAGAGAAAGAAAACCCGTATTATATATTCGCTGATTTTAATGGCCAGTTGTATTCTATTTAAAAACTGCGAAACCCAAACAGTAAAAATAACAGACTCGTTTTCTTATTCATATTTGTTTTTGTTTGTTCTCTTTTGTTATTTTTTTTCTTTATTTTTGTAGAGAATCCTTTTAGACATTATTGCTCCGAAATATCACCTAAGTTTTGATTCGGTTTGTTAGCCCTTCATATTCAAATGGAATATATATCGACTTCCATGATATTCAAACAATATTTTTGAAGATAGTATTATTTGACTGTTTTGTTAAGATTTTATTTTGATATTTCCAGATTATTCAAAACGCCCTTCCAAAAACTCTGAAGATTTAAATACCGTTTGTCGCTTTGAGATACAATTTGTAGCGAAGCAGATGACAAAATCAAGAAAAGTAAAAAAATCTTTTTTTTTAATCTCTTTTGAAGTTTGATAGCAGAATTCTCATTATCATTGAAAAATAAGCAGTGCACGATTTTCATACGTTCAAATTTATGATGCAATATAATTCAAATTTCTTGAAGAATTATCAAGTATTTTTTAATAGTATTATATTTGATCTCTTCTACATTTTAGTGCAACTTCGATCGCTAGATCAGAAATATAGAAAAATTTGTCTATACTTCTAAGATGAGGTATTGTAATTATTTACATTGTTCGAACTGTTGTCCTCATCTATATTTCCATTTTCACAACGTTTCGGCCGTTGTATGCTCCGACCTTCTTCAGGTGATTAAAATTTCAAACCGATTTTTTTATTTCGATTACTTGTGTATATTGTTCTCGTTCCATGAGTGATGTCACTTCCAGATGTCTTAGTTATCTCCCTTTAACTCAACTTTCTAAATTTTTGTTCACCACTGCTGAAGGACACATGGATAAAAGCGTAGGTTAGATCCAGTAACTTGAGTCAATGAGTTGTACATTCAATACCTGGCTACAGCAGAAACTTAAAGTGTTCAGTTAAAGGGAGATAACTAAGACATCCGGAAGTAGCATGACACATGGAACGAAAACAATATACTCCAGTTATCGAAATAAAGGTTTCGGTCCGAAATTTTAATCACCTGAAGACGGTCGGAGCGTACAACGGCCGAAACATTGTGAATATGGAAATATAGATGAGAACAATAGTCCGAACAATGTAAATAATGTAAATAAATTTAAAAAATTGCAGGTGAAACTATTCTATTTTTGAGGGCTTCTCTTTTCGTAACATCTGCCTTATTGATTAAGCTACAAAAACCAACGGGTTAGTGTAATTCAACTCTAGTCATTCTTTGTTTTACCCAAACATATAATCTGCCACCACCCCCTTTGCTTGTACTAGTAATATTAGATGAATTCTTTAATTTTCCTAGATTAAATACTTTAAATTCTTAATTTTGTATTTCTTTTTTTATTCTCTCTTTCTCTTGCTTACCGATTGTGAAATGATAAAAAGTATAAGAAAGATGAAAGAATTACTAAATCTTTTACAGAGTGTACCAAATGTTATCATGTTTAAAAAAAAAAAACAATTTTTAAAAGTATATATTAGCATATATATACAAATATTCCCAGCTTGCTTTAACCGCTCGGCTACAGAGAGCTCTACAATCAAGCAAGGTGATTTTAAAATCTCAGTCACTCGTTCGGATTTTCTCGAAATGACGTTCTTGTTCAGTTTCATATCCGAAACATAAATAAAGCAATCTCTAAAGAATTAATGGATTTATTTTTTAATCCGACATATTTTCAAACGTTACTTTTGGTGGATACCCGTATTTTAGTAGACGATCCAATTTTTAAACAGTAATTATTTCATATACTGTCACCTCGAGAAAACTTATTAAAGAAAATGTTTTCTCAGGCAGGATATACAAATTAAAAACAAGAAGAGGTAGAGCAATTGAAAAAATAATTATTGTAAAATCGAATAGTTAGTGGGTTTTGATTTAATCTCTTAGGGACTCATTGTACTGATTCGCTGGTAATTATTTTCCTTCTCCCACCTCTAATTTTATATATTGTGCACAAATTTATGTTTTTCTATTCTCAACTGAGCTCTGAAAAGCGAGGAACATAACCAATAAGCCTCTTTTATATTCGTATATAATTTTTCGATTTATCACTTTACGGTAAATATTTTGTCTTGCTCTCCCTCCAACTGTTTTAATGTATTTATATATTTCTTGATATCATTTTTAAGATGTCCGTTTTTAAAGCAATAATAACAATAAAGAAATACTAATGAAAAAATAATGATAGATATATGATGTGATTCAGATATTGAAAGCACTACAAATTTGACTCGTTACTTCAATTACAGAGACGAATTGAGTATGAAAGAACACTCTGGTTTACTCGATGAAATCAAAGTGAAGCATCTGTTCTATATATATATATATATATATTCCTTTCTGCATTGTTACTGCCTTCGGATGGCTCACTGAAAAACAATGTGAGAAACCTGGCTCCGAGGAATCTAACTTAGAATCAGTGTCTCCTCCCATTGCGTTCAAATGAGCAGATACTGACACCAGTGTGACAATGGTCGCGGGGACTGGGCAATGTTTGTCCTTGATCCATATGTACGCGTATGCTTCCCGCCTAAACCCGATCGCTCCTAGTAGAGCATAAGCGAATGGGTGGTCGATGCTTCCGTAACTTGTATTTTGTAGAGGTAGACAAACCCCTTTATCCTCCGGGCGAACTAGACTAGTTGCCAACCCCCCCACCCCAAAAAAAGAAAATCAAAGGAGAAGGAGAAGAAATGGATTCATTTCCTTTCTCAAGGGTATTTGCGCTTAAGTAAATGCAACGAAATCAATTAAAATTCGAACTCGGCTCTCTGATTTCTCATTCCGAACCGATATCCACAACACACATCCACGCGTTTAGGCACCCCACATTAAACCGTTTTTGTATTACATCCTACGATGGAAGCGTGTAAATAGCAGATCAACGTGTAGTATATGTTCTAATTCTTCTGTCGTGCTATGGTACGGTACGCAGTGTTTTATGTCTGCTTTCAAACAGTATTTTTGAGGATAGTATTCGATTGTTTTTGTTAGGATTTTATTTTTATTTCAATATTTTCAGAATATTCAAAAAGTCCTTCCAAATACTTTGAAGAGTTAAGTACCGTTGAGATATGTTTCGTAGCGAAGCAGACAAATTCAATTTTTTTTTGTACTCTCGTTCGAAGTTTATAGCAACACTTTCATTATCATTGAAAAATAAACAGTACAAGGTTTTCGTACGTTCAGATTTATGATGCAATATAATTAAAATTTCTTGAAGCATTATCAAGTTTGTTTTTTTTCTTTTTTTTCACTAGTATTTAATTTTATCTCTTGTCGAGCAATGAGAGAAGCATGGTCCCGGAGATTCTAACCGTGCAGCAATCTCTGTTTCTAGTACACCGAAAGGAAGGGTAAGAATACTCAGACGCCTGAATGACAATCATCGCAGAGACAAAGAAAGCTTTGCTCTTTGCCAAATAGCAGCATTACAAAAACGTTTTCTTTTTCATATATTTGCTTTTCTTTTTGTAGAGAGTGCTTTTAGGACATTATTGTTCCGAAATATCAGCTAGTTAGTCCTTCATATTCAAATAGAATAAATTGGAGTAGATAGACTAAACTATCGCCCGGTTCACACTCCACCCACATCTATTGAACAGGTGAAGAGGCTCATCCCTTCTTTCCTGTTTAGGATGCGGTTTCCGGCTTTCTCTTTTCCATTCTTTTTACCCTTACGTAGCCCCCTGCGCATCAGTGGCGTTATCGCCTCGCTTGGGGTGATATGATTTAAAAAAAATAAAAATAAAAAATAATATAAAAATGTTCTATATGAACACCCAACGTGAAACTGACCATGTGTCACATTCTATTATCATGATGGAGTAAATAAATACAGGATCAGAGTGTAGTATTTGTTACTTTGCTTTCTTCTCATGCTACAGTCCGTTACATGGCGCCGTGTTCTTAAAGGGGGATGCTAATAATACGAACCGATATTGTTCTTGTTATGCAAAAAAGAGAAGGTGTAATTATTCTTCCTGACATTAGTCGCTGAAATTAGAAACATGTTGCGTTTACTCACCTGTAACCGTGTAGGCAGCCATGTTAAACTGAATACAACGAGGACAGGTAATTAAAATATCGAGAACTCGTGTATTTGGAATCAGAAAGAAACAGATGAAATTTCTTGGACACATAATGAGGAAAAAGAGATTGTAACAATCCCAAGAAATGCTGAAGACGAGCAAATGGAAAGTGGGTAACATACATAACGGGTATAAATGGATGGAAGAACAGATAAAGAGGGGATAATAAAAGAGACAGTCATTACTAATAGTTCCAGAGGATAAAAACATGTGGAGTGTGTCATTAAAACCCATTTTTTGAAGGGTCACGGAAAATAAAAAAGACAAGATTAACAAAACCGATTCCTGTCTATAATTTTGCTCCTATAAACTTTATTCATCTTTTAAAAAAAAACCTTATTAAACGATATACTTTAGTCGCAACGCTATATTTTAACCGAAACGACAAGAATCCGTGTTTGAATCCAGATTAGTACATTATTTATAATTTTAGGGAATTTTTGATTGCCTTTTCAATCGTATCAACTTTCTTTAAACCTGTTTCATTTTTATTAAATATACGTCATTCAATTGCCATAAATTGCCAGGTAGGTACACGGTATTCACCTAACTAAACGATTGTTATCGCGAGCTGGAAAGAAAAAGATTAAATACTTAATCAGTTAACTTTTGTGATGCTATATGATAATTCAAAGGACTGCAATCTGTTGCCTTCATAGCTTTTAAGGTGAATACCGGTTGGAGAGGGTCCTCGCTGTTTTTCAATGCCTGGGTAGGCAGACGGACAGGCAGAAATAATTGTTACATGCCGCTTTCATCGGCCTGTTCATTTTGATTTAAGTGAGGTCTGACGTGGTAAACGTGGTATGGAGGGAATGTGAAACGTGACATTTCGTATATACACTGACATCGGAACATTTTATTTTTCTGAATAGTTGTCAACTTCTGCTGCATGCATATATATGTACATACATATAAACATGTTTCATTAAAAACGACCGACTAAAAAGGTTTTATTAATTTTTTTATTTAATTTTCCAGTATTTTTACATGTTTTCTTTTTGCTGGAGATACGAAATGTAAAAATGTACCATTATTTTCGACTTTCCAAGCGCTTTCAACTTATTCACAGGACATTTTCTAGGATGTTATTTTTCCGCTGTTGTTTATGTCCTCATATTTGACTGTAATGTAATGTTTTTCTTTAGTGTTAAAAAAATGGAGAGAGACGCTTACACTATGTCCGCCGCGCGCATCACGTGACAGCTTTAAATAACTCTCCTTTTCAAAAACAAAACAACACTAAAGACAAAAAAAAATACAACGGTAAGAGAAAGAAAGAGAGTCGAAGTAAGATATAGAGGAGGAAAAAAGCACGATGTAAAGCACACCTGCAACAATTTCAAATCGTGACAATTTTTAAAATGTATTTCTTAAGTTTACCAGGTGCCCACAGTAGCACGTTAACGAATAAATCTCTAGTCCCGCAAATATAGTGTGTTCAATTCTGATTGGGTATCATTCGCTACTGTGCTACTAAATTAAAACTTAGTAATTATTTGGGTACTTAACGTGGTGAGATGGTTAGCAAACTTATATTGCAAATTAATTTGTAAGTGTAGGTATCTTCACGATATCGTCAAAAATTAACATATCGTGATGAAAAGATCATTTTATCGTCGATATCTTTGTCATTAAGAACCACCACGCAATTGCCGAAAAAACAGCATAGCATGATGTTAAAAGGGCTCAGACTCAATAAAAACAAAGTTTTATCATCAAAATGTTTATGTTATTAAGAGGAAAGATCAAATTTTGTTGCCATTATTTTTTTAATCCTTTCTAACACGTTCGAAATTTCAGTTTTTTTTTTTCGTTAGCGATTCACGACATGTTAACATAATGTTACTACTAAAGAAAACGTAAGATTACGCAAGTCGATTTCTGGCATTAAAAGATACATTAATTCATCAAAAAAATCAACTCCTTGTCTTATTTTAATTAAACTTTCAGGACTTATTCACAAATTAATTAAATTATTTATGCAATTATTCTTTTTTAAAAATCTTGGTAAAAATATTTTTATACCTGTTATCTACTCCAATTAATTGCATGAAACTTCTAACAAAAACATTATCTATACCAATTTTATTTATTAGTTAAATGCATGACTCATTGGGAATGTTAGTAATGTATTTTTATTTACGAGATCATTTTTCTTAATATCTGCTCCGAATAAAATAAAAAATGCATTAAAACTGCGTCATTTTTAATTGAGATAAACTTTTAAATGATTTTATAAATAATATAATTAAAGGATATCATATTGTGATGAATAATGAATTTTTATAAGAATTGTTTCCATTTTTTTCTAATTATGATGATTTACAAAATTTCAAACATCTTTTAAATTTCTTCTAGTTTCTTGGTGTCTTCAATTATCAATTTATTAAGTAAAAACTTTATTTACAAATCGAAAATTGAAAAGCTGAATACAAATCAAATTCTTAAACTTTTATATTTACGTTAAACTGCAAATTTTCTTTTACTAGGGAAACTTATTAGAGACTTATCATTAAAAGGTTACACCCTTACGGAATATTAAATTGGGTTATGCCATTTTTGGTCACTATACTTCCAGATGTGTGAACTGATTTACGACAGAGGTTATCATCGCCTACTTGAAAGATCAAGATCTTTCTGATTAAGAAATACTTTTATTCTAAATTTCATGCCATAAACAAGTAATATTTGTTTCAAATCGAATTAATTTTACTTTAAATTTTTTAAAAATATTTTGTTTTTGTATGATTTTAAAGCGACAACTAGCTTTTGTTTACAAATGTGTCAATCACTCAAAAAAAAAAAAAAAAAAAAAAAAAGAGAAAAATCGAAAATTTAAAAAGAAAATCTTAAAATTTTAAATTCCAACGAATATAATTTCTGTTTGAAATACACCCGAGTGTTTGCCTACTGGAAATAGTAAATTTAATCATTTAACTTTAAATTAAGCTAAAATTAAAGTTTCAAGAAAACGGTTTTTTATTTTTAATAGTTCCAGTTTCGATATTAATATTTAATATCGAAAATGAGTGGAGGTAACTAAATTATTCAAAGTATTTTTGAATATGTAAATTTTTTACTCCTTTTTAGAAAATTCGAAATTTGGATTAAAAATCTTGTTTTTCTTGCGTCAGCAGATGTACAGTGCCGCTCCACACAACAACAACAAAAAAAACAAAAAAAAAAAACAGGAAATTTAAAATTACTATATGATGAAAAAAAAAACATTAACTACTATATACCCGTGTATCAAGTGACTTTGGAAAACTTAAATTTGAAGCTAATTTATGTGCATACGCTAATTTTATATCTCTTGTATGATGCGACTCCCTTAAAATCAGCTTCATATTAGTTCATCGAAAGTTACATGATACGCGAATATGTACGGCAACATATAAAAAAAAAATTTTTTTAAGTTTGAACTCCACCTCTAAGATTTGTATTTTTGTTCTGTTTTAAGCTACTAAATTTCTATTCTTTGCTTTTGTTTCAAATAACTGTAACAAAAATTCCAACAATCAAATAAACGGTATCAAATTTATTGGTTTTTGTAGCGGCGCCTTGTACTAGATTTTACTAGTTTAGCGTTTTATTGCGTTGTCAAATACATTAATTTGAAAATTTTGCAAAAATCAAATGATTGTTGAATTTTGGTGAAATTTTCAGGACTTATTCACAAATGAATTAAATTATTTTTTTAAATGTTTTATTTATTTATTTGAGATGTGTTTCACCCCCTTAACTTTATGAAAATTTGAAAAATTTAATGTGGTAGTTTTATCGACTATATTAGTTAAAAGCAAAATGATTTGGAGAATTTAAATAAGCATTTCTTTTTCAAAAACAAATTCCGTCTTAAACGAAAATTTGCTCTGAATCGAAAAGTAAAAAACGCAATAAAACTAAGCTATTATTTATTTTTTATTGATTTTTATCAATAATAATAATATTGTCTTTAGGGAAAAGAAATTGATGAATAATATGCGTTGTGGTGTAATGGGTATCGGCTCCGAATGAAATGCCGAGTTTGAATTCCAGTTGAATTCGTTGTATTCACTTTCGCGCAAATACCTTTAATCCATCACTTCTCCCTCCAGCTATGGGTTGAATAGCAAGAAAGATTGGGTTTTGTACCCCTGGTTCGCAATCAGTCTACTGCAGAAAGAAATTGCAACCTAATGCGGGAAAATCTTCTGCCTACTCAATCATGGATCGAAAGAGACATGATCGCCCAAGTGTGTATCACGTATGGCTGACTGAATGAAGGAATTTCGAAAAGATTTGTTTTCATTTTAAAAACGATTAAAACAATTTCGTAATATTTTTAAATCTTTTAAAATTCAGTTTCAATGGTGTAACTCTGAGAAAAGAAAAGATTGTTTAGTAAAACTATATTTGCTAATCCTTTATTCTAACGCTATATTCGATTCTTAGTGAATGTCAAGGTATTTTAAAAAACAAACAAACATCTTTTCAGATGAAAATTACTTTAACGTGATTTTAATATCTGATACCCCCATCACCAAAAAATGAGGAAAAAAAAAAGAAAAATACATCTGATTTAAAGTAAAAAATAAGACTTTTTTTTTTTTACATTAATTTTATTGATCAACATATTTACCGTTTTGGCTCACTATCTTCGGCCATTTTTCAGGCAATTTTATATTTCCATTCTTCCAAAATTTTTTATTATCTTTTTCAGCAAAGAACTGCTCAAGGTGCGTTTTGCAGTCTCCCAAGGAACTGAATTTTTTTTTTCATTAAGACAATTCTGTAAAGACCAGAATAAATAGTAGTCAGTCCGAAGGTGCAATATCTGGTAAATATGGCGCAGGGGTGAAAATTTCCCAGCCAAGCTGCATTTTTGACTGATCCCTAAAGAAATACCCAATTTAGAATTATCCAGATAGATAAATCATATCATTTCTCTTACCTATTTCTGAACGCTTTTCTTCGATTATTACAGGGTTCCCCACAAAAAAACAAAAAAAAAAACAGGAAATTTGTTAGTTTATTTATTTTTGTAATTTTTGTTACATTTCTTTGAAAGAAAAAAAAGCAAAAGATTGAATTTAAGTAGCTTAAAACAGAAAAACACAAATGTTAGATGTGGTGTTCAAACTAAGAAGTTAATTGTTAACATATACAAAATTTAAAATTTCCTGTTTTTTTTTTTTGTTTGTTTTTTTGTGGATCACCTTGTACTTTTAGTTAAATTAAGAGCAGTACTTGCTCGAATTGTTTGGTTCAATAAAAGGAGCTTGTAAAACTCCTTTCTAATTTCCCCATATACAATACATTCCCTTATTTAAATGAAAGTCAGCTTTCTGCTATGGTTGTTTTGTTGAGTTAGTTTTCTCCACGATCACTTCATTAGCATTTTCATAACATTTAAATAATGAATCCCACATGGAAATACTCCAGCATTTATTTACACAATGCTAATCAGTCTGCTCGTTTAAAATAGGGAAATTCAAGGTGGAATAATTTAATAAATTTATCATTTTTAAATAACGAATTTTACACAGAAATATACTACAATATTTATTTATTCTTTCATTCTTAAGCACAATCAACTGATCCACTCGTTTAAAAAAAGGGACAATTTTGAGGGAGAATATTTTTTGCTAATTAGCATTCATCAGATCTTCCTTAAACCACAACATATCTCAAATCGAAAAATATTGATTTTTTTTTTTAGGTGTGGGTTCCTGTTGATAATATAAATACAAATCGATTTCTAAAATCTTAAAGAGTTATCTGAATTTTGTTTTTATTTACAAATATCAAGTTTGAAAATCTGTTTACGTTGTCGTATCCTGTCGACACTTCCAAATAAAAATTTAAAAAAACTGAAATCAAGAGCTTAACCAATTTTATTGTAAGACTGGTTCAAGGTATAAAGAAGCTTCAAAGAAAGCAAAACAGTCGTCTCTTCAAGACAAGCTGAGTTACCGCGGGTAATCTTTGACCAGCGGTAACTGGGGGCTGGGTCATCTTTGAACAACGGCCTGAGCATACGCATTCGAGTTCCCCACATTAAAAACCGACTGTGTCACAATGTGGGGTGGAGGTGTCAGAATAAATACCGACCATGCTATACTGGAGCTGGGTAAATTTTAACCATTGACCCGTGTGTACGCGGTCGAGTTCCCTATGTCAAAAAACATAATCTTGTGTCGCTTTCCGCCTCAGTGAGGGGACATGGGTATGAGGGCTCAGTTGTGGCCTCTGTTTGTGGATAGAGACGCAGCCGAGGAAAATAAATACTGTGAGATTTCGCAGTACAGCTTCACCCCACATTACTCTAGAGAGTAGGGGGATCAGTAGTCGTTACCCTGGCCCCGCCGCTTGCGGAGGCTGGTCAATTTTTCTTTCAGCCCGAGTGTGTGCGCTCGGGTTCCCCACATAAAACCCGACTGTGCTACATCCCGTCTCAGTGAGAGATTTTGGTAAATACCGTGGTCAAGATAACAAAGTGTAGTATCTGTTTAAGCAGCCGACATCTCGATTAGTTCATTCACATTTTTTACAGTTCGTGAATTGTGAGAATCTCCGTTAAGTTTCTTTTCATTTTTATTTGAATTTTGTCTCTGTTTTTAGTTTCACTAAAACTTTTGTTCTAATTCTTTATTTTGATTTTATTTTATTTTTGCAACTCCCGTCCATCTTTTATTTTACTTCGGCCATCTTTCAGTCAGTTAAGTGCCATACGTGATACACGCTTGGACGATCATGTCTCGAAAAAGACATGACTGACTGGGCAGAAGATTATCCCGCAGTAGGTTGCCATGGATTTCTGCGGTAGACTGGTTGCCTACCAACGCTATAGAACCCAATCTGGCCTATTATTTAACCCATAACTGGAAGGAATAGACGGATTAATACCTTTCCCAAGGGTATTTGCGCGTAAGTGAAGGCAATGAATTCAGCTGGAATTCGAACTCAGCTCCCCGATTTCTCGTTCCGAGCCGATATCCAATGCACCACAACGCACATCGGCCATCTTTATTTAACCAAAACGTTTTTGTTTTTTATACCCTCCCCCAACCAATTTCTATTTACTTTTGTAGTGTTTAATTTCTTCTGTTATACTTCGGTCACTCTTTTCTTTTCTTTTATTCATAAATTGTTTTTTTCATTTATACCCAATCAAGCCATTTTTTTTTTTTTGCAGTAGTTATTTTTTCTGTTTTACGTCGGCCATCTTTATTTAAGTAAGCCTTTTCTTTTATACTCTCCTCAACTATAAACCAAGGATGAGGGTAACTGTGCACGGGGTGCCGGGAAACATTACTGAGAACCGGCTGTGCGCTTATTTTTCAAAATTTGGATTTGTCGAGGATGTCTTCCCGATCATGAACAAGGCGGGTAGCATTTCCACCGGGGATTTTGCTTTCAGGTGACCATTGACAGACAATCTTCCCCGATACACAGGTATGTCGAGAGCGCGATTGTTGATAATTGTAGAAGGCCGGTGACCCCACTGCTGGGACTATGGCATCGCGGAGCACTTGTCTAAGGTGTGCTCTAGGAAGGATCCGGCGTCGCAAACTAAACCAACACCCACACCAACAACGGAAACAGGGACGTCAGAGAAGACTGGCAAAAGGAGGTATTGAGTAGGGAACCCAAATCTGTAACTTCACCTCCACAGAAGGATGTCCCCAAGAAGAAGAAGCTTGAGAAGCGACCAGAACAGCAACAAAAAGAAAAACAGTAGGAGCAGCGGCAACAACAACAAAAGCAGTAAGAAAACCAGCAACAACAATAACAACCGCAAATGGACTGATAGATAGCGAAAATCCTTCTATCTCAGTCTTCTTCCTTGAAAAGGACGGAGGAAAGAAGAGGACGACGAAGAAGAGGTGAAAAGCTGAAAAAAGGAAAAGTCGGCCGGGGCAGGGCGGAATGAGCCATGGAATGTGCCAAAGCTGAACCTACCACTGTTTTGCTAGCCAGAAACGAAGAACTCAGCAAAGATAAAACCCTCCCCAATTTCCTAGTTAGGCCTCCGACAGCTTCCTCTTCATCCCCTCTCCCCAATACTCTAGCAACTTCCAAAGCCAAAAAGTACCAAAAAGGAGGATGCCATTTGTGTGATCAACAAGCTGGTCCCCGAGAAGGACTTTTCCTTTTAGAGAAAGACCCTCTTGACTCTTCGAGTTTATGACCGTTGACGGAAAGTTGACGGGGTACACAAGAAACTTCCCAGGTGTCCTGGGAGTCATTACTTTAATTCGAAATTGTGGTCGCAAAGGTTTGGGATTTCCTGGCCTCTAAAAAGAATTCTTTCCCAAACATCAAGATGGCTGAGGTGAAGTCAGAAGAACTAAAACAGCTCGAAAAAACAGTGTATAGGGAGGGTCGCGGTTTAGCCTTTCTTATAATAAAGCAATTAAACTAACGTCTGCGATATTGTGGTGAACGGACGGATTACGTACGTTGTGGGCTCTTGGAGCCTGGGATAGGCCGTCGGTGTCTTGTCGCCCGTAAGTTTCCGGTCAGTGTATGTTTAAAAAGGTATCTCTAAAAAAAATATCTGTTAAGCTGGCATGCTTAAATACAATGACCTTTACGGATTGAGGTAAGGCGGCCCTCAGCTTCCTGATCTTTTGTCTTTCGGCGTAAATGTGGCCGCGAAGGAACACACTTTGTTTGCGCCGTCGATGCCTGTGTGTTGTCTATTCAACACATGGGAACTGGCAGGCCAGAGGTGTTCCCTTGTTATTGAAGCGTAATCTGGGCGTGAGAGTGGATCTTGTCTATGTCGATACAGAAAAGAGAGCGGTTGATTGTGGCCGATATTGCCGTGGAAAATGGTTCGTGTCGGATCATTGTGGCTTATGCGCCTAACGACAGAACGGAGCGAGTCTCGTTTTTTCCGCTCCTGTTGGATCCGGTGCGCCTAGTCTTAATGGGAGACTAGAATGTCGTCATGGACCCATGATAGATCGGAGGCGGGAGGTAGCAGGAAGGTGAGTGATCTCAGCCTGTTCGATCTGATCGGCGTCTTTGATCTGGTCGATAGATACCAGGTCGATCACGTGTATGGGAGCGGAGATGTAGAATGGGCATATAAGTTACCGTCTACTTAGGTGGTTAGCTACCGGGATAGAATGTTAGTGAGAAGAATCGATCTACATATGCTAGACTGTCCTACGTTGCATTGCACTGGTTTGGCTACACGGACCATAAATTTGTTTGTGCTCGCATGGCGTTAGACTAAGCCTAGACTGGATGAACACTGGAAGTTCAACACGTCCCTGCTGGACAGGCAAAACTTCTGGCAACATCTGACTAGTTTAGTGCAGCGGGAGTTAGTGGGGGTTGTTATCGTGAATAGGCAGTGGGAGAGGCTTAAGGATAGGATTAGGTCTTTCACCACTGACTATAGCTAACGACTCGCCCTAAATAAGACTTAGAAAGTATAGACATTCAAGGATAGTCTGTCCCTGGCGGAGGTTGGGGGTGATTCCTTAGAGATAGTTCTAGTTAGACATGCTCTAGAACAAACGACTAGTGAGCGCCACTAAAGTTAGGTAGTTAGACATAGATTAAGCAAGATGTCTGACGAAGCTATGGGCCGGAAGAAATCCATCGAGGTTCGGATCGTTACGTTCGTGCGGTCGAAACTACGAATAGACGGCGCCTACGGTCGACCAAGGACATATGCAGGGCATTTCGGCAACATTTCCAGGGCCGTTTTCCCAAGAAGTCTGGTGTTTGTAAAAAAGAGCTTCGCAGCTATTTCACCGATTTTAATCGACTTTTTGTCGACTGAAGCGGCTGAGGGAAGTTCACTTGGCATTGAAAAGGGTGGCAAGTCTCCGAGACTTGATGGTCTACCCTACGAATTGTACTTGAGGATGTTGCACATGTTTGCTACAATTTTGACTGCGATGTTCATTCCTGGAGATCCGGTTGAGGATCACCATGGATGTAATCACTCTGTTGAGAAAGCACTTAGACGACTACAAGCTCATAACTCTACTAAACACAGAGTTGAAGATTTTGCAGTCAGTTGCAGAGATTTTGTTAAGTCCGGAGCAGACTTGTGCAGTGAAAGATCGAACAATTCAGAGTAACCTGAACCTGATCCGTACAATCCTAGAGGGTGTACAAGACGACAAGGGAATTCCACAGGTGGGAAGTGCGAGAAAAAAAGCTGTTGGAGTAGAGATTGCAGTTATATTTTATCGGTTTCACTGTAAAAAGGTGGGACCTAGTTGCTAATCTAGTATCTCGTGCAAATTCGTTCTTAGGGGGCACCAGTGATCAAAGTTCATCGGAGCAGAAGCCGTGAAAGTATTTATAGAAGAGGCACAGGGAAGCCACGTCACGCCGGTGAGAGAGTGACTGCAGCCGTTCTGCTAAGTCGGTATCGATCACATTACAGATTCTACGTTGTATTTTGCCAAGAACCCCGAGGAGTATAGCAGGGGCACTCGACCAGATGTGGTAGCAGTATTCAATACACGGACGGATGGTAGATTTATATATGTGCAGGATAGATTCAGACGGGAAAAACTTCCGGGCCCTGAACAGAGAACCGACTTTCATAGCAGCGGATTTAGCAATGGATTCGATATAGTCATTCCAATTGAGGTCCGCTGAGAGTGTGAGGCCAAGGAGGCGTAGTGTTTTGCTCTCTGGGAGTCAAGCCTATGCCATGCTAATCGAAGGTAGGTGCGATTGTCTATGATGGTTAATTGATAGCAGCTTCGTTTCGGAAGCATTAAAATTTACGAGCCATTTCTTACCCCAGTCCATTACGGATTGGAGGTCCTTTTCAAGCTCGGCAGCGAAGTTCGCTTTGTCGCCCACACCAGATTGTTGATCAAGGTGAGAGTAAACTGTGGTGTCATCGGTGTACATGCTTACTTGGGATCTTATGGCATCGGGGAGATCATTAATGTAGATCGGAAAGAGCGTAGGACCTAGGATAGAGCCTTGAGAGACACGTATGGTAGTTCGTATGGTAGTTTGGGGAGGCATGTCCGTTTAATACCACCTTCAATGTGCGGTTAGAGAGGAATGACTGGATTAGGTCAAAGAAATGTCCAGTTATACCATAGCTCCGCAGTTTGCGTAGAAGGCCAGCATGCCAGACTCTGTCGAACGCTTTGGAGATATCCAAGGCAACGGTTCGGGCTTCGCCATTTTTGCCGAGAGCCTGGTATATATACTCGGTGATGGTAGTTAGCATATCAGCAGTAGACCTGCCAACCCGGTACCCTTAGAATGAAGAGACGTTGCCACCATACTCAATAACTGCAAAGAGCTTCCAGCTGAACTAACACTAAGACCGAAGGAGAAGGCATATGAACCGGGAACCCTTTCCTAAACAAGAAAGAAGGCAATCACCTCTACTCCTGTTCAAAAGAAGGGTGTGGAGTGTGAAACCGGGCGATAGTAGGTACTATCTACTCCAATTAAAAAAAAGTAAATTAAAAAAAATTATTAAGTTTTAACTTTATAAGTCGAAACGAAACATGAAAGCCAAAATAATTTACACAAACTTGTCCAAGTGCACCACAAAAATAAGTAGCAAAACACTTAAGTTTGTAACAAAAAAAAAAAGACCAATCCAAACGACTTACCATGCAGAGAACAAAAGTTGAAAGTTGTGTGAACATTTCGGAAGACAATAATGCCAAAATACAATTTAACTCTTTGTTCAGATATTGTAGGCGAGTTAACTGTCTGTTAAGTAGACTAGAACGGGGGTGAAAGAGAAAGAGAGGGAAAGAGAGACTACAGAGCATGCGTCCAATGGCCAGGTTTAGGGGGGTTAAATGACCAGTAGTTAAAGAGCAACTACCCTTTCTTTCATAGAACGGCATTGCTAAGAAAATAAAATAAATAAAACCTCAAACCATTTATATCGAAACGAAACTTGAAAGCCAAAATAATTTACACAATCTTGTCCAAGTGCACCGAAAAAGTAAGTAGCAAAATACTTAGTTAGAATTGTGGTGTTTGAGTAAATTGTGATGAATGAATGGGTCGAGAATCAGATTAGCTATATTTAGGACAGTCAGTGACTACCAACCTCAATCCATTTCTCCTTTGGTCTTGTTCCACAATTGTATTCTTTATGCAATAAATAATAAGATCACAAAGAGCAAAGCCGGCCTCCTCGGCTCCAGCCATCAGCAGCATTTCTAGGTAGCTAGGTAGCCAACCATCTCCAGTAGAGGTTCTAGCTTCCAACTCTCCAGCCATCTCAAGTTCCTGCCGCCCTCTCCAGCAGCAACAATATACATTAAACTGTCCTTCTCAGGACAACATTCTTTTCTACCGTCATTCAATATCTGTTTGCGCCCACTATACAGTCCGCAACAGCGTCATTGGTAAATGCGTATTACTAATGTTGTCCTTTTTTATAATTCATAGTAATGCACAGTTATCAATGACCTAAGCAGTTTCAAACGAAAACAATGTGCCGATAACTCCTTAAAAAGTTACCTATCAATTTGACACTGTATTTATATTCTGGATGTGCGTTGTGGCGCAGTGGATATCGTCTCGGAACGAGAAACCGGGGAGCCGAGTTCGAATTCCAGTTGAATCCATTGTATTCACTTACGCGCAAATACCCTTGGGAAAGGTATTAGTCCGTATCTTCCTTCCAGTTATGGGTTAAATAACAGGACAGATTGGTTCTTTAGCCTTGGTCGGCAACCAGTCTACCGCAGAAAGCAATGGCAACCTACTGCGGGATAATCTTCTGCCCAGTCAGTCATGTCTCTTTCGAGACATGATCGCCCAAGCGTGTATCACGTATGGCACTTAACTGACTGACTGATTTATATTCTGAATATGATTCATTCTAAAATAATAAAAATCAATATTTTTCGATTCTGACAAATTTAATGAATATCAATCGACAAACGTATGTACTTTTTTCCCATTTTACAAGCGGACCAGTGCTGATATTTTTTGTTTAATTCATGTAAAAAAAAGTATTTTTTTTTTAAATAATCAAGACTGGTGAAGTGGTCCTGGCCATGACGGCAAACTGCATCCGGCAGCAAGGCCTCTGATTGGGAGGTTATGAGGAGCATGGAACCACCTCTTAATTGTTGCTGTTCTTAGGTCCACCCTGACCCGGAGTGGTAGCACCTGTTAGGGTCCCAGCTATAGGCAAATAGTTAACCCCCAAACTGAGGTCAAAGCACTATGAAAGTATACACATAAACTTTAAAAAATATATACAGAAAAATAAACTTTTTTGAAGGAAAAATATTATCAACAATACATTTTTAAAGGAAAAATTATTACCATAACACGGAAAATAAGGAAAAATTATTACCATAATATTTGGAAGAAAAAGAATTATTGGCATAATAAATTTTAAAGGGAAAATTATTACCAGCAATACAATGTTGAATACAAAACAAGAAAGCATCTTCAGTTTTCTAAAATAAAACAAATAAAAAATGTAAAAAATATTTTTGTCAAAATCTAACTAAATCAACCGTCTCACTATAACTGAACATTAAAAAATACCTTTAAAACCCCGTCTGTACGCAAAAATATTACTAATTGAAAAATGGTTCAAATATATATGTAAACATGCACACCTTTTTAACCAAACTATCTCTATGAATTTATTTCCAAATTTTGTTGGCATTAAATGACCCAATGAGGTTGATGTGCCATTAAAAAAACAACCAACCAACCAACCCACCAACCAGACTGGTGAAGATCACTTTCAACATTTGAATTGAACATTTTGATTATATTGCTTATCCCCCATATTAGACTTATTCTTAAATTATGCATTTATGTCATTGTTATCGATCTCAATTAGTTTGCCTGATCGTAGAGCTTCAGCCAGCGAGTAATCACCTGTATGAGACTTCACAGACAATTTTTGATACGTTCGATTAATCGCAGTTCCATCTCCACAAGGATTTATTTTTCTTAAAATAAAAAATTCACTATAGCAAAAGTTTAGCTGATTTTGTTCAATTTTCAATCTTAGAATAAACAAAAAATGCGCCAATTTTGACATATAAAAAATTCTGCTCATATGGGCGCCGTCCCATGACATTCAAAAACAATCGTTTTTTAATAAAATTAAACACTCCTAATGCCACCGAGCGACAAAAAAAAATAGAAACTTTATTTTTTTATGGTCAGGGCTTTAAATAGAAAAGCTTTATGAATGATTTTATAAAGGAAAAAAAAAACGCTTTTAAAAATAAACCAAAATAATGTCATTGGCAAGCTAGAAATATTTTCTATGCAATTAATAAATCGAAACTGTTTATTGAACACGAAGAAAATATCTATTTTAGCTATAAATTATAGCTAACTTAGGGATAATTTTGAATAATCAATTATTTAATCTAATCTTTACTTACCTGGGTAATCTCCTTGAATTTCAAACAACAATGGATTTTTGGTAACGATTGTTGAGTTCATACGTTTCTTTTTTAACCCTTTCATTTTTAAAAATTTATTTTTCGGGAAAACGTTTTTCTTCAACAATTTATGTTTGACTAAATGAGTAATGTTTGATACTAACGCTTTCTTCTCTGTTTTCTTTTTTGTTATTGGATGTTTTAATGCAGTATAAGTTCGAAACGTTTGATTCTTGAAAGCCTTGCGACGTTTTTCAAGTTCCATAATGCGTTTCTTTTTCCGTGCTTCTCTTGCCTTGACCAGATTCAGTTTTTTTAGCAACACCTTCTGCCAAGGTAATAAACGATCAATTTGTTTTACATCGATTCTATTGTTTTGGTCATTGTTATGGTCATTGTTATGGTTTTTCTTTAGGTTTTCCAGTTTGTAGCGTTGTTGTTCCAATTTATCCAACTTTGCCGCTAGTTTCTCAACCATTTTGGTTTCATTCAACTCTAGACCAATATATCGACGAGACATCATATCTGCTGTTTCCATCGTCGACCATTTGAGTTCGGAGAAGAAAATGAAATTTGTTGCAAACCAGAGAAGACAAATCATTAACAAGAAAGGGTAAGAAGGTAAAAGTCGGCCCATGTTTGCTATGCATAGACGAAAATGACAAATGGGTTAGCACCGTGTAAAATTTCAAATAAATTTGTCGCGCAACAGCGTTTAAAAATTTTGATTTTATTTTTTAAAAATCGTCTTTGGGGATCAGCGCGGAAAAATGCAGAATCTAATCCGGTGTTCTCTGAAACGAAAAGAAAGAAAGTTATAAGTTATAAATCACAAGCACCTTATATGGAGTACTGATAAGTTATTGACCCAGTCAAATTCCCAAAATATGATCAAATAAACAAGCATCAGAATATTTTGTAAAGGTGTCTTGGCTGGGCAGAGAACTTACAGTACTCGGGTTCAGTTACGCATTACACCCATCCAGTTGACAATGTTAAACAGATTTGAATTTTTCAATTATCAGAGACAGCTTCTAAAGACACCATAATCACACTTATTAAAGTTTGTCAGAGCAGCTATGAATGCATATAAGAAAGGGGATTGAAAATGTTTAGGTGGATAAAAAAATAAAATGTTTTCACGTGTTTCTTCTGTTAAAAAAAGGTCGAATATGAAAAGTTATATACAAGCTTAAGAACAATGGAGTCAATTTTATTTTTGAAAATATAGTGAAAATTAAATTTCTTTCTAGCAATCTTCAGTTACTTGTCAAATCAATTCAAAAAGCAAATGGGTGATATGTTAGCTTTTCTTACCCATTTGTTATGAAATTCCACTTAAAATTTAAGAGACATCTGAAGTATGGATGTTCAAAAGTGACAAAACGGTATTGTTACCAATGGTAGCCGTATATTCTCAACATTAAAACGCTGTCGTACGATAGACAACCCGATAGTGTTAAACAAAATCAAGTATCCAAAATTAAGTCGGCAAACCTAGACAGTCGAGCCCTCCAAGAAAATAGAGTGTCAAAAAGACGGCTTTTCCTTTGACACCGCTATTGTTTTAACAACCCTCACAGCCTGGAAATGTTTGTTGTTTTAAAAAGTGATGATTAGAATTGTAATAAAACCTAAACATATGATGAAAGTGCAATTATACAATTTTGTTGTTTAGAATTAACAACAAAAATATTAAAACTATTTGTTTATTAGATTGTTTATTTACAAAAATGCATACCGAGATTCTTGACAAAATTCAAAAATTCAAAGAAAGATTTGTGATGTAACTGATCCTGGCTCGGCATCTCGACTTCAGTCACTTTCTCATCGACGTAACGTGACTTTCCTCTCTCTTTCCTACAAATATTTTCATGGCAACTGTTCTGATGGGATTTTTCCCTGGTTCCCTGACTACATGAATTTAAGTGTTCAACTAGATTGGCAATTAGGTTTCAACATTCTACTATTGAGCCAGCAAAATGAAACCGCCACTTCTACTGTAACAATTTATTTTCATCCATGGAAATTCCTTCCAAGTTCTTGCTTCCCTGATAACCACAATCTTTAAAATTTTAAATGTAACGCCAATCGCCATATTGTTTTCTTCAACCCTGTTCCTTTCTTATCCTTTCCACAATCATCCCATTTCTCACTCCCTTGCATTAAATGATTAAAAAAGCAAATATAAAAATAATTTTATATTTACGACATTCAAAAACTAATAGAATCGTATTAAAAATAATGCAATGCAATATTTATCATTTACCAATTTATAAAGAAATAAGTATGAAACATTTTTATTCATAAAATTATAAACATTTACTAAATTATTAAAATATACAAATCAACTATAACGTAATCCTTATTATTTATCATCTTATAAATTGCAAATTAATTGGCAATTAGCTAATATTTTTCCAACCATTCCAACAAACGATAAAATAGTGTTTATTTTTTATGCTATCGGCTCTCAAGAACAAAGAAAATGTAGGAATCCTCTTCCAAACGATTGCTTCCCCGACGGCTACAATCTCCAGGAGTTTAAATGTAAGGTCAATAGACACCTCCTAACACACTAACCTGCTCCCATTCTATCAAACACTCTTCCCATCTGCCCAACCCTCATCCTCGGTATCCTTACTCATCTGTCACCTTCCTCCTGACATTCCCTATGTCTAACCACTCCTTCTCTTTACCTTCCCCTATGTAGCCCCATGCGCAATAGTGGCAGTGGAATGCCTTGCTTGGGGTGAGATGATTAAAAAAAAAAGAAAAAAAAAAAGGAATTCATTTATTAAAATTCTATTAATCGATTTTTGAGGTAGTGAAGGGTGTTAAAATAATAAAATTCCGTTTTATTTCATTTTTTTTTTCACTATCAAGGCCAAGTTTGCCATAAAATCTTTAACGTCAATTCGTGACTTTACTTGTCAAGAAAAGAAAGTAGTAACTTACAAGAGGAAACTGATTAAACCATAAACAGATTTTGTGCTTTTATTTTGACAACGAAAAGGTAGAATAAAAGCAAATACATTATGTTGACAAAAATGCAATCGTTTTAGCCTTAAAACGATGCCACCTGAACGTGACTTATGCAGTTTGAACGGCAATATTTCCTTAAAACGTTGGAAAACAAGTATTTTCCATAATTTATATTGAAAATAAATGTTGCAACGCGTCAACAAGATATCGATTTGGATTAAATCGATTACTAATTTTTCTTTACAAAAACAATTATTCAATGTTTTTGCTGCAACATTAGTTAAAGGATAAAAGTAGAGAAAAGGTGTATAGCTGAATAATTTTAACAAAAATGTCTGACATTGACCGCGTTCTTATTTTTTGTCTGGATTTTTATTTCTGTATTTTTGACTGGGAATGATGAAATTGTAGAAATTGTTATATATTTTTATTTATATTTTCAATCATTTCACGCCAAACAAGACGTGGACGCCATTAGTGTGCATGGGGGAGGGAGAGAAAAGACTAGGTACAGAGGATATTGAAGAAAGGATAAAAGATGAATGCGTTACAAGAAGATAGAAGAGGAGAATTCACGTTGCAGTTAAATTTTTGGAGATTGTATCTACCGGAAGAGAGTTGCACATGCAGGAAGTGCGAGAAAAGAAACTGTACGAATAGAAGTGACGGTTGCATTTAGCTATTTCAATGGTAAGAGCGTGAGACCTAAATGCCAATTTAGTAGCACGTTTAAATTCACGCGTTCGATGAATCAGGGGAAAAGCTCGTCAAATCAGTTATGATGAAAATATTTGTAGAAAAGACAGAGGGAAGCCACGTCACGGCGTTGAGAAAGTGACTGAAGTCGAGATGCCAAGTCAGGACCGAATATATTGCAGCTCCTTTGGATTTTGTCGAGAACCTAGAGATAAATAGCAAAAGCACCCGACTAGATATGGCAACAGGATTCAATGCACAGTCGAATGGGAGATTTATAAATGTGCAAGATCGATTCTGACGAGAACAACTTTCTGCCTCACACAGAGACCCAACCTTCCTATCAACGTTTAATATTATTATTGAATGAGAGAGCAGCATGCCAACCAGATGACGATGTGATACAAATATATGACACCCAATATATTCATCCTAACACCTTGTCTGGTAAGGGTATATCAGGTAGATGCATCGTGAGCTTTATGGTGGCAGGTTTACATGTGGGGCCTAATTAAAAATATTTAGATTGGATAATCCAGGCCGCTCAGTCAGTCTCTAATTGAGGGTGTTCTCAAATATCAAGTTGTCTTTGCCCACTGAACCTTCAAACCTGAGAAAAAAAAACTCCTAACTCCGCCACTACTTCCGCTCATGAACAGGGATGCATACTGCACCCCCCCCCCACACACACACTGTACATTAATCGTCTTTTAAAACATTTTTTTCCTTCCATGAGTACGGCTGAAGCTGTACTGATGGAAGGCAAAAAAATGGAGATGAACGTCTTGCGCCTTCTAGGGCCAGCGTTTTCTGTTGAAATGGAGTGGAAAGATTATATTGAATAAATTGCTAGAGCTGCTGCTAGGAAAGTTAGTTCACTGTGTCGTGCTTTCCAGACATTTTTTTTCTCTCTGGGTCGCATTTTTGAAATGATAATTTGCGCGCGCCTTACCAAATTTTATGTGATAAAAAGTATATTTAAAAATAAAAAAAACAGAGAGAGAGAGAGAGAGAGAGAGAGAGAGAGAGAGAGTTAAAGGGAGATAATCACAGATTCGAAGTCAGAACATTATTATTGATAACTCTCTCCTCCAATTTGCGGACCCTAGTTAATATATTCGGAATACTTGATATAATGTAAAAATATCACAATAATAAAATCGTTCAATATTTATTTATACCGGAACTCGTGCAAGTAATCTCTAATAATATTCTAAATTTTTAAATCATATTTGTTTTTAGTATATCAATTTTTAAAAACTGTTTCTAAATGTTTGATTGTATCTCAATAATTCAGCCTCACCTGCTATCCTCCTCCGCCGCTCATATGACGAGTGCTGTACTGTTTGGAAACCACTTTGCTAGACCATTCTTCTTGGTAAAATCTATCTTACACTTTTATTCACATATATGAATCGAATATTTCTGCGACATCTGATCTGGTGCATTTGCTATGTATTTAGATATTCTTGATAAAATACATATAAGAATCTACAATATTATTGATCCTGACTTGGAAAGTGACTGAAGCCAAGATGCTAACTGCCGTCATTGAGATTTCTTGTACCTTTTCTCTAAACATTTTTATGGTAATTGTTTTCATGTGATTTACTCTCTGGTACCTTTATGAATTTAAACGCAGTACTAGATTGTCCGCTAGGTCTCATCATTTTACAGTTGAAATAGCTAGATATAAAGTACATCTAACACTTATTTTTCCCCTTGGACTTTTCGATTGTGGAACTCTTCTTGCTTTTTATTTAACAGTCAAGATCTTCAGAAATGTAAATGCTGTTATCTTCTTAATGTTATTTTATTTTCCTCTCTCCGTAATAATCTTTTCTTTTTCTCATTGTCTCACACTCAGTAACACCCTTGCGTCTTAGTAGCATTATTCCCCGGAAATGACTACGAAAGAAAAATGTGTATTAGCACCTCCAATCGTTTAAGAATCTATGAAAACCATGCCTTGGGTAGATTATTATTATTATTTAGTAGTAGCAGTAGTAGTATTCTTTACCTATTTTTAAAAAAACAGGGTACTAGAATCTTTTGTACATAACCAATGTAAAAATTATACAAATTGTTTGTCACAGCTATTACAGTGATTGCACTGGTAAAGAAAAAAAAACAAAATGAAATGAAATGGTGTCGAGATACCAAACATCTTTTTTTAGCTAATTTGAAGGCGCTGAAAATTATCTTACTTTTTCTTGGTTAGCTATCAGTTTTCCTGTCCATGAATGCCTCATTTTTAGTAAAAATTTTGTTTTCTGTATATATGATATTGACCGATGGCCGTATTTCTCAAAAATCGTAGAAATCTTTAAATTCATATTTAAACCAACATATAATGGTTTGCTTATTGAGAAATATTATTTTTTGAATAACAATCAGACCCTAAGTTTTTAAAAGTAATACTTTGAATATACCAAGACCAACAAGTATTTTCATAAGTTCATTTAATAAACAAACAGCAGAAATAAAACCTTCGTGAACATCAGGACTATAGTGAAATTTTTCTTTTTTGATCGTCTGTCATGTTCAATGTTATTTAAGTCTCTTTTGATGCTCCAGCAGTAGTCAGCCATCATTTGTTTGTCCCACCGTCCCTGGTAGCGCTCTTCCATTGCTTTGATATCCTGATGGAATCTTTCTTCTTGCTCATCACTTACATCGCCGCAATTATCCAGATATTTATCTACATGGCTATGTAAAAAATTAACCTTAATATTCATATTAACTTATTACTGATAAAGTGTATTGCTGATAAAAATTTATCAGTTAATTTGAATTTGAGCAATAAATTGGAAAAATTTAGTACTTCTATTTCAAAATATTTTACTCAAAAACACTTTTCTTATTTCAGGTGGCTGACATAAACTACTCGTCTACTTGAAAATTGATGGATTTCTACGACTTTTATTAAATTTTGTGATCAGCTAAGATCATAAAATGATCTTTTTTCTGAAAATGAGCCAACAAAAAACGTAGCTAGCCATGAAAATATGAGGTTATTTTCAGAGTCAGCACCATTTAAATTTGCTAAAAACCATGTTTTGTTTCTTGGTACCAAAAATCGTGTTGATCAGCGTTGTTTGCAGGTTATTTAAACACACATATATTTTTTAATTGTAAAAATGTTTCAGAAATAATAATGTAGGTACTTTTACTGATTTGCTAAAGAAAAATAGCATAACATTATAAAAAAAAATGCCCCAAACTTAATAGAAATATTTTTATTGTCAAAATCTTTGTTATTATTAAGAGGAAAGACCAGAGGATATTTTTATTATTAAATTATATCTTTGATCCTTTTTACGTTCGAAATTTGGTTAATTTTTGTTTTTGCTTCAGCGAGGTCGCTAAAAATTACTACAGAAAATTTTAGCTTTTCTATTTTTTATTTTTTCATTTTTATTTTTTATTTATTTTTATTTATTTTTTTTTTTTTTTGCGGTGAAAAATTCTTGCAACAATCAATTAATTGTCGGATTTTAATGAAACTTTTAATGAATGAAATTATTTTAAAAATGTATTTTCAGAAAATTTTGGTTAAAAGTTTTTCTTTATACACATGTTACTCCCCCCCCCACACACACACACTGATTTAATTTTATGACGTTTCGAGAAATTAAATTTCGTTCCACTTAATGTAGCACTAAATTAGCTAAAAGCAGAAATCATTGTATAATTTTTGTATAACAGTAACCCCAGTTACCGAAAATCTGCTCTGAATCGTAAAATTAAAAAAAAATTAAAAAACTAAGACATTCTTTAATTAGAAAAACTTTTATGAATAAGATATATTATGCACTTTATTGTCTTCAAAAAAACTAATTTCGATGAATAATGAATTTTACAAGAATTGTTTTCATTTTTTTTATCTTAATTATGCTTTATAAAGTTTTAAATCTTTTAAATTTCTGCATTACTTTGTGCCAGATAAGTTATCTTAAGTAAAAACTATATTTAATAATCATAAATGGAAAAGCTTAAAAGTCATTGAACACAAATATTTGAAAAAAGAATGAAAAAACTGTGCGTATAAAGGTGCCGATTTTTATAAATTCGAACATCCAATACTCGAGATTGTCAGAGAATAACAGCGATAAATAGTAAATAGTAAACATAGAAAATCTAAAGCCAAAGTACCTTAAATATTTCTAAAACATTAGATTGCAGAGAATATTTTCTTAATTTATTAGATTACTTGGTAGCTAAAATTATATATCAAAGGCGCTCAGGTTATATTCCTCGAGTAAATTTTACAGATATATTCACCGTAAAAAAATATTCGAGCTATCAACCAGTCACCACCTAAAATAAACGACTACCGCTGTGTTAAAAACGCATTTCTGCGATATTTTAAACTCAAAGTAAATAATATTTGTTTCAAATCAGCCCAATTAGGCTAATAAATAAAATAAGCTAATATTTCTCAAATAAAGTTTCAGAAAAGTATATTTTATTTTTGAAAGATATTTTTTAAATAAAGAAAATTACATAGTGATAAAAGGTCTAAAAATAGCGATGTTATTGGTTTCAAAATGAAAACACCTCCCAGTCAATTTAAATAAGTTTTGAAATACATCGAAGTTTTTGCTTATTGGAAATATTAAATTTCATAGCTTGAAATTAAAACTAAAATAAAAGCTTCAAGAAATATTTTTCATTTTGTAAAAATTAATTTTAAACCTTAGGTATCGCAAATTTGTGGAGGTAATTATAATAATATTTTATTGATAGAAGTCTTGTTAATTAATTAGTAGAAAGTGGTGGTTACCTGTCACAAAAGTATATGCGTGATTTTTAATTCCGATGTGTTATTTATTACACTTTCCGCACACCCAAACAGTTTGCACCTGGTATTACAAAAGCGGTCGCCTATCTGACCAAGCTCGACGTTGCTTAACTTCGATTATCGTACCAGAACCAATGTTTCGACGTGATTTGACCGTAGCCCTGCAGATATTGCATGTATTTGAGAAGTAAATTTGTGCAAACATATTCTCATCAATATATTTATGAACTTATTCAAAGTCAACGGATTTCAACATTTCTAATTCAGTTTTTACATGTCAGACTAAGTGTTATTTTTAATGCTTCATATTAAATATGTTATTTTTCGTTGGCACAAAAAAGTGGCAATTTTGCCAATTCACTAAATTATCTTATAATAAGGTCCATTAACAGTTTCACACACAAGGGCAATTATTTTCGTAGTGACAATAAAAGTATTTACATATGTCATAAGATATAATTTTCTGCATATATTTATCACGCATAGAATTTAGCAAGAAAATAAATGCTTTTACACATCAGTAAAACTGCGAAAGACAACTTCTTTGTGTCAGATAATTTTCTTAGCATGATCGAAACAATGTTAGGGAAATCTTACAAGTGTTTAATGCATATTCAGTTCTTGTGAAATCGGTTAGTTTTAGTTCATTTATAGAAAAACGATTCTGAAGCTTAAAAAATGTTCCGAGAACTTATGAAAAATATTTAACTTTTTTTTTTCTTTTTCGACTCAAAATCAAGGGGAGATATTATTTAAGAGAATCCAAAACGAAGCAAATTGTGACTAAATACAAAACAACCGCCATCACTTGAACTTAAACGGAATGTACTTGCAAACAATTTTTCTGGTGTTAGAATGAATTAGACTGGCCTATAGTTCTTTTTATGCTTCATGGGTTGTTTTGGCTTATTTTGAACAATTTTAGGGCGATGAATCCAAAAACACCACCCATTTCCCAACATTAGCTTTAATTTTTCTGGAATATCATATTCTACCCAACTGAAGTTTCTGTAGCAAATGTTTGATGCAGACTGTAAAGTGATTACTCCCAATGACTTTAAAATGCAGTCATTCATATCATAGATCAATACAATTGCACTGTCATTGTCATCAGGCATTATTTTAATAGAAAACCAGTTGCTTGAGCAATTAGGAATTCAATAATATCCATGTTTTGTTAGTTTGCTGTTGACAGTAGACGTTCAAAAGTATAGGTCAGTACAATAAAATGTGGAGCTAGCCAGTAAGAATGGAATTGATTTTTGGAGTCAGCGTCTCAAAATTAGCAAAGAAAAGTACAAGTTGATTTTCACCAAAACACATATGGAACGGTATCATTGATTATGAACTGCTGAAACCTGGACACACTTAATGCACAATATTACAATAAACAACCTGCTTTTTTGAATGACACAATGGAAGAAATAGGGTAAAGAAGTGCAGCAGTCATTTTAATGCATAGCAACGCTTATTCTCACGTTGTAAATATGACGCATCAAAATATCACAGCTGGTACAGAAAGTTCTTCCAAATATATTGTATTTTCTGCCAATTGCAGATTATTATTTGTTCTGGAAGATAATTAAAGAAAGGGTTCAGAAAAGAAACCCGAAAAACCAGGATCACCTATGGGAGTTATTGAAAGACTAATGGGAGGGATTTTTGCAAGAAATTAATTAGATCATGTGGTCGACGATGCAGAGAAGTCATTGAAAATAAGGGGATGTTTACCAAATATTAAATTTTGTTGATATTTTTTTTACAATCAAGTATTAACAAGACCGTTCCTTAACTTTTGTCCAGTAGCTTATTTCCTTTGTTCCATTTAATCTTTATTTTTAAAAAAAACTATTATGTAAATTTTTGTTACTTTGTATAATATTTATGCATTACACCCTAATCTTTATTCGGTAAAAATTTCATTGCTAATCATGCATTACTTTTTAAGTAATACACATATTTATGTTTTTGTTGTTTCCGTTCCTTATATTATGGCCGCTACTGTAAGTGATAGAATTGTCTAACAGAGAGTATTGATAAAATTTACAATAAGAAATCAAAAAAAAAATATATCAGGGCAAAAAATAATATAAGGCAAGCAAACAATATACGCAAGGTAAATCAATAGTAATAAAGCAAAGCAACAATAATATAGCAAAAATTTAATAGACTAAAAAATGGCGTTGACACACAAAAATAAGTTCGAACAAGCGAACGTAGCATTCTGACTTCGAGACAAGACAGACCGAGACCGAGTCAGAATAAAATATTATTACTTTAAAAAGGAACGCTGCTAAAGTTATTATAACTCATACGAAAATATGCGACATTGAATTTCAAAGGATGCTTTATACATCCCTACATTCAAACAAAATATATTCTCGGTACAAGCCGCTACCGAAAAAGGGACTCCCATAAAATGTTGTCGTTATTACTCGAAACTTACCTCCCTTAATGGTGTAAAATTCGACATAAAAAGAAATAGACGCTTATATTATTTAAATACAGCAACACGTAGCCTAAAACAACGGCATTAAATTTTTGGACATTGCAATCTGAAAGACTACGCAACTACAAGAAATTGTGGAAGAGATGAACATTGCCGATAAAATAAATTTAAAGTATGAAGTATGTATCCAAGGCAAAAAGGGTAGAGTATTAAAAAAGTTATCCGACAAAAATACAACTAAAATATTAGATCGTGTTCATTGTGATTTTTGAATGGCTTCAAATATATATTTTGTTTCGTGGACGATTATTCTGGTCTAATTATGGTTTATTTTCTGAAACAAAAAAAGCGATATGTTTCTCGCCACAAAGAAATGTTGGCTGACATTGCTTCATACGACTCTGTAAAACGCTCAAAAACAGAAAACTAATAAATCCTGGTCTGTCTTGTATTGAAATCAGAACGCGAGATTCACTTTGTTTAAGTCCATATAATGACTTCTTTAATTGCCATACAACATTTTAATTTTTTTTTCTGGTAATAGAATAACCCTCGGGTTGTTAGACATAAACTTTGCAGTCGATCAGTGCATTTAAATATGCGGTTTTGACGTCCATTTCGTGGACAAATAAATTATGTTGAATAGATAATTGCACGAGGGCTAAAAACTGTAAAAAAAAAAAAAAGAAAAAAAAAGAAAAATCAAGATTAAGAATAATGAAGTCCTTGTCTTAAAAAGGGAACAAGATAAATATGCCCTGTTCCCACATATAAAATGCTAATAATGTCTCCTTTGCTAATAGCAAACATACTTTGTTACACTCCAAGTTCACTAACTTTTACAAGTAAAGAAATATATATTTGAGATAATTTTTATAAATTAACGCAAAAAAGAAGCTTTTACTCCAAAATTGTCTTTGAAACATCCATTTCCTGCCGAGAATTAAACGTAATTTGTTAATCAATAAATTGAATATTAAAAAAAAAAAAAAAAAAAAAAAAATCAAAATATTTTGTTTTTGTTTTTTGTTTTTTTGTTTTGTTTTGTTTTTTTGGCTGTAAGACAAATACAGAATATTACTAGCAAGATTTTAAAGAGACAAAGTAAAGTCTTTAGAGAATGCTATATTTCCTTGCTCCCAAAATGAAACTGGTTTCTATTAGTGTTTCTTAATGATTTATGATAAAAGCTCATCAGCCAAACATTTATGGACAGAAGTTTGCCAGCAGTGATAAACCTCAGGCTGTAACTTAAAAGTATGTGTGTGGGAGTGTCAAATGTTTAATGCCACAGGCCAGGAAAATATGGCAATTTGTAAAGGAGCAGAAGAAAAACAAGAGAGAGCAAGAGAAAAAAGTAGACTCATAACTCAAGAGTACCAAACAGGAAGAAAAATATATCAGCGAATGATAAAGTGTGGGGGGGGGGGGGGGAGAAAGAAAGAAAAAATAAACTAAATGATTCACTTTACATTAATTAACGCAGAATTGCATCAATGAGTAGATCATCAAACCAAACAATTATAATAAGAAATTGTATTTGAAATGTTCTTTGTTTAAACACAAGAGTCTGCCAAGGATTGGGAGAAACCTTAACCAATTAAATTGTAGGAAAGGAAATTAAGAATTAAAATCAACTTTCCTTCTCACTTTTATAAAAATTTACAATGACATGTGAAATCCTGCCGCGTAGAAAAAGTGTTTACCTCGTGCTTACAGAAAAAGTCAAAACCGGATTCCGCGAGTAGATGTTAAATTGATTTTCTGACCAATGGAAGCGAATTGCAAGACCAAAAAAGACTTCGCGATCCAGTGCGAAAAAATCTAAATTACTCTAAAAGGCTCCGGTCAGCGTCAGTCAGACAGACAGATGGGAGCAGCGAGACGACAAGCTAAAATGTAAGGAGGAAACTTCAACCACGACCCGAACATAAGGTCGCGTCGCACATCGTCCTCCTTCTCCTTTTTTCTCGTGTACTGATTCATTTTACTTTTTCTCCACCCAAAGGCATTCCTATCAAACAAACGCTCATACTTACATACGTACGTACGCATAAACTCTTTACAACAAATTACTACTACGAACATTCCATAATGCTTGATACCCTCAACTTTTTCATTGAACATTAATTTCTACCAATTCTTGTCATTCTTTCCTTTTAATAAATTTTGATTCTAATATGAAAAATATATTTTTTTATTCTTCTACTATTCCACCCATCCACCCTAATCCAACCTCCAACCTGATGAAAACCTTCTGATAATTCCGGATAAATCTTGTAATCTGTAGGGAGTTCGGTTCTGTATAACACAAGGCCGAATTAATAAACATTAGCCATCTCCCTATAGTTTCAAAATATGTAAGTAGGAATAGATTCAAATTTCGCCCGGTGATTGAAATCTGTCTCTTATTATGAAAGAAGCCACTGACGAAGGCAGAAAAGCGCTGTAAATTTTCAGAGAGCATTATTTGTCAAAAGGAAAAACTTTAAAGGTGATCGAACATGCATGACGCACGAAGGAGCAGAACGCTCGTCAACCGCCACCGCTGGCGAGAGATGGAAATGGCGAACCGGCAAATTATCATCGATATGGTAGTATGTGCTCTGTAGATTCGTATCCCTACTCTTTGCTCCTACTTGGTGCACACTGATAACGGAGCGGCCATGTTTACACTGTAACCGCAGCGAGAAAACTCAAATTTGGATCACGTGATTACAATAATACTAACTATAAATCAATTCAGGGCACACCAATCGAAAATCACTGTCCGACTTGCTCACTGATTATTATCCAAAGGCAAGATATTCAGTTTGTTTTAAAGGTAATAAATGAGAATATGTTAGGTAAGTTTCTAGAGTTTTTCAGTCATGGACAATCTTTTTCGACTAGTAGGCCGCGTGATCTAAGGCTCATCACAAGGAGGTTCACACTACTAAAGAGATTCTGGGTAACTTTTTGTAGTACACAGGAACAAGGAACGCGATATTTATGTGAAATAGAAAAAAATCGTGTGCCAACACAAAGTTCAATCGCAGATCTGGTGTGAACAGTCAAACAGGCAACGTAGTAACAAAAACGGGGTCAGAAATCCAATATTCCCCCGCAACAACGAAAATTGCATATATATATATAAAGGAAAACTCAACACGTCATTTCAAGTGGTTATAAACTATAGTCCATTTCTATGAGCTAATTAGCTCATTTCATCAGACCTTACAATATTTCTTCCATTTGGTACAAAAAATTTTACTGAATATAATTTGCTCTGGATAACATCCATTGAGCTCTCTCTCTCTCTATATATATATATATATGTATATATATCTCAAAACCACGGCCTTTGTTAACCGAGCAATTTTTCTGATTGGACACGCCAGACACAGATGAAAGAAAATTAACAAAGCTTCTGCTACTCATAACAGTTCTTTCTGCGCTAGCAATTTTATGTAATCTTTCTTCTTTTTTTTTTTTTCAGACTCCGAATTCTTTTTCGAAGTAGGCAATTTTTTTTATTTCGTTACATTATGCTTAGAATGTTATCAGAACAGGAATGGAGAGGGACGTGCATCTGTGTTTTAGAGACTACAAAAAGACATTCGACAAACTACGCCACAAAGACTTGATAGGGTTGCTCCGCAACCTTCACATATTAGGAAAAGACATTCGAGTAATCAAGAACCCGTGCTGGCAGCAAACCGCCTGCATACAGACGCGAAACGAGTTTAGTAGATATACAAAGATAGAAAGGGGTGTAAAACAAGGATGTTTCTCCTCACTAGATCTGTTCAACCTATACAGCGAGACAATTCTGAGAACTCTAAAAGTCCTGCCATTATTCATCATTGGCGGCCGTAATCTGAACAGTATAAGATACACAGATGATACAGTGCTGATAACAGATGCAAAAGGAAAGTAAGACCTCCTATAGAAAGTAGTTTTTAAAAAGCGGAAAGAAAGGACCACATATAAACTACAAGAAAACTGAATGCATGGTCATCAGTAAAAAGAGGAGCCCAAAACCCAACTATAGGCTGTGGATATTAAAATCAAGCGAGTACAGAAATTTAAATACCTGGGAAGTGTTCTAACAGAGGAGGGAAAGTGCGACACTGAGCTCCGAAGGCATATTGTCATCCTGGAAACTGAATAAACAATAGAGAGACAAGAAAATTTTGCTGGAAACAGAGTACTAGATTGTTATGCGATGTCTGAATTTCAATATGGCAGCAAATACTGGACAATTTCATCAAAGATGAAAGAAAGACTTGACGAAAGCGATATGTAGTTATACAGAAGGATGCTGAGGATACCATTGACGGAACACATGAGCAAAGACGAGATTTTGAAGAGGAAGGAAACGAGAAGAACACTTATACTTAACATCAGGAAAAGACAGCTGAAGCTTCTGAGACATGTAATGAGGAAGAAAGGCTTGGAGAATCTGATACTCACAGAACGAATAGTTGGAAAGAGAGACAGAGGAAAGTAACATGAGACATACTTGATGGTCTCAAGCAAATGGATGTTGGAGTTAGGGTTTAGGAGGGTAACAAGGGGTGTTAATGGCTACAAGGGATAGGGAGATGTGAAAGGCCATGATCGCCTACGGACTGAAGAGACACGGCAAAGAAGAAGAAGAAGAATGTACCTCAACTATTCTCACTACGGAAGATCAGATGCGAAAGGATATGCTTTAGAATTGGGGAGAAGTTGATTTTTGTTTCTTTGGAGAAAAGATTTTTCTATCATTAAAAAAGTTGAAGTCTTGATAAAATATTATCATTGATGAGAGTGATTTCTTTCTAATTTAGTCATTTGAAAATAAACAAAAACATATTTCTTCTTTAAAGAAAAATATTGTGAATGTTTCCTGTTTTAAAAGCAAACATATGATCTTTTTGTCTATATTTCTGAGATGAGGTCTTGTAATTATTTACATTGTTGTTCTCATCTTTGTTGCCATATTCAGGTCGTTTCGGCAGTTATACACTCCGAGCTTCTTCAGGTGTTTAGAATTTTGAGCTAAACACTTTATTTCGTTCACTGGGGTAGATCGTTCTCGTTCTATGAATTATGATGTCTCAGTTATCTCCATTTAACTCAAATCTCCAACAACTCTTTGAGCGAACAAAAACTTAGAGAATTGAATTAAAGGGAGATAACTAAGAATATCTGGAAGAAGCATGACTCATGGAACGAGAACAATCTACTCCAGTGATCGAAAAAAAAAGGGTTACGATCGAAAGTTCAATCACCCGAAGAAGGTAGGAGAAACGCCCTCACAATTTTGGGGTCAAGTCCCTGGATTCAACCGATGCTTTTAACCATTGAGCCATGTGTCCTTGGGGATCTTTCTTAGTGAACATCACCAGTGGTTTAAAATGATGAAAAGACCATTATTTTAAACCCCAAAAGTTTACAAAATTCAAGAAACATTGTACTTAATCATTATGTATGAGAGATCATGTGAGTGAACAAGTGAGAACGAAATAAAATCAAATTTTAAGAAACGTTATTTTCCTTATGAAATTAAGCGTGCCATTCAGAAAGACCAAATGGCCCACATATGTCCCATGACTACTTTAGGATAAGCATTTTTCATTTATTTATTTTTTGTTTTTGTCATTGCTAGCGGACCCTCATATGTATATTTTTTTGTTGTTGTTGTTGTTGCTTTCTACTCTTCGCTGTTTCTTGGAAACTTTCCGCGTACCAGTACCGTTAAGAGTACCACACATTGAGTAGAACTGTTTTAAATTGAAGTATTGCCTACAATGAGAGTCTAGTTCGTTACATTCATTTACACGCAAATACCCTTGGGAAAGGTTTAAATCCATCTCTTCCCCCTCCAGCTATAGATAGGACAGACCGTGGTTGGAAACCAGTCCACCGCAGAAAGAAACGGCAACCTACTGCGGGAAAAATCTCCTGCCTAATCAGTCATGGATCGAAAGAGACATGATCACCTAAGCATGTTGATACTTGGCAATTAACTGATTGTCAATGACAATTTATGTAGCGTAACAAATTTCGTCATAAGGTATGACGAAATTCATGAGTTAACAAGATCTTTAATTTTCATCAATAAAATAAATCTTTCCTAGTTTTCCTTAACTTCAGTCAGTTTAGGTGCCATACGTGATACACGCTTGGGCGATCATGTCTCGAAAGAGACATGACTGACTGGGCAGAAGATTATCCCGCAGTAGGTTGCCATTGCTTTCTGCGGTAGACTGGTTGCCGACCAAGGCTATAGAACCCAATCTGTCCTGTTATTTAACCCATAACTGGAAGGAAGAGACGGATTAATACCTTTCCCAAGGGTATTTGCGCGTAAGTGAATACAATGGATTCAGTTGGAATTTGAACTCGGCTCACCGGTTTCTCGTTCCGAGCCGATATCCACTGCACCACAACGCGCATCCTTACCTTACCTTAAATCACGATAATAAAAAAAAGAACTAATTCTCTGTCCGTCACACGTTTTCTGCGTGTGACTTTGTATGCCTGTAACGTGTGTTGTGTATGAGCGACTTATATGTACTTGTGCTATTCAATATACACAGAAGTACACACATTCACATACGCACACAATTTATCTAATTTTAAAATGAGATATTGGAATAATAGATTCCCCCCCACCCCCACTCAGTCTGGACATTTTCTAGCCTTGAATGAGCAAGAAAAAAAAAGCATTAATTTTTTAAACCTTAAAAAAAATTTTTAAAAACAGATAAGATTTTGTCAATATTTCTGAGATGAGGTATTTACACGAGAAATTATCATCATCATATTCTTTGCAATTCGGTCTGCCAGGTTCATTTATGTTATGCTGATACCTTTTCAATACTACTGGACACTGACTCTAGTTGGTAAAAATCTTAGTTTAGACATCTACTCCCCCCTGGTAGTCGTGGGTTCAATCTCTGGTGTTGAAAAGTTACATATTCTGGGTCTGCGGAAGAAATGAGCGGCACAAAAAGTGAATAAGTCTGTTGAGCATTAAATTATTTCAAATGTCCCTTAATTATAACAAACGGAATAGGAATAATCTACTCTTGGAGATTAGATAAAAAGTTCGATTCGAAATTCAAAAAAGATTAACAAGCATGAAGACACATAAAGAAGGCCGAAGTTTAGAACAGCTGAAATTTGTGAAGGTAATAACCGTTATGAGTATGTTGGTCATAACGGTTAACATAGCAAAGAATTTCTCATAGTTTTCTGTCTTTATTTCTGAGCTATTGTAACTATTTACATTGTTCGGATTGTTGTCCTCATATCTATTCTAACATTCACGACGTTTCGGCTGTTGTACAATCCGGTTTTCTTCAGATGAGATATGTTAGAATTTTAAACTGAATCCTTTATTTAGTCCACGGGTGAGATTGTTCTTATTCCACATTGCCTGCCTTTGGATATTTCAGTTTTATTTAATTCACTTTGATAACCCTCCAAGTTTTTTTAAGTTTTTTGTTTTGTCCGCTGTCTCACAATTCATGTAAGTTATATTTTGTGCCAAGCAACGCTTTTATCTACTGGGCCATGTATCCAACAAATATCGTCTAAAAACAGCCAGAGCATAGAACGACCAAAATGTCGTGAATGTGACAGTAAAGATTAAAACAGTAGTCCGAACAATATAGATAGTATAATTTTTTTAGATTTTATTGAACTTATCAGACATTATTTGGTAATAAATGACTTTCTAAAGTTTTTTTTTTAATCTTGTAGAAATATTTTTTGATCTCCTGAATTAAAATACCCATTGGCACACATAAGCGTACAGACAGACACACTTTAAATGAAACGAAAATGGAAATCGGTGTCGCGACGACTAATTTCCTTTTCTGTCTGACAACCCCTGAAAAAGAGTATAAGCTGAAATATTTAAGCTTGACCATATATTCTAAGAGTGGCCAAACCGTGGCTTGCGAGCCGCGGCTCGTAGAAATATGTTGACTTGCTCCTTTTTTTCTTCACAGTTAATATAAAAAGAAAAATTTCAAGCTTTATAATTATTCATTGGGTATTAATTGAGACCCCATTGAATTAAAACGTAATTTTAAATGTTCATAGTTAGTAAAAATATTTAAGTATTTAAATCCTAATCTGAATGTTAGATCTGAGTGGAGCATTATTCTTTACTGCTGAGGGAAGGAATTATGGGGAGTAGATTAAAGAAATTTCCGTTCGGCAAGGGTTACAGAGGAATTTCAGAAGACTGAGGTTAGGGGATTAAAGATTTGAGTTCGCCGGGGTAGTGAGGGTGGTCACATGTATATGCAACCAAACCAGATGTATAAATTTTGTTAATGTCTTGGGGCTATCGAACGTCTGAAATTCATAGTATTTGGCTCATACATTAAACAAGTTTGGCCCACCCCTGATATAGTCCAGATAATCCAACAAACTCACTGGGAAATAGAGCATTACCACATCTATCAACAACAAGGCCACAAGTATTGGTGCGGCGCTCACTATCTGTGGTCTTTTGCCATAATTTTAGTAAATATCGAGACAGCAATAAACAAAATGTAAAGGTTGTGGTGTTGAAAAGATAAGTAACTGTGGATATTGACTAAACTTAGTTTTGGCATAAGGACAAACCACTTGGTGTGGCTCGTCTCGGTAACTAGTGCGCTACGCGAGAAGTCTCGCCAAGATCTTGTTCTATAATAAGAAAATCTCATAATTCAGAGAACACAAGAAAGAGAATAGCTGGATATCTTCGGTGCGGATGGCATAACTGTGGAAATTTGCATAATTCCTTTGGTCAAGAAAGTAAGAAAGATCTTGTTTTAAAACAATTCAGGTTAAAGAATCACCAGATCTATTCAACGTAAATAACGAGGCACTTTTGAGAGAGCTAGAAATCCTGCCAGGATTGGCGGCCATAATCTGAAGAATATAAGATACGCAGATGATACAGTGCTGATAGCAGACACGGAAAGGAAACTACAAGATCTCCTACAGAAAGTAGCTGAAGAAAGCGGAAAGAAAAGACCACAAATAAAAAACTACAAGAAAACTGAATGCATGGTCATCAGTATTAAAGTGGAGCCCAAGACGCCAACTATAGGTTGGGGATATTAAAAGCAAGCAAGTACAGAAATTAAATACCTGGGAAATGTCCTAACAGAGGGCGTAATATGCGACACTGTGATCCGAAGATGTATTGGCATGGCCAAGGATGCATTTCAGAAAGTGAGTAGATAATATAGAGACAGGGAAATTTCGCTAGAACCGAAGAAGAGAGTACTAGATTGTTATGCGATGTCTGTATTTCAATATGGCAGCGGATGAAGGAAAGATTTAAAGCAGCCGAAATGTGGTTCTACAGAAGGATGCTGAACATGTTAGCAACAACGAGGTTTTGAAAAGGATGGAAACGAAAAGTAAACTGATACTTAACATCAGGAAAAGACAGCTGAAGTGTCTGGAATATGTAAGGAGAAAGAAGGGCTTGGAGAATCTGATACTCCCAGGACGAATAAAGGGAAAGTGAGACAAGGGGAAGCAACGGATGACATACTTGATGGGGTAGAGCAAATCAATTGCAGAGCAGGGTTCTGGAAGGAGTAACAAGAGAAAAGGTGTTAAGAGCTACAAGGGATAGAGAAATGTGGAAGGCCATGATCGCCTACATCCTGAAGGGACACAGCACATAGACTTTATTCGGACGTGACAGAAAGAATAATTCACTATGTAAAAAAGGATACAAGGACATGGAAATTCTTATCACTTTCCTTGCATCATACAAATAGAACTAAAAATTCTTATATGTAAAGTTCGAAGTTGATGTATGTCCACCGCACACTCTGAAAGTTAATGTGTGCGCGCGCAAATATTACATAACTAATATTATGTGACTCGAGGCGATTCTTGCTTAATGAAGATAACTAATTTGCATAATAAACTTTTAAAAAATTAGTTTTTAATAACTGATGTTATTAATTTTTTCAATCAGTCTTTTGAGATCGTTATAAAGAAGTGAGAGTTTTGTTGATGGGTTTTATCATTATATTGCATAGTTACTCATATAAAGCTTATACCTATATTTTTAGAGATTAGGTATTGTAACTATTTACACTGTTCGGACTGTTCTTATTTTTATTGTCATATTTACTACGTTTCGACCGTTGTACGCTCCGGCCTCATTAGGATCAGTCTATATTTCTGAGATGAGTTATTGTAACTATTTATACTATTTACATTGTTGGCTTCTTAATTGTTATATTCACGACGTTTCTGCCTCCTTTAGGTGAGATACGTCGGAATTCTGGACTCTTTATTTGGTCCATTGGGGTCCTCAGGGACACATGGCTAAACAGATAAAAGCGTTGTCTGATGTAATCTAGTGACTTGGCCCAAAGAGTTGTATAGTTATTCAGTTCACAGCAAAGATGAACAAAAAATTTAGATAATTGATTTACTAAAGGGAAATAACTGAAAGTGTTATATCCATAAAAGATATGACACAGTAGATTAGATAAAGGGTTCTGTTCGAAATTCCAACGTATATCACATGAAAAAGGGTGGTGTATACAACGACTGAAACGTCCTGAATATGACAATAAAGATGCGTCAACAGTCCAAAATAAATAGTGTAAATCATATAAAGCTGTTTTCTATAATTAAATTAGTAACCACCTTAGTATATAGATCACAGGTAGGGAGTAATGGGAATTAAACAATATATAGGGGGAAGCCAATTCAGACCAAAAATGGAGTACTGCTGCCATATCTGGGTTTGAGCAGCACAATCTTCACTTTCCAGTTTTCATATTCAAAAGCATCCACTAAGCCTTGTTGTGTGATTACTTTCCACCCTACAACCACTTTCCCCACAACCGAAACATTGCAAGCCTTTCACTGGTTCTATCTTAAATGTTCTGGTTAGCTACATTCTTTACTTCCACTAATTCTAACCCTGACTGCTAAAACCCGCCATGCCACGAATACCAAGAGAAAACATTCTCTTTTCATTTGTATTCTATTATTAAGGAAGATGTACTGTTCTACGATACAGACTCCCTAGTGGATGCTTTCCAAACCACGGCAATCTTATTCTCACATGTCTTCATAAACTTCGATTTTTATTTTAATCGCTCATACAACACCTTCAGTAACGTTCTACACCGAGTAGTGCGTTGGCTGTTTAAATAGTAAACGTTATTTAAAAAGAATGCTAACAACATTTCTAATATATTTTGAAAATCTAACAAATATTTATCAGATTATTTGTCCTTTCAAGACGTAAGGCGATCACAGCTTTCTCTTATCTAATCTCAAGGAGCTGACATGACTTTTTGTTGAGTATTTTGTCATTATCTTCTTCACAGATTTAAATATATAATATTCCTTCTTGCTAGAAAGTTTAATCTATCTTGCTATTTAACCCATAGATAAGGAAAAGAGATAAACTCCTGCATTTCTTATTGGCATTTACTCAATGCAACAGACTGAGACTGAATTTGAACTCGGTTCGTTGATTTCTCTTTTCCGAGCGAGTAACAATTACACCACCCGCACTTGCAGTATGTATATGAAATAAACGAATATAAAAGTACCTAAAGCACTCGAACCGCTTTAATTACGACAATTTTACTAAAACTATTTTACGGCATATGTTAAATGAAGATATAATTTGTTCAGTGAAAAAAAAAAAAGAAAGAAAGAAAAAACAGTGGATTAGTCCGCGCATGACCGCATAATAATGCTAGGATTTTAGCAAATCATTTATTTATTTCCAAATTTATAGACGATCGTAAATAAATATAATTAAAATAGCACAATCATCTATATAAAAAAATCAAACGCAAGGATTCTTTAAAAATACGTAAAATTCACAGAGACATTCACCTTGGTTCGATTTTTGTTATTTTGACATTTTCAGCTGCACCGGCTGTTGAAGAAAACAGCTGTTTTTTTTTTGTTTTTTTTGTTTTTTGTTTTTTTGTCTTTTTTTGTAATATAATTGTTGTAAAGTAGATTATATTCATAAAAAATAGGATTACATTAAAAACAAAAATAGAATTGCACTCATAGAAAAAAAATCCTGTATTCATGGACCCGGATTGAATAGAATAGCAGTGATAGAACCAGAGTAAATAGAATAGCAGTGGTAAAGCTAAAATTAATAGAACGTCATTGATAGGACCAGAATAAATAAAACTAGAATTAATAGAATAGTAGTGACAGAACTAGAATAGAACTATATTTACAGAACCAAAATACATAAAATAATATTGAAAGAACCAGAATAAATCAATTAGCATTGATACAACTAGAATAAATAACAAACCATTGACAGAACCTGATTTAATTGAGTTTAATTAGCAGGACCAGAGTAAATCGGATCACATTGATAAAACCAGAATAGTATTTAATTGACAGGTTAGCATTGTCAGAAACGGTAGAACATTGATAGAAGGAGAACAACTAGATAATAAACAGAACCAGAATAAAAAGAATAGCTTTGAGAAGAGCGAAATAGAATTCCAATGGCAGAAGATTAAATAGAACAGCATTGACAGAAGTGGAATTGTATAGTATTGATAGAACTAAAATAAATAGAATTTAATACACAGAAACAGAATAATTCGAATAGCACTGATAGAAGCTAGATAAATAGGATTTAATTAACAGAATTAAAATAAACAGAATTTAATTTAAAAAAAAAACAGAATAAAATTGCATTGACAGAAACAGTGTAAATCAAATAGCATTGATATAACTAGAATAAATAAAATAGCATTAACAGGATAAGAATAAATGAAATTTAATTGAAAAAAAAAAACATAAACAAAATAGTATTGAATGAACCAAAATAAATAGTATTTAACTGGCTGAACAAGAACTATTATTATACCATTGATAAACCCAAATTCATAGAATTTAACCAGAACAAGAATAAATAGAATTTAATTGACAGAACCGGAATGGATACAATTTAATTGAGAGAATGAGAATAAATAGAATTTACAGATCCAGAATTTATAGAATTTGATAGACTGTAGCAGAATAAATAGGATAGCATTTATAGAAACAGAATAAATCGAAATGACATAACCAGAATAAATCGAATTGCATTGACAGAACCAGAATAAATAAAATACCATTGAGAGAACGGGAATATTAAAATTGGTATTGATAGAACCAGAATAAATATAATAGCATTATCAGAACTAGAATAAAGGTGTATTGATAGAACCAAATAAATAGAATTTAATTGGCAGAACCAATGATTGAATGTTCGAAGATGCTTATAAAGTATATATATCAATGGCATATATATTTACAATCTCAAATTTTAAAACCAAATTTTAATAATAATAATAATAATAATAATAATAATAATAAGTACTTAAGATATCAATTTCCTACATACTGTCATATTTAACGCCGTAGGTAAACTATTGCATTTAGAGGTTGTAACTTTTTTTCGAGATGTGGTGGATAAGACAAAGTGGAACGGTCGAGTAGCCATCAAGATCACCAGACCGAACGCTACCAAACGTTTTTTTCTTGTGGGCTGTACTGAAAATTCTTGATTGCAGGCTCAAACCGAAAACAATTACTGAATTAAAACAAGCAATTTCCGATATATTTTCTTAAATTAATGTGGAAATGTGTCAAATGGTTTGTAGAATCTAATCTAAACTTATTTACAAATGGAACTTTGTGTGTGTGTGTGTGTGTGTGTGTGTGTGTGTGTGTGTGTGTGTGTGTATCCGTTACCTATAAACTCCGAAATAGCTGAACCGATTTCCATGAAAATTTACACAGTTGTACTATAAGCGTCTGCAAGTGTTCTTAGCTAGATTTTGTGTCGAGGTATCCCTGATAAATATCGTAAATCGCTAATCGAAAAAATCGTGTTATAGGAGTGGTCCGATTTTAATCAAATTTGATACACTCATAGGCAAAGACATAAGAAATGATGTTCAAAAGTTTCAAGGTTGCAGTTCTTACAATAGTGTAGAAAATCGATAATATATATATATATATATATATATATATATATATATATAAAGCAAGATACCGGGTCTGATCAAAATCAGTTTTTCAGCCCTTTTATTTTAGTTTTTGCTTCGGGTTTGGCTCTAGGTAGGTATAATTGTAGTTCTTAGTCTCAGCCATGATGCCATTTACTCAGGACATATTTAGCTTTCAAAATTCAGTTTACGACGAAAAAAACTTATTTGATATCGATACCAGGAAATCAAAATTTGACTTACATCCATTCATTTTTCTTTCAGTCTGCGGTTTTGCTTTAACTGGAAACAACTATTGCTTTTTAGTTTTTCGTGTCAACGTCCAAAGAGTCTGAGCTCCAGGACCATGGATTAGTTTTAAAGCTTTCATTACACCCGAGCAACACCGGGCTATAATGCTAGGTGTCAATGAGCGGATTCAGCCTTGCATTAAACATAAAGAGAACATTTTGAACATGTTAAATTAGTTTGTTAATCATAACAACTTACATTAGGAGAACTCGACGAGATGTAATCGTTAGCAATCTTGAACAATTACGATTGAGTTGTGAGTTCGATGTTCTCTATGTGCTCCATACATTCGGCCTTGTGCCACATCTAAGCTACACTTAATAAATCATCATAACAAATCATGTTGCTTTTATGTAACAATACTTATATTTTTTCTTAAACTACTGTAATTTATGTTTTGTTCAATAAAAGTTAACAAATACAAAAGACGTTACTATTGCCGCAGACTGTATATTTTATTGAAGTGATGAAATACTGGAATAAAACTTAGCATAAAAATCTTCTTGAAATATTTTTACGTTGTCAGTAATTATTCATTGCTCTACAAAATTAAGATGGCTGAAACGAAAGTTGATCTAATACATTAATATGAAAAACTTGATTGTAAGAAGATATCTTTCTAGTATTGAATAACGGTTACGTATATAGTCCAAAGATTTTACTTTTAACCTTTTCGTTAAAAGTCAGAGAATATAACACACGAAATGAGTCAAGTTCAATAGAATATCTGAGAATGAAATTGAAAAGTTAAAAACAAAAAGTAAAGAAAACTTGCACTTAACATCAGAAACAGACAATTGAAATTTCCAGAGCACATAAGGAAAACGGGCGATGAAAATTAGAGACTCCCAAGATTGGTTGATTTATTCTGTTTAGCGGCATATCAATGTCTGTGTTATTTAATGCTGAAATCTAAATATTTGGATTGATTTCGTTGGTTGATTTTGTTTAGCAGCATATCGACCTCTATGGGTTATATAATGCTGAAATCTAAATATTGTCAACACAATTTTATGGCTTCAAATAAATATAATTTGAATCCAATTACATGCTTTCAAATACAGATAAAATGTATTGTTGGTCATTTTACTACATAAAAATGTATTGCTGGTATTTTGTCATAAAACGTATTTCTATATTTTCATAGTGTTTTGTTTTTATTTAAAAGTTCACTATTTTCCCATATATAACCTCCTGTGTCAATCCTTGTCAACGGTAACCAATAATGTGGCTCTCTGACTCGTTCAAACTCCTTCATACCGCTGTGCTTACCACCTAGCCGACTCCTCACTCGTTAGTTCGTCGTTCGTTTTGTCGCTGATATCGTGTTAGCAGCACAGTTCCGCTCCATTTAGCAGGAGTTTGTCTGTTCACGACTATTTATACTTCTGCCACGTTGTGTTTTTGATCTCAGAGAAGATCACTGATGAACCAAACCCGAAGTGAAGACTGGTCCGACAGTTGGGAGCTACACAAAAAAACATATTGGAATAAAAAAATAACTCGGTTTAAAAGTGTAACAACAATTTAGTTTATATATGATTTATTGTATACAGCAGTTTTAACCATTACCTCTTAAAATCAAATGACACTGGCATTTCCCTCGGAGTCTGCAGTTTGTGTTAGCAGTAACTTAAATTTCTAATTTCTGTTCTCAGAAATAAATAAGATGTACGAATACATGACATCTGGATGACATAAATTTATATAAACGCCTGACTAGCAAGGTTAAGGGGTTACAGTCCCTCATAGACTTGTGAAAAGATCGAAAAGAACACGTCCATCACGCCTGACGTTAATTTAACGAAGTTCAGAAGTGCATAAACGATAATTTTACGTTTGAAAAAATTAGTCTCATATACTTAACATGCGTTGCTCAAATAACGTAAGGGATTATTAGATCCTCATGCCACCTCCTGAAACATACCAGTTGTACGTACCATCTTTCTGCAAGGTAAATTGAATTTCGTGAAGAAAACGGGGTATAGACTGTAACTCGCTCTAGATGCTGCCAAAATGGACTTCAGAGAAGCAAGATGAATCGGCAGGTTGACCTGAAGGGTTACCTCGTAGCCATTCGGTTTCACTCGATGTCAGTGACGTCCCTAACACGTTGTCGACCCAACTGATCCTAGGATGGGCACACATGAGTAAAACCGTCTGACAAGTGGATCTATAAGTCTCACACCTGAATTGTGAGCTCGATTCTCACTGGGTTCCCATACTTTAGACCTAGTGCTACATCTAAGCTACGTTTAGTAAATCACTACAAGTCCACCCTCCTCCGAGAAGAAAAACGTCTCACGTCCAAGCGAGATATAGAAATGACGTTGGAAGAAAGACCCAAAGCCACACAGTCACTCGCCGACAGCAATTGCTGAAATCCGGTGGTGAATTAACGATGTAAAGTACAATATGAGAAATGATGTGATCTCGTGTCATTATTAAATTTGTTTTGTTTGTTGTTTGTTTCGAGATTTAACGACCTATCAATCCTTATGGGGTCATTTAAGGTCATAACAAATGATTTTGGTTAAGGTTATATTATTTTTACAGAATTTTGGAAGATGTCTTGCTTTTTAAACATTTCCATTGCTTTCAAGTTGCATTACTTTTTAAATTTTTCCCCCCGGTGAGGATCAGATCTATTTTTGATCTTCGGATCTTTACTTAGATTATATTTTGTTGTATAGTTTGATCTTTTTGAGGAAGGTTAAAATAGTATTAGAGTTTATTTTTTCGAAAAGATCTTTCAGGTTGTTAACATTATAGAGGGATTGCCGGATATATGTAAAGTCACTGCAGTCGAGTAGAACATGTTTTACTGTATAGGGTTCTTGACATGCAATGCATTCGGGAGGTTCTTCATTTTTTAGAAGATAAGAGTGGGTTATGTGCGCATGTCCTATTCGAATACGGGATATGGTAGTTGTTTCTTTAGGATGGGTTTGATTTTAAATAATTTGTTGTTTTGACAGTTGTTCCAGGTTTCTTGCCATTTCTTTAAAATATAGTTCTTGATTAGGGGTTTATAGTCAGTGTATGGAACCTTTATGTTACTTGTGTCACATTTTAGGGAGTTTTTTGCAGCCACATCGGCTTTATCATTTCCATGATATCCAGAGTGACTGGGAATCCAACAGAAAATGATAGTTTTGTTTTGTGAAATCACATGTAGTCTATGTAAAAGTTTGATGATAAAAGGATTGTTTAATTTTTGGTTCTTTATTGCATTAAATTTGTACAACAATATAAAGAATAACAACTTTTATAAAAGATTAGTTTAATAGCCACCAAAATAGTTCTATTTACATTATTCGGTTTATTGTCTTCATCTTTCTTGCCATTTGTACGACATTTCGGTCGTTGTACACTCCGGCCTTCTTCAAGTGCTAGGAATTTTTAGTAACCTTGGGAAATGTATTCCATCTTTTCTCCCTCCAGCTATGGGTTAAATAGAAGTATAGATTGGCTTCTATAGCATTGGTTCGCTGCCAGTCTACCGCAGAAATTAATGGCAACCTATTGCGAAAAATCTTCTGCACAGCTAGTTATATCTCTTTCTAGACATGATCGCACAAACGTGTTTCATTTATGGCGCTTAACTGACTATATATCGCAATATGATTCAAAACATTTATAAGTTTCTCTTTTGGAAGTGGTTGCCAGCATCATTCGAACTGTAAACGGATATGAACAAACTTATCAATATTTATATATTAACGTCATATTTAATACTGAAAGATCTAGAACACTTTATCGAGGGAGATTTTCCCGTATTTTGAAGCAAAGACAATGATTAGAATTACAGATAATATGCATCAATAGTTGTTTAACAAATGGATGGTAATTTGGGTAAGTTTTGTACAAATAAAATTTCTCAAAACATATGGGCTATTTACACTATTTACATTGTTCGGACTGTTGTCCTCATCTTTCAGTAACGATGAGGATAACATATTAACGACGTTTCAACCGTTGTACACCCCGGCCTTATTCAGGTACTTCTTGTACGCTACACGCCATACCTTTTTATTTAGTGTCTCAGTTACAGTTTAAGTTTCTTTCGTCCCTCAAATCCCCAAGTTTCTGTTCACCAATGCTTTTATCCGTTTGGCCATGTGTCTATGGATAAAAGCTTTGGTTGAAATAATCCAAAAAGTGATTTGACCCAAAGAGTTATGAGTTCACAGCAAAGGTAAACAAAAATCTTGAAGAGTTAAGTTACTAAAGGGATATAACTGAACCTAAGATATAACTGGAACAATCTACTCCCGGAGACGAAATAAACGCTTCGTTTCGAAATGCTAACGTATATCAATTGATGAAGGCAGAAGCGTACAACGGTCGAAACATCGTGAATATGATAAAGATGAGGACAATAGTCCGAAAAATGTGAATAGTGCAAATATTTACAATATCTCATCTCAAAAATATAGACAGTTCCTGAAAAAGGCCGGAGCGTACAACGGCTGAAACGTCGTGAATATCGCAATAAATAAAGTTATTATGGGGGTGCAGAAATGTTCTCGATGTGACCCACTTCAACGAAATCTAACCAAATGACTGAACAGATTTTTTCAGCACTATATATATATATATATATATATATATATATATATATATGAGTGCTGAAAGTTTTTTGGCATGTGAGACGGAACGAAATCCCCCACCTCGCACATAAACACTTTTCTGCATTGCCAGAAGAGCTCACTATATAAAGATGGACGAATTGCCTATTTGTATGCAGTAGACACTTCAAGTAATGGAGTAGAAAGAACTATATGTTTAACATAAAAAAAAAGTAGTTCGTTTATTTTCGCGTGTGAAAACTTCAAATGACGTAGCAACTAGCGTTTTCGGAATTCTATTTCTTTAAAAAAGAAACTATTTTTGATGCTTGTTTCACGATCGAACTTCTTTTGTTGGAAACAAGTATTACTTCTGGTCAGCCTAAATAGGCATCTACCAGTAATTAATAATAAACTCACATTATTAAGATGAGCATGATTCATGGGCACTCCGCCCCAAGGATGGGACTCTCTAGGCCATGTGCGTGTTTTTGTCTTTCAATTTTCTTCTTTCAATGCATGCTTTGAAGTATTCTTCTACATCTGTAGAATAGCCTGGCCACAGTACATCTAGATTTAACTTTCTTTGCGTAAACGTTATTCTGCGATGAACATCATCGTGAATCGTTTTATAATTTTGCTCCTTTTCATTGCTGGCAGAACGACTACGTCTCCCATGCAAATTACATCTTTTTCAACAGTTAATTTGTATTTACCCTCTTTAAAACGCCTTTCTCCCCGTGAGCAATTATTCTAATTATTATTGTTGTCATGAGCAGTATACTGTTCCATGTGGGGTTTTGCTTTGTATCCTCAGCTAATTGTTTATCGGTAAAATATCAGTTTCGACCCAGTGTAAGAAAGTATCTTCGAAATTTTCCTCCTCTTTCTCACTTTCAAAAGTAATGAACCTCAATCTCGACAAAGCATCTACATGGGAAATGGTATTGCTTTTCACGTACTCGATATTAAAGTCAAACGCTATTAGAATTAAGACACATCTTAGAATTCTAGACGACGTTACCATAGGAAGTTCCTTCTTAGAATGAAATATTATTCCAAAGATCGGACCTTAGTTGGAATTTTTTTCCAATCAAAAAGTGATGAGCTCTGCTTGTCGTCCATATTATGATCAATGCTTCTTTCTCAATATTTGAGTAGTTTGATTCTGTTTTTGTTTTGTTTTTTTGTTTTTAACATTTTCTCGAAATATACATAATAGCATGACCATTCTGAACTAATATTCTCAAAATTGAGTGTTCACTTTCGTCAGTTAATATTTTTTTCTAGGGTCAAATATATTTACAATATAGTATTTTTTTATATCGCTACCAATAATTTGTTTATAGCCTTTTGAAAAATTCAAAATACAGTTTTAATTTCATACGCCATTCTTTGACATCTTAACAAGCCTATTGGTGTGTTTATTGCTCTGACTTCTTTAAAGTCTTCAATAGGTATTTGATGATATACCGACTTTAAGTCAATTTCAGAGAATACTTTCATACCTGCAAGAGAGTCCAAAGCCCAATCTACATTGGGGATAGTATATCTGCACATGTTTTGTGGTTGTCGCCTATTTTGTAGCCACCACAAATGCGCAAATCCCCATCTTTCTTTCTTATAATTACTAACGGGGGGGGGGGACCCATTGGCTCCCTCCAGGCGGAACTCGTTCCATTAGATCTTCTTCCAGTGATTTAAGTTTTCCATAACTATTGGTAGCAGATGGACTGGTGTTTTTCGTGTTTGAAAATATGGAAGGGGCGGAGAGATATATTCCTTTAATCTTAACTTTGCTTCACAGCTTTTTAACCTTCCGATTTCTTCTGCCTTGACTTAGTTTACTAATTTTGTCGAATTCATGTTCAATAAATCCTTTCCTGTTAGATTGTGATTCTTTTGACGGTTTGTCATCATAAGTGGTAATACGTCAAACTTTAGTTCCACGTCGGTTTCAAAATAGCCTAACGTTTTTATCACGGACCCGTCCAACTGAATTAAATTGGTCAAGGCTTTTATTTAAATTTGGTCTTTTTCTTTTTAATCATTTCACCTCAAGTGAACATTATTCTGTATTTTCTCTTTCACGTATGTATCTATTTCCTTAACGCTACGTAACTTTTGTTGAATTAAATTTTTTAATCAATTGTTGTTTCTGAACGAAATCGGCACACTGAAATCATTTTTTGATAATCCTCATTTTGAAGGCCGTTTAACAATTTCATCTGGATCAAATCCTCTTCGATTTACTGGTTTTGAGATCCCAGTTTCTCAAACTCACAATATTTGACAGCCTGTTTCAAGCGAATAACATATTAAATGACTGGTTCATTTACTTTTTGAGAAGTGTTCTTGAACTAAGCTCTTCTGCATTCACTAGCTATTTTTTTAAGTGTTATGTTTTTTATAATTAGCTGACTTAGGTTTTCGGACGTCATTTCTTCTCTCTTCTAGGGTGAAATTGTTGATACTTTAATAATCACCTCACAACACGCAATTACCAAGAAAAGATCAGTTATCTGGTTTTCTCCTCCAACTGGTTTCAAATCCTCCAGGTTCTTTTGCTCTAGCTGCTCCCAAGCCACGCTTCTGTGTACTCGAAATTATCAAGTGATAAGTGTACATTCAGTTCTTTATCCAAATGGTGACCCCATTGTTGTATAGTATTACTAACTGACGATAAGTAGAAAGCTCTTAACTAACTCATGGATAATAGCCGTAGCTAGTTATATCCTTGGTGATGTCTTAGGTAAATGAGTCACCTCAAGTAAACTAGAACAAACGCAATGTTTGGTTTCTTAAGGCATCCCGAATAACTAACCTGTAATTACTTAAATAATTATTTTAAGATTTCACGATAAAAAGGATGATATTATCAAGATAGCGGCTAAATCTTCGCAGGGAAATATGATAAATAAATAAAAAGTACATAAAAAAACGAAACAGTGAATAATTTGTCTAAAAGTTGAAAAAATAAATAGAAAAATATTGAAGGTTTTGTAAATTTTTAAACCAAAGTATTACTTCTGGTCAGCCTAAATAGGCATCTACCAGTAATTAATAATAAACCCACTTCATTAAGATGAGCATGATTCATGGGCACTCCGCTCCAAGGCAGGGACTCTCTAGGCCTTGTGCGTGTATTACTGAATGTATTTATTCCAGTCTACATTGTACGAAAAATGAATTGTTCTCCAAATTACGCAAAAATTAAAATAACTCCGGCATCTCATTTTAATAGCTATCTTTGCCAAAGTTACACAAAAATATCTTGAAATACTAAAGAGTAAATTTATTTAATAAAACCGCCGTTTGTTACAGCCACGATCTTTAGATAACTTCGGAATTTGCTGCAACTCTTCTGAACAGTCTCCTTGTTTAATCTTTGCCTTCATTTCATCTTTGGTATTACAAAGAGTTTTGTTGGTCTCTCGCTCAACTGCGCCCCCATATAATAATCAAGGGGGTGCAGTCTGGGGAGTTAGCTAACAAAATGTAAGAAGTGATGGTGTCACAGAAATTATCTGACAGCCATGATCGGGTTCTCCTGTTTATGTAGCACGATGCAGAGTCCTCTTGAACATAACAGTACTACCCCCCACTCAAAGCACTTGATGTAGGTCTCTCCATGTGGAGTCTGAAACCTTGTGGGAAGACGAATGGAGGCATAATGTCGCCATCAATAGTGATTACTCCGAACACCTTTGTAATCCCCATTAGACTTATTCCGAGTCCTCTGTACTGTCCTCTGTACTGTCCTCAGACTGACACTCAAACCTTCAGAAATGTTCGTATTAAAGTTTCCGGTGCAAATGCCAAGCAGTACAGCATGCCGTTTCCAAGTTTCTGCCAAAATGAATTGCGTCATAACGCTTTTTTTTCTTACAGATAGTGCCCAACTGACCCTTCTATACTGTGCAGCCAACAAAATCGAAAACAACGCGGGTGCGCGAAATTGAAAATATAAAATGGCAAAAATTTAGCTATCGCACATTGCATATCGTGATAATTATATAAATACACACACACACAGAGATATTCTAAAGGTTTAGAGCCTAAATATAATCTTTTTTTTTCATTGATTCCAAATTATTGTATTATTAAAATATATATGTGTGCGTGTATGTTTTGTTTCATTAGAAATAATTGACAAGATTATTTTTATATATATTTTCTTGTATATGAACAAGAGAGTTCTTTTGGTGACTTAGTGATTGTAGAAACTGAAAATAACTAACATATTTGTACAATTGTTACATTCAGTAAGTCCAAAAAAAGAAATCTCTTGTTCGCATACAAGAAATATACAATTAAAAAAAATAGTCAGATTCTTTAAAGAGGTTTATGATTTGTCTTTTATTTTAATCATTTTACCCTAAGCAAGGTAACTAAGGCGCTGGGAGGGATTGAGTGTGAAAAAAAGAAGCATTATGGAAGTACGAGAACTATAAAAGAATAGGAATTAAGATAACGATTAACATCGTCTTTAGAATTTTTAAAATCAAACTTGAATGGAAAGAAAGAAGCCAGAAGAGTGTTCCACAAGCGAGAAGTGCGAGAGAAAAAAAAAATGAATACACAACTTGTTTACATATAATCATTTCAACTGTAAAATGATGAGACCTTGCCGCCAATCTAGTACTGCGCTTAAATTTAAAAAAAATCTAGATATCAGAGAGGAAAGTTTGACAGCACAGTTACTCTGAAAGTATTTATAGAGAAGGCACAGGGAATTACATTACGGCGCCGGTAAAGTAAATGAAGACCAGATGCCAGTGCAGGACCAATGATATTACAGATTCTTCTTTGGGTTTTACCAAGGATCTTTAAATATATAGCAAGAGCGCCGGATCATATGTCTACCATGAGTACTTTTATTAATGTTAACTTAATGTAAGGCTCAACAGCCACTCAAGGTAGAAGGTACTAAATGCGGTACGTGGTATGAGAAAGAAATAAAAAGAGAGGCTAGAAAACGTGACCTTTGAATAGAAAAGGTTAAGATAGTATTGTTTGAGGTAGCCTTCTCGCAGAAATATACTAAATTTTGTATGTAAGTATCTTGGACGGCTGAGTGTTGTTGGTGGAAAGTAATTCGTGAAGATGAACTGCGGTCAGGACGGCCTGTGGAAGTAACCTTTGCTGAAAACTAAAAATATGAAACAAAAGTATCATCTTTTTGTGCTGTCATTAAGAATGTCAGGTTCAAAAATCTTGAAGCACCCGCCCCTGGGTGGGTATGTAATAAAGAATAACGATAATAAATATTAAATATAAAAATGTAATGAATCTTGTTTTTGAAAAAATATGGAGAGAGTTTGGATAGTAAGTAATGTTAAAAGGGTTTATTTGCGAACATCGGAATATGTTTGACCTAACACTCCTTACAATAATGTAAAGAGCTATAAGATCTATTGGACTTGAGAAACCTTTTTTTTACTGAAATATTGTTTTAAGAGAAAGATTTTGTAAATTTCAATCGAAATAGAAAATAATGATATAATCAAGATGTTGATATTCCAAACCATTTCAAATAAAAGATTAGAAAGGAAATTTTCCTCAATACTGAACTGTTTTTTTCTTGAAGAATTGTTTTATGAGAAAGATTTTATAAATTTCGTTCCTGGCTGTTCAATCAATGAATTCCGAATGTTTCCCTCTAAGGAAACAGCTAATATCACCATTGAAATTACACAAGGCCGCAATCCGATGCAGGATAAAACTGTCTGGAGAAGAACATTAAGAGGCACACAGCTAAAAATAAATTAGAAGAACAGAAATGATGAATAAAATCCAAAACCACAGCGAACGTTTCAGTCACTGTTACTTGAGATCAAATCAAGGAGGAGAAACTCTTCTTTTACCTATGAAATGTGACAGGAAAGGAAGCACTGAGCGGGTTATCCCTGTCTGGATTAGCAAGGCGTTAACGGCATTTTCTTATGTTGAAGAACATCTAGAACTTCAGATAAATCGGCCCAAACATAAAAATGAATATTTTCAACTCCAACGTCAAAATGGTTTCGCAATGTGATTATGAGATGAAAAATATGGCCAAAGTTTTGCCACAAATAATTGCAGACGCATCAATTCTTGTCTGGGGTGCATTTTCAACATCAGATGACAAGAAAAGATCACCAATGAGGAAATGTGGTGAAGGGCATTGCAAGACACCATCAGTCAGTCAGCTAAGTGCCATACGTGATACACGCTTTGGGCGATCATGTCTCGAAAGAGACATGACTGACTGAGCAGAAGATTATCCCGCAGTAGGTTACCATTGCTTTATGCGGTAGACTGGTTGTCAGCCAAGGATATAGAACCCAATCTGTCCTATTATTTAACCCATAACTGGAGAGAAGAGACGGATTAATACCTTTCAAAGGGTATTTGTGCGTAAGTTAATGCACATTATCAAGACACCATTACCAAGCAGATTTGGCGAAGAAAATGGATAGGATATACTCTCAGGAAAGCAACATCACCTGCCAAACCCTGAACTGGAACACCCCAGGGGAAAATGAAGAGACAATGGCTAGAAAAGACTTGGAGATATGACACTGAGAACGAATGAAAGAGACGGAGAAGTAACCAGGCAGAATTAACACTGAAAAACTGGAAATTAGTTTGATGATGAAAGATTGACGTCAGCAGCCGATTTTATGAGTGAATTAAGTAAATAATAATAATATAAGAAATAATAAAAGCAACCATTAATAAGCTACTGTTTTGTTTTGTTTTTTATCTGAGGCAGAAGGAGGCTGATATATTTATCGTATCTAGACATAATTCAAAAGAAAGGAAAACATAAAATAGTGTAGTGCAAGCAATTAATAAGCTATTTGTCTCTGTCTCACAAAACACTTTTTTTAGAAAATCAGGTTTCTCGAGTTTAGTAGCTTTTATCGCTCTTTCTTGTACTTATGGGAGTTTCCTTACGAACCTTTTATTTCAAGTGGTGTGTAATGCTAATATTTTGATTATCTCATTAGTTTCTCTACATATGCTATCTATTTTAGTTGCTGCTACTCTTGGTAAATTTGAAGTGATTTGGTCTCGATTTGATTGTGTAGCGTCACTCCTCGATGCCCATGAGCCTTCCCATAATAGATAAAATCTGTTTTTAATATCAAATAAACACTGCTTACCAAAAATGTGTAAGATTTGCTTAGATCAACTGACAGGGAATTAGGCAAAATTAAAAATGAATGTCTGCCTTTTGGTTTGACGTGTGCGTTGTGGTATAATGGATACCGACTCGTAATGTGAAATGGGCGAATCTTTTCATCTACTTACGCACAAATACCCTTGGCAAAGGTATTGATTAATCTTTTCTCCCTTCAGCTACGGGACGAACAGCAGAACAGATTGGGTTCTATAGCCTTGGTTGGCAACCAGTCTACTGCAGAAATTAATAGCAACCTACTGCGAAAAAAATCTTCTGCCTAGTAAGTCATGTCTCGAAGGAGACATGATCGCCCAAGTGCGAATCAAGTATGCCACTTAACTGACTTACTTTCATAAAAGGAAGACGTTATAATATATGTGATTATTAAAAAGAAACTAGAAATATTTTCGGTTTAGTTTTCTCTATTTTCATTTATATCAATCCTAATTTTTTTTTTTTTTTTTTTTTTTTTTTTTTTTTCATTCAACCGATCTTCCAATATTTAGGTTATTTTTTGTCTCTTTGTTAGGGCATCTGTAAGATGCAGATATCACCTACCAAACTTATATTTTTTCCAGTGGAGTAAACATGAAAGGTTTGTTTTATTGTCATTGTTGTTTATTTTATTTTTAATTTCAGGTAATGTTTCTGACATCGGTTTGAAGTGATAATATCTCAGTGTGTATGACTGTCGCATTTATTGCAAGTGTTTAGGAATTAAAATATTCACCAACCCGCATGAAGACTTTTTGAATCTTCCATCCGACTCTGTGAAAAATATTTTACCGCTCTTGTTTGAAAATGTATTGTTTTTATTTTCTCATTTGTAAAGAATAAACAGAAATATTATAAAAGATAAGTACCCCAATTACTTCATATATGAAAGATTTTTCAATATGCTCCCCTCGAATAAGCACCCCTTGTAAAGGTCTAATTTCTAAATAAGTGCGCCAAGCGTTATTCAAGCATTTATTCGGGAAAATACGTTTTGTGTGTATGTATGTGTGTATTTATCGTACTTTTACTTACAATTTTGGCACAAGGCCAAAGGGAAAGTGGGGCGAGGCTGATCATCATTGATTCTTAAATCTGGTTAATCCCTCATTCATTACAATTTACTCATTCGCCACAAGAAAACGTCCCTCTTCACCCAATCCTACGTTTACCATACATTTACCAAAATACTACATACTCATATGGGAACTTTCTAAAACGCCATGATGTAAAAAATTATGAATATTTACAATTTTTATTGTTTATTATTTTCTTCTTCTTTTTTTTTTTTAATTTACAAAACTATATAAAATTATGTATCATGAAATGAGGTAGGGATGATGATCCCAATAACGAAATAAAAAACAACCAAATATAAAAAATAAAACAAAGATTAGTAGGACTCGAAAAATCCATAGAAAAATAAGATCGGTTACTGTCTTCAGCTGATAGGCAAAAGCAAGAGTGAAAGCGAGGGAAGGAAAAATAAATTGTGGAGTGGGAAAATAAAGAGCTAACCCAATCAAGGTAAAACCAAACCGGGGGTGCATGTGATGTCTGCAAATCGAAGCAGGAAGAATTATTGGGAAAAAAATGATCTTAACATATTTGTTGACGTCACAAGTCATATAGTCCTAACCGTTTTTCGTCAATGCGTAGTATTTTTATTTTTTAAAACGGATAGTCCCAAACATACAGAAATAAATCTATTACAATTTTCAACTTGTTTTATATATATATATATATATATATATATATATATATACGAACAGATTCTTTACAAGGCAAAATTTAATAATAGCTAAAAATAATCGTAATTCTGATTGCATACTAAACAGTTTAAAAAAAAACCGGTTTCGACCAGAGCTTATCAAATTTTTATTTCTGGGGTTTTCTTAGCGCGAACTAAAAGATGAAATGAGAATGGGGGGGAGAAAAAAATCAAGGAAAACTAGAGCCCAATCACACTCAGATCCAAAACGCATTCTTTCTGTTTACAGAGAGAAGACCTTCGGGATCTGATATATATGAACTCCAGCATCTTTAAATGAAACAGTGAGTGGGGCTTTGATAGAATAGTAAAATTATCACCACTCAACCCACCCACTCAATTCCTGCTACTAATAACATGCTGTGTTATAGATGACCCGGGTATATTCACGAGTCGACTGCTGCTGGCAGCTGAGTCCAAAATTCTGGGAAGTAAATGTTGTTTAACTTTTTAATCCAGACGCTGAGATGTTCTACATATGTAGTCGCATCCGCAACCAGACTGAAATTTATAAACTTTAGAATTAATATGAAGTGGAGGTAAAACATCCTTATGAATGGAGGAAAGAATTTACCGTGTAAAAAATATTACACGAACATTGGCTGACAAATAATATTTGCCAACAGACTGCAAAATCTGCCTAGCTAAAACCTTGCCATCTGTTCCAATATAAGGTAGTCGTAAATAAATTGGACACTTTTTAACTACATATGACTTAGTCTTATGAAAATTATCGATGACATGACGCATAATGTAATCCAAAATGTCCAAAGGAAAATGTCATCTTAATAAAATCTATTTCACCGGTAAGAAAGGAATTGGAACACATTTTTAAAGCCCTATAAATCAAAGGTTTAATTAAATTAACTTTATGTTGGCGTGGGCAAAATGAATCCCAACGTGTATATAGTCCAGAAAAAGTATCCTTTCTAAATACCGAAGTCAAAACGCCTGTACTATTCCAATGGACGAGAACATCAGGAAAAGAAAGTAAGAAATTTAACTCCTTTTCAACGGTAAATTTTAAGGACGGATGAACAGAATTTGATAGAGTGAGAAAAGTGTCAGCTTCATCCTCATCGTTAAAAAGACAAAAAAGTATCATCAACATAGCGATAATACATTAGAGGACGATCATTGCAAAAAAAAAAAATAACAGTCTCGCAATAACCAACAAAATTATTAGCCAGCGATGGACCCAAAGGAGAACCCATCACAACCCCGTCAATCTGTCGATAAGTAATATCATAGAAACTAAATTTGACAGACGAGGTAGCGAACTTCATCAAATCAACAAATATGCTCTCCGGAAAATCTAGAGACAAAGAGGAACGGTACAAAATGTCACAACATATCTCTAGTAGACCTGGAATAGCCAAGGACGCATTCCAGAAACCGAGAAGAGTACTAAGAGTACTAAGAGACAAGGAAATTTCACTAGAAACAAAGAGAGTACTGGATTGCTATGTGATGTCTGTTCTTCAATATGGCAGTGAATGCTGGACAATATCATTGGAGATGAAAGAAAAACTTGAAGCAACTGAAATGTGGTCCTACAGAAGGATGTTTCGAATATCATGGATCGAGCATGCGAGCAATGATGAGACTTTGGAAACGATGGAAACGAAAAGGATATTAATACTGAGCATCAGGAAGAGACAGCTGAAGTTCCTGGGACATGTAATGAGGAAGAAAGGCTTGGAGAATCTGATAATCACAGATCAAACAGAGGGAAAATAGACAGGGGAAAGCAGCGGATAACATATTTGAAGGGCCTGAGCAGGTAGATGACAAAACGGGGGTTGCATAGTGTTACAGGAGAAAGCGTGCTAAGAGGAATAGGGAGACATGGAAAGCCATGATCGCCTATGTCCTGAAGCGACATGACACATAGAAGAAGTGTCGAAACAAAATAGCTACTTTCATGGTGATATTATAACATTTATGTTATAAATTCTAAATATTAGTCGCTCAACTTTGTATTGAGCACTTTCTTAAGAACAGTGCTTTTTTGGATACGGAATTTTATTCTATCCATACCTGCCTATACTTGTGTGTGTTTGTGTGTGTGTGTGTTACGAGGATGCATTTAATTCTTAAAATAATATTAATAATGTATAAAAAGTTATAGTAATGGATTCTATTGAGTCCTAAGTATTATTCCAAAAAAGTTTTAATTCATGAAGTAGTCGTAAAAATAAGGAAATTAGAACTAGAACGTTTGGAAGGTACTAGAATGATCGAGAATGTTCCAGTAAAATCAAGCGAATTCGAAAGGTTCTAGAAATATGCAAATTAGGTGTTAGACCCTATCAAATAGGTTTGGGGCAGATAGTTGTTACAAGGGTTTGCTGATGTTATCAACTCCGGTTATGATTAAAAGATTTATATCCAGCCGAAATAATCTGTAAGAAAAGTTGCTGACCAACTAAAACCTGAAAGAGAATCTCATGGAATTATATGGATGAATACATATTTTTGACTTTCATTGACCATACTTAAAATTATTCTTTATTTACTCATTTGAGGATTTCCAAAAAGTATAGCTCTTAACTTCCTCGCCAACGTAACTGGGTAAAAATACTGACCTTACCTTCCCCTTCTTTCCTCGTAACACTTGCCAGTAGTAAACTATGTTTCTTGTTTTAAATGCAACAAAAAGTGTATATTTGTAAGTATTTTATTTGATGTGTTTTGTAAATTAATATTTGTCTGTGATTTATTTCTGAGTTTTTGTTAAATATGTTTTTCTTTTGTTACAACTAACGCGTAACAATATATATATATATATATATATATATATATATATATATATATATATATACACTATTATATTTAGGCAGCAATCATTCATTTAAACGTTTTGTCAAAAACGACCGGCAAGGAAGATTTTATTAAATTTTGATTTAATTTTTCCAGTATTCTTACCTGTTTCCTTTTCGCTGGAGATAATAATTATAAAACTGTTTCTTAATTTTCAACTTTCAAGTGATTTCAGCCTCTTCACAAGCCATTTTCAAGGAAGTTATTTTTTTGGGAGTTGTTACGTTCTCATGTTAGACTGTAATATGATTTTTCGTTTTAGTGGGGTTTTTTGTAATTTTTTTTTTTTGTTTTGTTTTTTGAAAAGGAGAGTTATATGTCACGTGATGCAGGCATAATATGAGTCACTGTCTATTTTTTAAAAAAAAATGTCAAAGAAAGGGTAAAAGAAAGATGGGAATCAAGAAGATGGCAATTTGAACGTTTGGAGATTGTAGCTACAGGGAAACAAGTATATGAAAGGGAGTTTCACAGGCGGGAATTGCAAGAAAAGAAACGAATAGAATAGAAGTGACAGTTACATCTTACTATTTTGACGGTAAAAGAGTGGCACCAGTTTGCAGATCATTCTTTGAATTTTGTCGAGAACCACGAGATGAATAGCAGGGGCACCGACCAGATATAGCAACAGTATTCAATACAGGGACGAATGGTAGATTTACTTATAATAAAACGTCATTTAAAATAATTTATTTCAATCCTAAATTAATTTTATTTCTGTCTATATTTGACGATAACAGTTGGAACCATGACTACAAACTTGGTAAAAATGCTAATGTATGTTTACTTGTGACGTCAGCATACGAATGGAACAAGTAACACGACTGTTTTTATCATCATTCCACAGCGGGAGCTCAAACACTGCGGTAAGACAGATTTATAGAGTCGACATTAGGGATATATTGTAATGGCCGCATATTTCTAAATCAGAAAATTGCCTCTTGAGAAAAGGTCCGTTTCTGTCGTCTCCAGAACATGGCGGGCAAATCCTGGTATACGAACAGATGTTGCCAAATAGCGCGTCATACGATCACAGAAAGAGACTCAAAATAAACCGGTTTTCAGTCAAGACAACTCGCATCAAAATCTTTTCATCTGATGATGCAACAACGTCATTTACATGTTTCAACAAGATTGCACCAACCGAGACATTTGTAAAGGCCTAAAACACATCTTATGCCATTGTTCAAATAGAAATAATATTTTAAGAGGCTTTAAACCTTGGAATGCAAGATCTTAACGTTCATTTCTCAAGTCAGTGAATACTTGAGAAAAGAAAGACAGATTTTAAGAAAGAAATAATCCTCTCTACTATGATAAAGACCATTATATATATATATATATATATATATATATATATATATATATATATATATAAATCTGAGCGAGGGCCAACAACCTGTGGGTTGTACAAGACGATTTAAATTATAGCTTAATTAATACTACTTTTGGCAGATTTAGTTCGGTTACTATTGGTATTGTTGTTGCTATAGTTCATATTATATATGAGCAATCCGAGTATAACCGTACTGATGAGCTATGATACAGCGAAACAGATCTGTCTGCGGACGACTATATATAATATATATATTATAATTTCGCACAATGTGTTAGACTGCGTTCCATAGCTATGGATGCAATCAGTGTGGTGATGATACGGTATCGCAGGGCACTTTGGAGGCTTGAAGGTGTAGGATACTCTTGATAGAAAAGACACCTGCGTGTTCATGACCAAGGCGAGCCTTCAATTTGGAGGACATCGGTTGTGTTTGATCTGGATAGGGATAGCCCAAGACACTACACATGGATGAATACTTCTTCAGATTTCGACCCAGGTATGTAGAGGAAACTGGTCCGGTGCTCAGCTGCACTACGATCCTACAACCTCAACTTTCTGAAGAATTTTAACTTTCTGAGTAATTTGGCTTTAAAATGATCTGAAATTATTTGTTTTATTTTTTTAAGAAACGTAAATATGTTTTAAATGTATTTACTTTCTTTAAGTTTTACAGTTTGTTCTGTTGTGAGATTTTTACTTTTCAATAACAACAGCAATAAAAATGGTACTAAACATTAAATGAGCCAATGTCAGTAAATTATGCAGCCTTTAAAGATAAGGCGAAGATATGAGGAGAGAAATGCTGGAAATGTCTGGTTCAAATCATCATCGCCTTCATCTGTTCTTACTGGGGGCAAAAGTTAACAGGATAGTCAAGCGATTTATTGGTCCAGATAGATAGAAAGGAAGGAAGGAAGGAACTCTTTTGTACTAGAGTAAGCTTAAAAAATATTGATACAGTATGAGAGACTCTGAAAGGTTCACAGCCGAACTAAGAATACTCTAATGCTGTTCTGCATACTGTACATACTCGAATATAGTGTGAGTAGAGTGAAAAATATAGGCGGTCGCACTATACACAGGTAATTTTTTGAAGAGGTTAAAGTTCATGCACTTTCGGTGACAGTAACCTACCTGGTATGCCGACATCCGCACGGTACCACAACTTATAGCAAAATAAATCAATATACAACATATGTATATATAGTATTTTTTACTTAGAATCACTTAAATTATCATAACCCGATGTACGTACCTCAACTTGCAGGACACCCTGCATTAAGTACTGTTTATCCTAACAATTTTTTTTTTTTTTTGAAAGGCAAGACCTCAGCGAAACTTGCTAAACGAAGATGTATACAAATTTCAGATCGGAAAAAATCTATTAATTCTTCTTTTATAAAAGTTGATTTTAAGTGGCATACAAAGTGGATGGGATTTTGTTCTTCATGTAGCGACAAAAAGGAAGCAACTTAAGCTGCATAAGAGACAGTAACTGATTTACTGCAGTCAGACAAGAATGAAAACAAAAATACGGTATCTAAATCTTTGTATCAGATATTTTACAGTAAGTGGTTTTTCTCGCCATGTTGGAGTAGCTTTGTATAGAAAGAATGACGAGCATTTGTTTGATTTGAAATATGTCCAGGATGATCCCCCATTACGGCAATATTTGACTACGATAGGTCCACTAGTATTACTCTGAAGCTGGGGTCTTATTACACACGAGCTACGCTAAAAAATCAAAATCTTCAAGGGTCGTGCTATACATGAAGTAGGCTTATACACAAGTATATACAGTATTCAATACACTTGACATATTTTCTTAAGTTTTGTTAACCTTTACAAAACAATTCAGATATTTGGTCATAGAAATACTGCTCCATTGCTGCTGCTATCACCCACTGTGACATTCAAAGATTTTCTCCACTTCAAACTCCTTTTAAGGTTTGGAACCAGAAAATCGATGGAGAAGATCTGGTGAGTAGGGTGCATAGTCTATGAATTTTAACTCCAACTTTTATCACTGAAAAAGCTGCAAAATCAAAATTTCTGACTGAGATTTAAACATTATTGGCCAGACTTGGATTATCAGCTTCCAAATATTCATCTGTACATAAATTATAAACTTAACGCACTGTCTGGATAAATAGCCAAGATACTTTAATTAGCAATTTCAGGAGCTGAAAGCCATGTTGCATGCAACTTGGATCTCAAAATCTCCACACTGAGAATTAACACATTTCTCTGTGGAATTTGATGGAGACTTGTCATCCAATGTTTGCACTCATAGAATGAGTCAATGAAATCAAGCATAGCTGATCATGTATGGAGAAAAAAGTTCTCATGAATCCCTGTGAAATGAGGTAAAAATACAAAGCAGAACAATAGAGATTCAAATATTTAAAAACATTAGTAGTCATAGCATAAATATAAAAAAAAAAGCATTTAGAAAAAAGGAAGAACATTAAGTGTCGGAAATAGCCGCAAGATCTGTCAAGAAAGGTCAAATATCGAAAGAACCTGGACGTAAATTTACTGTGGATGATCTAGCGATTAAGGTACTATCTATATATTTTCGTCTCAGTAAATCACTCTTTTAATTAAAGTAGCATTATTAAATTTAAATTATAGTCAGACTCATTACGATGAGCAACAAATGCATTTCCTAATATTATTCTGTTATATAAAAATTGACCTGAAGAAGGCCGAAGGGTATAACGTCGGAAACGTTGTGGGTATAACAATCAAAATGAGTATATAGATTCAAATGAAAAGGGTATATAATTGGGGTAATTGCAAAAATATTTCCACAAAATATTTTTTTTATGTCGCCAACAAGATAATTGAATGAGGTAATACAGAATATGACACAAGGCTGGGTTTAAAGTGAAAGTCCAGAACGAACGTGGGACCAGAGGCCAAAAATATTTTAGCCCCTCTACGTTTCCACGTTTGGACGACGCTTCATACACCAGGAATTAACTCTAGAGCTCTTCACCAACGGAGCCTGGGACAACGGACTCATTAAGGGAAAATTTACCACTTGTGTCCTGGGTTTTAAAGAATATCTAAACAAAGTGGCTCATAGATATTGACTAAGAATATCTCATTCTTAGTCGAGGGGGAACAAACATGGAGCAACCAGTGATGAATGAACTCACTATGCAAGGCTATCAATATGAGAGACCAGTTTTTTATCCATACACCATGATAAAATAGTACTTCACCTGCATATCAATATAACTTTATACGAAGAGTGCTGAAAAGTTTTGGGCCTGACCAAAAAGTGATTCCAAATAAATTCTGATTTTTTCAGTACCACATTATATGGACGGGATTTTAGGGGAACTCCTGCAGAAGACCTAAATGTGTATTTATTGAATTCTAGCTTGTTTGAAAATCATCACCATCATTGATTCTTGGGTTAAATCCAATTTAAATACCTACTTTGAAGACAAAAATATTCAATTCGTCATATTTTTAGAGAAAAACAATTTCTTCTTTAGGTTTATATTCCAGCAATAAGCACAATCGTAACATCAAGATATGTTTTGTCAGGACTTATAAGTTAATAGACGATATCGTGAGGTTAATGTTTATGGCCCTTGGTGTCCATTGCTTGTACTACAAATATTAATATAACACTTTTTGTTTTGATTTTCCCGATGGCCGGAAAAAGATTATTAAAATTTTGATTTCTGGCTCAGAACTTTTCCGCAAACTGTCTAGTTTATACTGTTAAACAAAAAAGGTAAGCTAACGGTTTAGTTAACCTGGGGCGCACAAGGTAATATTGGATTCTTCGGCATGCACACGTCGCTACTGAATATAACAAAAGTGAGTTTAACGGTAATCAGTTAGTTAAGTTATATACGTGATACACGCTTGAGCGATCATGTCTCTTTCGAGATACGACTGACTAAGCAGAAGTTTTTTTCCTGAATAGGTTGCCATTTCTTTCTGCGGTAGACAACCAGGGCTACAGAATTCAAACTGTCTTACTATTTAACCCATAGTTAGAGGGAGAAGAGATAGATTAATACGTTTCCCAAGGGTATTTAAGCGTAAGTGAATGCGACGAATTCCACTTGAATTCGAACACGGCTCTCAGAGTTCTCATTCCGAGTTAATATCCATTGCACCACAGTGCACATCTCGGCAATAACGGGGGAAATTGTTCAAGCCTTCTCGGTACTTCCCCTTTTAAGGACGCCTCAGGCGCCGAGTAATGATCCCAGCCCCGTCCCAAAGTGAAGTACTGTCTAGGGGGTATGCCCCCTGGAGCCTGAGCTAATATTATTTTGAAACTACCCCAATCGAAATCAGAGAAAGATACTTTTTTCGAGGTGCACAATGTAATAGACTAATTTAGCCGTAGAATCTACATTGTTAGTAAATCGATCCCCTACCTAAAAATGTAGGTTTCAGAATTTTTAAAAACAAATATGTGAAAAACATTTGTAACTATAAGAAATTTGGTGGCTGTATTTGGGTTTAGATACGAGTTCGAATTCGAGTTGAATTCGTTGCATTCATTTATAGGCAAATACCCTTGGGAAAAGTATGAGTCCGTCGATTTTCCCTCCAGGTATGGGTTTAATAACAAGGCATATTGGGTTCTATAGCCTTGGTTGGCAACCAGTCTACCGCAGAAAGTAATACCAACCTACCACCGGAAAATTTTCTGCACAGTCAGCCATGTCTCTTTCGAGACATGATCGCCCAAACATGTATCTTATATGGCACTGAAATGACAGACAAACGAGTCAAAAAGTAATTTGTTAAATATTTATAAGTTATTGCTAGAAATTGAAAAACTCGTAGCTTTCTTCAGGCAAATGTGTGTGTGTGTGTGCGCGCGCGCGTCACACCACCGGTAAAAAGACGCTAAATCTTCTAAAATAATCTTTGGCCCACCGCTGACTCAAGGAAAGATTTTAAACCAAAATTTCGAGTGTGCCGAGAAGGGTTAAAAAAAAAACTGTGGTAATAAATTACTTTCGCTTTCCCTCTTGATAATAAACATTTTAACGATGGAACTTTGTTTTTATCAATTTTGAAAAATTTTGTCCCCATCATGCTATGCTGTTTTTTAGCGAAAAAATAGAGGTACCTACTAAAAAGTTTCCGTTTTTGCTTGAGTGTAGTTCAAAAACAGTTTCTATGAGACTTGCACGAGAATTATAAATTGGCGTCATGTTTTTGTTTTAAGAATTATCGATAACAATAGAGGAATTTGGCTTAATTTCTATATCCCAGGGTTTGGAATTTTTATTAAGCTACTAGTGTAGTTTGTAATAGCAATTCAAGTGACTAACCTTCTCCTTAATCCCACGAAATGAACACGTGTCACCCCAGGAGAGATTTTATTTGCGATTTCGTTGAAGACTAAAACTTTTAAATGAATTCAAATACCCTTTTCTCAAAGCCGTTCGTTTAAAGCTTATATTTCTAACAAAATATATTGTCATAATTTACTTGTTCATTTTTATTAGTGATCGGTGTTAATTGGTGGTAAAGTCTTGCAAACTACGTAATGATGTGTATCTTTATAAAAAAAAAAATAAAAAAATACACCTAATGCAGCAATTAAAATGGATAAATGTAAAATACAAAAATAAAGTAATAACAAACAATTCACCCTGTTGTCTACAAGAAGGGATGAAAGTGGTACCCCCGTATCAAATAAGGAGATTTTACGTTCATTATTAGTGAGCCTACGTATATGTAATTAGTAGAAATTATGATTCATAATAAGTTATATAACATTGGATTACTGAGAGAGGGGATGGTTCTAAAAATAATTGTACAAACTGACACGGGGCCGGAAATACCGGAGAAATTGTTACGCTTATAGCAAAGCTTAACAGTTTTTCCGGAATCTTTTAATTTTTTAGCAACATTTTTTTTATTCTTCTATATTGATCCTAATTTAAAAACTAGATTTTCAGTTGATTCCTAAAATCTAAATATTTTGATTGGATAATTAATAAAACTTACGAAGTACAAATCGGTAGTCTTTCTTTTTTATTTATTATACATGATGAAGTGGTCTACGGATTTTTATTGGAAGACTAATAACGACGCCTTAAAACAGTAACACTGCTCTTTGTAATCTCAGTTTTTTTTTTAAGCATCAACCAATTGGTTCATACTGCTTATCCTCGTCGCAAATTCTCTCTAAAATCAACATAGATTTTTATATGAGTTGGGATGAAAAAGGAAGGATCAGCGAATAGTTTGAATTAAGCCAGTCAAAAAGTAAAAAATACCTACCTGTTTTAAAGTCTCGTTTTCTTGTTAAGGTGATTTCCAGTTGGTTTTCCCCACCGGATTTTCTTTTTTTTTTTTTTTTTTGTCTAAATCCGTAGCATTTTTTTCTCTCTCTGTAATTTATTTTATGGGTGTAAATGGCAATCGCTGTTCACCCCGCTGCAATGGAAAGAGAAAACACTGAACTCTTTCTCTCAGTAGAAAACTGACACGCATGCAGTTGACGCCGTTCCTAATACACATCGAATAGTTCGATAATTTGAGAGGAAGAAGCCTTACACACGGGCGGGTTAGGAACTATGAAAAAGAAGGAAAAGTTAGAAAAAGCTAGGAGTGGTAAAAAAAAAAGAAAGAAAGAAAATAGTCTAGCACGGAAAATGAAACTAGAATGGGGAATAAATGACTACAATGTGCATAAAATAATACGAGGAATTCAGGCTTGTGGAGAGAGGGAGGGGGAAATCGCCGAAGAGTAAAAGGAATGAGTGGGGTGGGCAAGAGAGCACAAATGTTTACAGAAAGAATTATCGAGAAGAGACTGGGAGATTATTAAATGTTATTTAAAGAAAAGTTAAAGCTTTAAATTAAAGTTGTTTCAAAAGTAGAGAGCAAACGAGAGAAAGATGCGACAATGGATATCAATAATAAATGTAAGTTAGTCTTCAATAAAATAATGAAGGCATATCTATCGTAAGCGGAAATATCTTTTGAGATAAAGATAAAAAAAACACATTGATTGATTTACAATGAACTGAACTCTTTATCCGATTTTTACAGCATTCAAAATAAGTACGTCCACTAATTCACTAAAAAGAAAACAGCATAAACTTAAAAACAAAGTTTTATCGTCAAAATATTTATGTTATTACGAGTGTACCCCGGCCGTCAAAAGTGACGGCAAAATATCCTGAGCGTGACAGGAAGGATATATATATATATATATATATATATATATATATATATATATATATATAAATTACTTAGTTTTTGGTCATAATAAAATTAGACTAGTGCACATTTGTATTAAAAAGTGTTCAATACAATTATATTGTAGAACTTTTGAATATTTTACATTTCTGAACGAATAATTGCGCGACCTAGGTTTCTACCATGTGGTGTCTTCAGGCGATTTGCAATAACTGATTTTACCATTTACCCTTTTTTTTAAGAACGCTCACTTAACGGCGGTTTTTTTTTAACGCTCACGTGATACAGAATTTTTGAACGCGCAATTTTTAAAATTACAAGAAATTATAACGTTTTCATCGATGGTTGTATGAACCTAAGAGGTATTTTTTAGTATGGTTACACTTAGTCATAATTTCTGTTCTTTCATTCAATAGTTCATGTTTGTTTGGGAATAGCATAATCGCTATCTTTTCTTCTTAGTACAGTCTACATATTTTGCACCGTTGTAAGGCTTGGCTGTTTTTACTATACTCTGCGTTATGTCTGGGTTTTTTCTATATTTTGATTTCAATTTCCACACGTGGCTAGCCAATTTTGTACAGTTTTTTAAGTTTTCTATTTTGAATGTAGACTTTTGATTGAACCACCTGGTCTTAAAGGTGTATTTTGTTGATCCCAAATATATTTTATTTTGACCATTTATGTCATGTACTTTTGCCTTGTAAATGACTTCTTTTGGATTACAAAGTCTTTGAAGTGGACATTTATTTTTGTCCCTGCTGTTGAATTATTTATTAGAGGTTTTGTTTTGTACAATGCTATCTAAATTTCCGGCGTTTTGTTTTTTAATGAAACTATCTAAATTACTAGTGCAACTATAACTTAGCTTGATTGTGTTTCTGTTGGAAATTTTGCTTAGTTCTAAGCTTTTTTCCAAAAAGCTCAGAACTAAGCAAAATTACTTGAGCGTTTTAAAAAAAATCAGTTATTACAAATCGCCTGAAGACACCACATGGTAGAAACCTAGGTTGCGTAATAACTCGTTTGCAAATATATATATATAACGGTCTTTATTATAACAGAGAGTATGTACAAATAAATACACAACAGTTTTTATTATAATAGAGAGGATATATATATATATATATATATATATATATATATATATATATATATCAGCATGCGGTATATATATATATATATATTCTTTCACTACTCAACAACATAATTATTGCAAAAAAATAAAATAATAAGGCACTGTTAAAGAGCGAACACGCGGCAATATGTTTAATAACTGGAAGTAAAGAGAATTAACTGAGCCGACGCTACCTCACTATTCTCTCTCTCTCTCTCTCTCTCTCTCTCTCCATGAGGGTGGTAGAAGGGATATATGGATTGACCGGGAAAAAAAGGAATGGGCAAAAGTCTGAAAATTCAGTCAGGATTGAAAGCGGGAAAATTGTGATACATTCAAATTTTTTAAAAGTGAAATAGGGCTAAAGAAATATAAGAGGATATGCAATAGAAGCTTAATTTTACATTATTATTATTATTATTCTATGTGCCGTGTCTCTTCAGGACGTAGGCGATCATGGCCTTCCACATCTTCTCATCCCTTGTCGTTCTTAATACTCCTTCTTCAGTCATCCCACTCAATCCCCGCTCCGCTATCCATCTGCTTAAATCCACCAAGTATGTCATGCACTGCTTTGCTTTGTCTCTCTTCCCCTCTATCAGCCCTGTGAGCATCAGTTTTTCCAAGCCCTCCTTCTTCATTACATGTCCCTAAAACCGCAGCTGTCTTTTCCCATCAGTTTCCTTCTTGTGTCCATCCTCTCCAAAACCTCACCGTTGCTCACATGTTCTGTTCATGGTATCATCAGGATCCTTCTGTAGAACCACATTTCGGTTCAAGTCTTTCCTTCATCTTTGATGAGATTGTCCAGCATTTGCTGCCATATTAAAGGACAGACATAACATAATAATCCAATATTCTCTTCTTTGTTTCCGACAAAATAAATTACTTATCCTTTTTCGTATATGAAACTCATCCGTTTGTATAACATTACGATAAAATATGAACAGGCAACAAAGTTCGGAAGGGTTAAGGTACAGAATGAGAAGATACGGTTAAAGAGTGAAAGTAAAATAAGAACAAGAATGAATGGATATTTTAAATGTCAGTAGTCTTGGGATTTTCATGGGTCCAGCTAATTAGTTATCAAATGTCTTATTAAGTGGATAATGAAACGGCTATCGGCGCATAAAGTGGTATCAGCATGTCAGGTTCAAATTCTGACCGGGTCACTAATTAAGAGGAATGAAATAATTACATATTAATTACATATTAATTAACAAAGCAATATGAATTCTTTCACTATTTTTTCTTTACATTATTATTCACGCAATACAAGACCCAAGAGCCTCTCAAGTTAGTGAGGGCGCAACTAGTCTAGAAAATGAAAAACTCTGAAATCAAAATTTAAAAAAAACAAGCCTTTTATTGAATTTTGCTCTGGTCAATCACTTTAACAGAACTCATCTGACAGAAGTACGGTGGATTAATGGATTAGCTGTTCGGTTTAGGGAATCGGAATGCCGAGTTCGAATTCTAATCGTGTTCATTGCATACGTGCTAACACCCTTGTAAAGATATGAATCCGTTTCTGTGCCCCCTCTCCCAGCTACCTTGCCCAGAAAAATACCACTGCTGCTAAGGCTGCGGTGACCCTACAACCCTAATGGGTTACGAATTTGTTGATCGTAATTCACTAACAGAAAAGACCAGAAATATGAATCTCGCGCACAAAATTCGTTAATTGCGAACTCCATTCTCTTTTCATAGTTGAAAAGTAATCGTCGCCAGGCTACATACGGATTTTGAATTAAATGCTGTCCTAAACTAATTATCAACCAAGGCTCTGCTACTTAATCCATATCGGGGGGGACAAAATATGAATTTATCTTTTTCTAGTACTCCGACTACATCAATTTACGCATGCTACTAGATTAGTATCAAATTCTCACCCTTTTACCGTTGAAATAGTTATATATAACCGCTTCTTCTACTCTAACAGTTTCTTTTCCCGGACTTACCATTCGTGGAACTAACTTCCATCAACTTGCTTCTCTGATAGCTACAATCTCCAAAAGTTTAAATGCAACGTTAATTGCCATCTTCGATCTCCTTGAATCCCATCCATCTCTTATACTTTCTTCGACACTTATTATACCCTTCTTTTTTCTCACTCTCTCTCACTCTCACTCTCACTCTCTCTCTCTCTCTCTCTCTCTCTCACACACACACACACACACACTGAGACGCCCTGAGTACTAGCGGCGATCCTAACTTACTTGGGATGAAATGATTGAAAAAAAAAACTTTTTCAAGAATATTTATGAGAAATCGAATGTAAGAAACGCACACAGAATTCGAACCCGACTCGCCGATTTCTCGCTAACCTGTACGCTATCTGCTCATACAAAATTCGTATTATAATAGCATTATTTTATCAGTACCGCTTGCCTTTCTTCTTGACAATTCATTTCTTCTTAACACTCACTATATTGAAAGAAACGGTTTATTTTCCCCTGCGCTCACCTATTGATTTTTGACTTAAACAAATGATTAATATGTACATTTATGCTAATCACCTACCGAAGAGCAGTGTACATGGCCTCGTCCAAAGAAAATCTTATGCATAAAATGTCAGAGAGAACAGAAACGGTTTCACGTGAAAAGACCCTATTAAGTTTATCGATGAAGCACTGCTTTTCAATTTCTGTGTTCACTTTCACATAATTTAAGCCCCGGTATATATAATGCAAGTCACTTATATTTAGTTCATGTACCGTGGGTCCTGCTCCAAGCAAAGCTTGATGTAATGCAATGGATATTGGCTCGAAATAAGACATCAGAGAGTACCCATCTTTTCTTCCTTCGGCTATGGGTTAAATAGCAGTACAGATTGGGTTCTATAGCCTTGTTTGGCTACCATCCTACCACAGAAAAAAATGGCAACCTACTGCGGGAAAATCTTTTGCCTTGTCACTCATGGATCGAAAAAGACATGCTCGCCCAAGCGTGTCTCACCTATGTCACTTAAGTAACACAATTAAATATTACATTCCTGTGAAGAGAACGGAAAAGGAAACACTGAGATCCGAAGGCGTATCGGCATGGTCAATATCTAGTCCGTCATGGGGACATCGATTTGGGGTAATATTTAGCAAGCTTGTTTCGCTAGAACAATTACAACTGATTAGTGAATTCGATCCTCACTGCATGCTCCTCACTTTCGCCCTTGTGTCACATCGAAGCTACGCTTAGAAAATCATTTTAGGCACCTCAACATGGTGTAATGGTGAGCAAGCTTTTCTCGTTAAAATCATTACAGTTGAGTAGGGAATTCGATCCTCACCGGGTACACCATACTTTCGTCCTTGTGCCACATCTAAGCTGCGCTTAGAAGATTACTAGCTAATCCGTACCGTGAATCCTGATCCAAGTAAAGTTTGATAATGAACTGTGAATGGATGAGTGGTGAATGGTACATCCATATTATGCATGCCTTTGATTTTCTTCATAATAAATAATTTTTGTTTTTTTCTAACAACAAATAAATTAGATGTACGCTGTGGTACAGTGGACATCCACTAGGAACGATAAATCAAAGGAACCGAGTTCGAATTCCAGTTCAATTCACTTACGTGCAAATACCCATGGAAAAGCTATTAATCCGTCGCTTATTCCTCCAGTTATGATCCAAGTAGCAGGATAAACTGTGTTCTATAGCATTGATTAGTAACCAGTCTACCGCAGAAAGTAATGGCAACCTATCGCGGGAAAACTTTCTGCCCAGTAGGCCATGTCTCTTTCGAGATATGTTCACCCAAGCGTGTACCACATATGGCACTTAACTTAATGAACAAATAAATTGTTGTTAATTTTTACTATCCTCCTACAGTTAAGTGCCATACGCGATACACGTTTGGGCGATCATGTCCCTTTCGAGACATGAATGGCTGGGCAGAAGATTATCCTGCAGTAGGTTGCCATTACTTTCTGCGGTTAACTAGTTGCCAGCCAAGGCTATAGAACCCAATCTGTCCTGTTATCTAATCCATATCGAGGGAAGAGAGGGATTAATACCGTTCTCAAAGGTATTTGCGCGTAAGTGAATGCAAGGAATTCAACTGGAATTCAAACTCGGCTCCCCGATTTCTCGTTCCGAGCCGATATACACTGCAACTTTTCTTTTTTACTCTTCTTTTACTTCATTTCTTAGGAACAAGTACCAGCGACGTGAGTAGAGTAAGCAGAGAAATCGCCTGCTTCCTTATAACACGCTGCGTCATTTCTATGCACAGATGAAAAAAAACAAAAAAAAAACATTAACAAACTGAGAATACCTGAAAGAAAGTTGAGTGGTTACTGTTGAGTGGCCGAGAAAAAAGGGCAGTGGAGTTCACTTCTTCTATTTGTTCTCAGTAAACATTAGCGACTACCATGGATTTGCATTGCCCGCTTTTAAATTCACTTTTTGCCAAATTCTGGCTTCGCTGTGGTCGTCTTGTGTTCGTTGTGGAGTGAAAAGTGTGAGAGGGTTTCCTTGCTCTTTTCTATTGTCTTAGCTAATTTCTCTTTTAGTTAAAAATATTTTTTTATTTTCTCATAGTGGCTTTTGCTGACAATTTTATAAAAATCGACCTACGCGGAGTAATTACTCACGACATATAACATAAACGGTTAACTGATATATATATATATATATATATATATATATATATATATATATATATATTCTTCATTTGTAAGCGAGTTATTACGCGACCTAGGTTTCTACTGTGTGGCGTCTTCAGGCGATTTGCAGTAACTTTTATACAAATGTGTACTGATCTAATTTTATTATGACCAAAAACTAAGTAATTAAGCAATATATATATATATATATATATATATATATATATATATATTGTGTGTGTGTGTGTGTGTGTGTAAATTATTGGTCAAAATCAAACTAGACCAGTAAACATCTGTTAAAACGTGCTCAATACACATTTAAAGAAAATTGAAGATCAGGATTGAACATGTAAAGCTTACAAATATTAAAATAAGGAAGATCAGCCGATTACGCTACCATGGTTTCAACCTTTCGGTATCGTCAGTGAATATAGACTGATTTCGGTATCGTCAGTGAATATAGACTGATTTCGGTATCGTCAGTGAATATAGACTGATTTCGGTATCGTCAGTGAATATAGACTGATTTACTAACGTTTTATCGTGAACGTAAAACAGGAAGTTTTAATTACCATTCCGCTAGTTTTGACTCACTCTTTCCTTTATTTTAAACTTGCTATTATGCGTTATAAACTTCCTATTGCGCATTCAAAATAAACCATTATGAAATCAGTTAGTCTATAACAACTGACGTCACCAAAAGGCTGAAACCATGTTAGCGTAATAGGCTGGGCTTCCTAATTTTAATATAGCCATCCGCATATATATATATATATATATATATATATATATATATTAAGTAAAATATTGTCACTTAGCTAATTGATGTTACCTCTAGTATTCCGATTCAAGGGGCTCATAAGCTTCCGGTGAATCTATGATGCCATCTACTACATCTCAATTTTCATAAGGTAGTTTTTATTATAACTTAATTAAGAACAATAATGGATGATATGCATATAGATGAACAATTCAAGTAGAAAAATTTTAAAATAAATGCAATGATTATTTATTGCAATATAACTACAATTTCGGCACAAGACCGAAAGGAAAATAGGGTAAAGCTAGTCAACACTGACTATCTTAATCCTAGCGATTCCCGACCCATTCGTTCATTACAATTTTTATCTATCAGCACAAGAATTCATCAATCACCATTGGATCTAACATATACCACAATACCGCGTATTCACAGAGATCCTACTAAAATATCTATAACATTAAAATTTAATTATATACAAATTATCTTTTTATAAAAAGATTATGAAATGAGAGGGATGTAAACTCAATAACGAAAATAAAATTCAGGTATTCAAAATAAAATATTTTAGTAGACAACAAACTGAAAATAAGAGTGGCCACTGTATTTTCCGGTAAGACAAAGCCAAATTAAATGTTTTAATATTACGAAAAATTATTGCCCTCGTCTTTCTTGCCATTTGTACGACGTTTCGGCTTTTTTCATGTGCTAGAAATTTCGGACTGAACCCTTTATTACAATCACCGGAGTATATCATTCTCATCCCTTGCGTAAAGCCTCTTTTTGAAAGTCATGTGTTATCTCTCTCTAACCGGACTCTTTATTTGTTCACCCCTGCTGTAGAACTCACAACACTTTGGTTCAAGTCACAGGAACAAACCAACGCCTATATCCACTGGGTTATGTGTCCTTAAGGACAACAGCAACAGCTGGGACTTATAAACTTAATGTTCATTAACCATTTTTACGAGAGTTCATATTGCAATTTTTTTATGTTAATAGTTTTCTCTAGTATTTTTTTACCAGAGCTCATATTGCAGTTTTGACACTAATGATTTTCTCCGGCACTCCGCATTACTGGTTCCCAAATTGTATTCATCTCTATGCTTGGCTTAGGGGATTTTTGTAGCCGAGCATATGTACGGATTCCTTAAGTTTACGTAGTTTCCAGTAGTATTCTCTGTCTATTATTTCAGCTTCATCCCATAGTGGGTGGTGATCTCCTTTATCTTTAAATATGTAGTCAGCTACGCCTGATGTTTCTATCTCCCCTCGTGTTACGCCCTTGCAATGTTCTTGCCACCTTACCTTAAGGGGGCGGCCTGTTTCTCTTTTATATTTCTTTCCACAACTACATGGAATGGCGTACACACAGTCCTTAGTCATGTCCTACTCTGTTGGGGGTCTTACTCGGGAGAGGTTCCAGCGAAGTGTAGAAGCACTTCTGAAGATCGTCTTGATGTTATATGAACCACAGATTCTTTGTATTTTCTCCGATGAACCCCTTCACATAGGGTAGACAGACCGAGGCTGTTTTCTGAGAGTTTGTCTAGCTGTAAATATTTTGTAGTCGAGCGGGCTAAGAGATGTCAGATCAATTGACGGTTTCCCCTAGAGGACACAGGTTCAAATCCTGCTGGAGGATGCATATTTTCTTCGATTATTCAGGCCGGCATATATATATATATACAGTTTCATTATAAAAAAAAAACACAGAGTAACTACTCAAATACAAGTATCCATAAAAAATAATGATTAAACAAATAAATTAAAAATATCTCGTAGTTAATCAATTTCGTAAAAATTTTGTAAAGTAATATATATATATATATATAGAGAGAGAGAGAGATAGAGAGAGAGTGAGTGATTTACTAAGCGAAGTTTAAATATGGCACAGACCGAAAGTATGGAACTAACTACTCAGTAAACATTCACACACACACACACACACACACACACACACACACACACACACACAGACACACTTGTGACTCTTTGGTCCGACCTATTATAAAAATCCGGGTTGTTTTAATTTGCTATTTAAAGGATACAACTTCCTAACTAGTGAATTGAATATTCATAATCATATCAATGTTATATGAATAAAATAGTTGAGACAAGTTTAGTGAAATTCGATTTAGCCCAGCGAAACTAACAAACCACTTTTTCTTCATCGTTTTAATAATACCAATAACAGAAGGCAAGCTAAAAATTCTACCCAAAACTTTTATTTTAAGAATAATATTTAATTTTTCTAGTGATTTTAATTTACTATCTTTCAAAATATATGTATCTCTGCTATTTTAAATTTTAAATTCTGACATTTGCAATTCATAATATTGTTATATGGACAAAATTTAATAAAACCGACCCTGGTTCACAGCCTTTTTTTAAAAACAGTTGCCATTTTATTAGAAAACTTTAAGGAAATATTATTGGAAGAGGCAGTTTCACCCAACACATTTCGATATTTCGTGTGCACTTTTTTGAATTTTAGGGGCGTTCACGATTTTCGTTTTTGCCTTTCAGAGCAAAAGACCCGTTCAGCAACAGGATGTATAAAAGCAAAGGATATAAGAGAAAGAAAAAATACTTCAGAGAGATGGGACGAGTATATCGGCGATCTCTTCCATGACAAGAGAGGGCAACCAACAATGCGGATGGACCAGAAATAATTAAAACCGAAATGGAATCGGCAATAGCCAAATTGAAGAGAAACAAAGCAGCAGGACCAGACGGGATTGTAATAGATATGTTGATGTCCTTAGAAGGCTTTGGTATAGACAGACTCACAGAAATAATAAACGAAATCTGCCACATCTGCAATATACCAGAGGACCTAAGTCATGCTCAGAATGCTATCTGAAAGAGCAATACAAATGAAGAAGGACCTTTATCTGTGCTTTATAGACTACGCAAAGGCGTTCGACAAAGTAAGCCACAAAGACTTGATAGAGATGCTCGACAACTTCGACATTTTCGGAAAAGACGTTAGGATAATCAAGAATCTATATTAGCTGCTTGTGTACGGATAGGAAGTGAACTCAACAGGCATACAAAAAATGCAAAAATAGAAAGGGGTGTAAGACAAAGATTTTTTTTTCTCACTGGATCTATTCAATCTGTACACCGAAGCAATTATGAGAGGAATAAAAGCCTTGCCGGTATTCGTCATTGTCGGCCACAATCTCAACAATATATGATACACGAATGACACGGTGCTGATAGACGACACGGAAAGGAAAATGCAGGACCTCCTTCAGAAAGTAGCAAAAAAAGGCGAGAAGAAAGGATTGAGCATCTTCTTCAAGAAAACTGAATAGGAAGTGAACTGACAGAGGATGGAAAGTGTGACATGGAGATCCAAAGACATGGACAAAGACGAATTTCAGAAGCTAACCAGAGTAATGAGAGACAAGAAAATCTTATGAGAAACAAAGAAAAGAGTGCTAGATTGCTGTGTGTCCTTCTGTATGGAAGTGAATGTTAGACGATCTCAAAAATGAAGGAGATGCTTCAGGTAGCAGAAATGTGGTTTTACAGAAGGATGCTGACGATACCATGGACTGAACACGTGTGAAACGATGAGGTGTTGAAGAGGATGCAAGCGAGAAGAAAACTCATACCAGTTTTTGTGATGTCTGTTATTTTTGTGTTTGTATCCCTATTTATGTGCATTGACAGAGATATGGCTCTATAATTTCTGTCTCTCCTCATTTCTAAAACGAGCTATTTACCTGCCGCTATTGTCTGTTTCCTTGGACTGTACCACGACCACCGGTCGTGACTGTACTCGATTTTGTGCGCGTAAATCTATATTTAAATGACCATAAAAAGGAAGAAAGGGTAACAGGTGGATGAAACTCGTACAACACCGACTATTGATCGCTATTTTTAGGATACCGGATTCGCTATCAAATTTAGAGTCGTCAGAAAGAAAACAAAAAATATATATAACAACAGAAGTAATGTCTGACCTGGAATGATATTTTTTTAAATTTTATTTCCTTCTATTTCCCTTTTGCGTTTTAAGTCCTGCGTATGACGATAAACAATCAAGGCCCTTAATCAGGAGATTGAAAGATTTGAAGAGTGTGGAATTACCGCTTTTTTTATTTTACCTGGTTCACCATGACCCGAGGTAGTGCACCTGTTAGAGTTCCAGCTATGGGTAAATAGAGACAAACAAAAACAAAACACTAGCAAAGTATAAAAATACATTTTCATAATAAAAATATCAGTAATACATTTTTATTTAAAAAATTACCAATAATACAATCTATAGTAAAATTACCAACAATACAGTTTTAAAGCAAAATGACCAGCAGTACATTTTATATTAAGATATACCAACCATGTATTTTATAATAGAATGATCAAGAATACATTTTATAGTAGAATGACCAACAATAAATTTTATAGCAGAATGACGAACAATACATTTTATAGCAGGGCGACCAACAATATGTTTATAGTAGAATAACTAACAATACATTTAATAGCAGAATGACCAGCAATACATTTTATAGTAGAATAACCAAGAATAAGTTTTATAATAGAATGACCAACAATAAATTTTATAGTAGAATGACCAACTGTGACGCGGTCGTAAGGGGCCTTCGTGGCTCATTGTCCCTTATGTCAGAATCGATCTTGATCTGAGAACAAGCCGTCAGCTCACATTCGTCGGTCGTTGATGGCGTTGACACAGCAGCTGGTCTTTGGGTTGACCTCTTTAACTGTAATCTCTCTTACCCACGTTGTCATTTTGATCTTAAGAGAGTTAAGTTGAATTATCACTGAGGTAGCTCAACTAAGTTGGATACGCGCGCACAATTGTGGAAATAAAACGGCACCAAATTTAGAAATAAAACGAATGACGCCTGCATAAACTGTAGATAGTACTTATATGGAAAAAATAAGAGAAAAATAATTACAGTTCATCTTCTTCACAACGCATTCCTATTAATTGGCGACGGAACGAAAGTTTCGGTCAGCTTCTCGGTCAGCCGGGCCAGACTTGATAATCAGGTAACTGGTAAATTCAAACACTACTGTTTGCATTTTGCGAAAATGTTTGTCAACGTTTTTCTTATTATTATTATCAGTTTGGCACAAGGCTTTCGTTGGAGTTTTTCTCTTCTCCAGCAGATTACTTTGGTTATTATCGCTTCAAACTTCGGTTGGCTACTTCGTTTGGCTACTCTGGTTGGCAACTTCAAACTCCAACTGCAAAATCAATTTACTTCCGGTCGGGAGCTCTACGGTTGGTGACAGGCTGCGGCAACTCGAACTGATTTCATCTCACTCCTTACCGGGAATTCCTGGGAACTCTATGGTCGGTGACAGGAACTCTATGGTTGGCGCCAGCGGCATGGCGACTAACTCCGTCTAGCTACATCTCTGGCTAATTATTAATTACTGGGAAAATAATTATTTAGAATTCCCCTAAGAAAGGCTGACGTCATGTAATAACTCCGCCCAAAGCGGAGGGAGAAAGTTTTTCATGATTAGAAGTGAGAAATAGAGATGGAAAGAGAAATAAGACAACAAAGAGACTGACGTCATGTGATAACTCCGCCCAAGGCGGAGGGGGAGAACATTCCATGATTGGATGTGTGAAATAGAGAAGGAGGACTGGTTGAATGTTGGAATATTCGCATAACACCCCTAATGCGTCCTCGCCACACCAGTAAAAAGGCACGCGCATAAATGCGAGAGCCCGCAGAGGCCAAAGACAGTTCCCGTGAGTTCCTAGCCAGAGATGTAGCTAAATACTATGCAGGCGTCATTCATTTTATTTCTAAAATTTTATACATTTTATAGCAGAATAACCAACAATACATTTTACAGCAGAATGACCAACAACAAATTTTATAATAGAATGACTAACAATACATTTATATTAGAATAACCAACAATGCATTTTATAGTACAAGGGTCATTCAATAAATAAGGTGAATTTTTCGGTATAAGGACTTCTAATATAGATAGAAGCTTACTTTTTTAAATTTTTTCCTTTACTTTTTTATCAAATAGCAGAACAGACTGGGCGCTCTTAGCCATGGTTAGTTACCAGTCTAGAAGAATGATAACTCTGAATTCCAAGTCAGTTATTGGTTGGACGTCTGCCTAACTATTCCACCTCCTAAAAACCTTCTTGCTACGGATATCATGGTAGCAACGTCTAGCGTGTTGACAAACCAATGTCGAATCTATACAATTTACATAACATTAGACTTGTACCTGCGTTATCAAAAAAAAACATATTCAGATTTTGAATATTTCTATTGGTTTTTCTTACCTAAGTATTTAATACTTATAGATTTGAACGTAGAATATCTCCATATTGAAAAACACATTCGTCCGCACCCACTTGCACTCACACATCTGGACAGTCATCTCCTCTCTTTATTCCCCCACCCCTGGTGATGGTGATGGAGATGTCTGTGAAGAATTGTGAGCAGGATTCTCAGCGGAGTCTGGGTGGTCGACACTGCTGGATGAGTCGTGCCCTCCTGACAGCACATCGCAAATCCTGTTGACGGTAGGACTCCCCCCTCACCCTCGGATACACCAGGAAGGTCGCTTTGGAGCAACGGTTTTCCAGGTATGATTATGTTGGCCTGTGCTAGGGATATTTTCAATTTATCCCTGAAGGATCGTTTTTGGCCCTCTGTGTAGCCTCTTGCAGCTGGCGAGTTCTCCAAACGGGATGATATATCAGTCATTTAAGTGCTATACGTGATACACAGTTGGGCGATCATGTCTCTTTCGATCCATGACTGACTAGGTAGAAGATGTTCCCGCAGTAGGTTGCCATTTCTTTCTGTGACAGACTGGTTACCAACCAACGCTATAGAACCCAATCTGTCCTGCTATAGTTGGAGGAAGAAGATTAATACCTTTCCCAATGGTATTTTGCGCGTAAGCAAATGCAACAAAATGGGAGCCGATATCCATTGCAACGATGACATTAAATAAACAAATAAATATACAATTAAAATTCAACAACTTAGAAATGGAATGTTTTTTTGTGACATCCTATCGACGAAATACTTTGCATCAAGATACTTATTGTTTTGACTTTTTTTATCGCTCATTACGAATTTCCTAGAATTCTCATTATCCATTTCATTGGCTACCTTCTTCACTGTGCTTCCTCTCTTCAGGACATAGGCAATTAGGGCTCTCCACAACTTTCTATCACGTGTGACTCTTAGCATTTTGCTAAGAGTCACACGTGACTATTTTGACACGTGACTATTTTGACACGTAACTATTTTGCTAAGGTTGTTATGCCACCCATTTACACATGCTCACTGCCTTTCCCTATCGCCCCTGCACTCACTATGCCCCATGAGGGCTACGTTTACCAAAACCTCCTTCCTCGTGTGTCTAAGAACTTCCAGCTGTCTTTTCCTGAGTCTGAGTATTCTGTTGCCATTTTCTTTAAGACTTCTTTATTGTTTACTCGTTCCGTCGATAGAATTTTTCGTGTCCTTCTGTAGAACCACATTTCAGCTGCTTTTATTTTCCCCTCATTCTTGGGAAAATCGTTCAAAGGCCAAGTTTATGAAATCACACTGTAAACAAATTCCCATTCAGTCCTTATTTCCTCGCTTTATTTGAAGTTCTAGTGAGTGCGAAGCAATAAATCCATTCACATTGAATTCGGAGGACTGAGGATTAAGACGGCAAGGCATTCGCGAGCCTATGCGAAACTTTCTTTGGATCAATGAAAATATTGTCTTCACCGGCGAGCAGGGAAGAAAACGGAAATAAATTCGCGAAGCTATGTGAAATTGTTTTTTGGACCAATGAAAGTCTTGTCTTCACGGAAATTAACCGTTGAGCCAACAAGAAGAAAAAAAGTAGCGAGATCATGCAGAATTCCTTTTGATATATTTTTTTAATTCTTATTTCACCCCAAGCAAAGCAGAACAGTCACTGGTGAGCAGGGGGTTACAGTGAGAGAATAAAAAACAAGGTAAATGGGATGTCGAAGAAAAGATAACAGATGGATGGGGTATCAAGGAGATAGAAGATAACAATTGACTTTTGGAGATGGCAGCTATCAGGGAAGTAAGCAAACGATAGAGAAGAAGAGGAGGTTACATTTAACTATTTGGACGGTAAAACGGTGGGAACTTGATGCCAATCTAGTAGTCTGGGTAAATAGGTGTGGTCGGGGAACCAAGGAAAGAAGCACGTCAGAGGAATTGCCATGTAAATACTTGTAGAAAAGACAAAAGGAAGCCACATCATGTCGGTGAGAAAGTGATCGTAGATGAGATGCTAAGTCAGGACCGATTATATTGCAGATCCTTCTTTGTACTTTGTCGAGAATCTCTGGATCAATAGCAGGAGCATCCGACCAGATATGGCAACAGTATTCAATGCACGAACGAATGGTAGATTTATAAATGTGCAAAATTGATTATTATATTACCATCGAATAACGTGAAGTTTTATGACTCAAATGCTTGGGTAGACCGCAAATATTGAGAAAGACCGCATAGAAACTAAAATTGTGGCGGGTAAGAGAGACTGAAGGAAATAATTTAGCCGTGTCAGTATCTGTATTTGGTACAAAACAGTATATCCATAAAAATGATTCTTGGTGGATGGCCATTATTATTTAGTTCTTGACGACTTTCAGCGACACAGAGCGACACAGAGACAAATAACATGAATGAATCTAAAAAGGAAAAGAATAGAGGCATTTTTTTTTAAAATAACGAAACATGTAATATCCCAAATAACATATACAAAAAACAGGCACGGTTTCAATATGGTAGGCATCCATTTATCTCGTGAGATAATGGTAGCGACCTGTTTGGTCAAAAGTCGGTACTTTTGCGGGCAGCGTCGGTAGTCGGTATAGTTATGAAATAAAACATGTTAGTTGTTCACTGCAAAACCTATCCAAGTGCCGACTGCGGAATCGATCGCCTCTTTATTATATGTAAACTAAGAATGAAACTGAAGAAGCCTAACGCAACAACCAAATTGCAATATAACAAAACCAAAAGCGAACCGAACCTGAAAGAAAAATATATGTAAAAAAAGCGTGAAAAAAAGATACGAGAGACAAAATGAAAATGGCGACACGAAGTGAAAGACACTAAGATAAGATTTAGGGACAAACGACAGCCTTTCAAAGGACGAAGAAGAAAAAAAATGAATAGATGACAGATAAGATTCTCGACATGATGCAAATGAAACAGAAAACAATGTCAAGACACAGAAAAGAACATAGAAAATTACACAAAGAAATAAGGAACAAATACGAAATGGCTCAAAGAAAAAATGTATAGAAATAGAAAGATTGAGTGTCACAGATAAAGTAGATATGCATAGAAAATAAAAGAACTAACAGAACAAAAGAAATGCTCATCAAATGGCGGCATAAAATATAGAAAAGAACGCTGATATTAGAGAAAGAAAAAATACTTCAGCGATGGAACAAACAAATCAGAGATCTCTTTCACGACAAAAGAAAACAGCAGTACACAGAAATACCGACAGACCGGAAATATTAAAAACCGAATTGGAAGCTGCACTGACCAAATTGAATAGAAACAAAGCGGCAGATCCAGACGGAATTGTAATAGAGATGTTGGCAACCTTAGACAATTTCGACATAAACAAAATCACAAAAATAACAAATAAAATCTACAAAAGTGGCGATATACCGCAAGACCTAATCAGGGTGCAGCGGAATCAAACCAAAGATAGGAAAAGAATAGTGCGGAATTTTCAAAGACACCAGAACAAGGAACGCGATATTCATGATGAGAATGTTACGAGAAAGACTAATACAAATGCAGACGGACGTTTACCTGTGTTTTATAGACTACGTGAATGCGTTCGACAAAGTATACCATAAAGATCTGATTGGGATGCTCAGAAAACCATGACATATCCTGGAAAGACATAATAATAATCAAGTATCTTTACCGACAACAAACCGCCTGCATACGGACAGAAAATGAGCCCAGACGATACACAAAAACAGAAGTGGGCATAAGACAAGGATGTGTCTTCTCACCGGTTTTATTTAACCTATACAGCGAGACAATTCTAAGAGAATTAGTCCCACCATGATTCATTATTAGCGGCCAAAGTCTTAACAATATAAGATATGCAGATGGCACAGTGCTGATAGTAGAAACAAAAGAAACTACAAAATCTCCTACAGAATGTAGCGAAGGAAAACGAGAAGAAAGGACTAAGCACAGACTAATAAAAAGAAAAAAAAAACAGAATGCAAAAAGGACGAGCAAAAGGACGAGCCGAAAATGAGACTTACAGGTCGGTGATACTAAATTCAATCAGGTGGAAAAATTTGAATATCTGAGAACTGTTCTAACAGAGGACGGAAAGTTCGGCACTGAAATCCAAAGACAAATTGGGATGACCAAAAAGGCATCCCAAAAGTTAAACAGAGTTTTAAGAAACGGAATATTTTTGCTGAAAACACAAAGACACACTTACTGAACTGCTACATGATATCTGTCCTCCTGTATAGATGAGAGATGAGGCAACAGAAATGTGTTGTTTTTTTTTTAATCATTTCACCCCGAGCAAGGCAGAAATGCCACTGATGTGCAGGGGGCTACATAACTGTAAAAAGATTAATTAGAAGAAAGTGAGGAGTACAAACTAGTTAGAAAGGAGCAATAGAAAGCTGAGAAAGCAGGTGCGATGACAGATGCATAGGTGGAGAGAAAGGGAAGGTTATACGAGGGTGGGGAGAGAGCTAGAGTCCAGTGGTTAGTAGATGAGTATTGACTTTGCATTTAAATTTCTGGAGGTTGTAGCCGTCAGGAAAGCAAGAATATGGGAGCGAGTTCCACAGGCGGGAAGTGCGAGAGAAGAAGCTGCAGGAGTAGAATTGTCGTCTGCATTTGGCTAACCTAACTGTGAATGGGTGGGACCCAGTTGCCAGTCTGGTTGCGCGAGTAAACACCTGTTGAGGAGGCACCAGTGACTTAAGTTCGTCCGAGCAGAAGCCATGAAAATATTTATAGAACAGACAAAGGGAGGCCACATTTCGACGGTGGGGAAGTGGCTGCAGTCGAGCCGCCAGATCAGTACCTATCACATTACAGACTCTCCTTTGGAGCCTGTCAAGAACACTGAGGAGAACGGTAGGGGCGCCTAACCATAAATGGCAGCAGTACTCCATGCACGGACGGATGGTTGACTTGTATATATGCAGGATGGATTCAGGCGGAAAAAACATCCTGGATCGACATAGTGACCCAACCTTCTTAGCAGTAGATTTTGCTATGGATTCAATATAGTGGTTCCATTTGAGGTCTGAGGACAGCGTAAGTCCGAGGAGGCGTAGTGTATTGCTCTCAGGGAGAATCGCTTGGTCCATGCTTATGGGAGGCAGGAGAGGTTGCCTGTAATGGTTAACAGACAACATCTTGGTCATTGACGAATTGAAGTTGACAAGCCACTTCTTGCCCCAGTTCACCACAGAGTGTAGATCCCGTTCAAGGTCAGCAGCGAGATTATGTCTGTCCGCCACGACAGGTTTCTTACTGGTGCGGGAGTATCTACAGAAACATGATGAGGATATCATGGGTCGAACATGTGAGAAAAAACGAAGTTCTGGAAGAAAAATGAAACAAACCGGAAACTTATAATTAAAACCAGAAAGAGGAAGTGAACATTTCTGGGACATGTAATGAAGAAGTGGGGCTTAGAAAATCTGATACTCACGGGACAGATTGAGAGAAAGAGAGACATAGGAAAGCAGCGTGTAACATACTTGATAGGCTTCAGCAAATGGATGGCGGACCAGGGTTTAGGAGAAATAACAAAAAGACAAAACTTATTAAGAACTGCAAGTTACAGGAAGATGTGGAGGGCCATGATCGCTTACGTTCTGAAGTTTAAAAACAATTTCACTTAAGCTCGCAAATTTATTTCCATCTTCTTCTTGGCTCGCTGGTGAAGATAAGATTTTCATTGGTTCAATGAAATTTTCACATAGGCTCGCGAACTCCTTTTCATATTTTTCCTCCGTCCTCCAAATTCGAAGTGAATAGATTTCTTATTATTTCGCAATCACTGTTGCTTTATAAAGCGAGAAAATAAGAACTGTATTTGAATTTGTTTAGAGTTTGATTTCGTAAATAAGAATGCTTACTTTCGTGTAGGCGGCTCTATTGATGGAATAGATGGAATTGAAGGTATGTTTGGTTTTGATATAGCTTATATCAGTTCCATTTCCGAGCTGTTCCATGTTAGAGAAGCCATATACAAATTAAATAGCCCATATTCCAAAAGTCTGAAATTCGAAGCACTTCCTGTCCCAAGAATTTTCTCATAAAGGATTCTCAACATGTATTAAAAAAACATTTTTCATGATATAACAAATGTTCTTTGCTTTCAATACATTATCCACACTTTATAGAAGGATATTTTTTTTATTCTTATAAGCTTTTTTTATTATTCGGTTTTTTGTTTGTTTTTTTGTTTTTTTGTTTTTTGTTTGTTTGTTTGTTTGTTTGTTTGTTTGTTTGCTTTGTTTTTTTTTTTGCTTTTTTTAAAGAGAATTAATCTAGAATTTAGATTATTTGAATTTAAATTTAATCGTATAACAAATTATTTAATTAGAGTTAAAACTATTTTCTTCTATACCAAAATTTTACCAAAATAAATATCTTACAAATCATATTTCTAATGTCCTCCATTTGTTTTCTTCACGGATCGTCTGCCATTGCTTTTTAGCGGTGCTCAAGTTGGAGTAAAAAGAAAAAAGGCAAAATTCTTTGGCAACATATCTTTGTTTTTGTGTGTCAAGAATACTTTTACATTTCTGCGCAACAGCTGCAAAGGCTTACTTTTCTTCAACAGAATATTGTTTCTAAGACCCAACTCTAAATGTTCTTTTTGAGTATATTTTCAAACTGAGGAAAGATAACGAGCTACACGACTAAAACCATAATTCTGAATTGATTCGAATAAATTTTTAGAATTCAATGAACAATAATTCAAATGAAAAATTTGAAAGTAATAGTTTTGCAATTCTAAATGATAATTTTCTTAGAGTTGAATTTTTTCTTATGTCGTTTCAACGAAAATAAATAAGTGTTAGAGATTAGAACGGAGAAGGGCTGTGATCATTACTGACCGAGAGTAATCATCGGGACTCTTGTAAAATAGAAACTGCTCCAACTCCCTAATCAAAAGAGTATCTCTAAAGTACCCCAACAGATTCGCTAAAAAAATAGCATACCATGATGGGAAAAATGTCCCAAATTTAATAAAAGCAAGGTTTTACCGTCAAAATTTGTTATTATTAAAACGAAAGAACGAAGTATTTTTTATTATTAAATTATATTCTTTGATCCATCTTAGAATGTACGAAATTTTGACTAAATTTGTTTTTTTTTTTTTTTTTTTTTTTTCGCTTCAGCGCGAGGGCCAAAAATCAGTTTGGGATATTTTTACGTCATTTTTGTCGTGGAAAACACATTAATTTAGAATTTTTTGCAAAAATAAAATTGTCCTATTTTAATGATGTTTTCAGGATATATATATATATATATATATATATATATATATATATATATTCTTCATTTGTAAACGAGTTATTAAGTTTCTACCATGTGGTGTCTTCAGGTTATTTCAAATTATTGCTAAATAGAAATTTAGGTCGCGTAATAACTCGTTTACAAATGAAGAATATTCAAAAGTTCTACAATATAATTGTATTGAACACTTTTTAATATGTGTACTGGTCTAATTTTATTATGACCAAAAACTGTTTTATTACTTAGTTTTTGGTCATAATAAAATATTATATATATATATATATATATATATATATATATATATATATAATTATTACATCTCTTGACTCCCGCTTTACTAATTTTATGAAATTTCTCGAAATTAAATATTGCAGAGCTTAAATGCTTAATGTTCACATTAGTTAAAGCAGAACTCCTTGCAGAATTTAAATGGGCATTTTTTTTATGAAACAGGAACCCTGTTTTACGAAAAGAAATTTACCATCTACCCAAAATCTGCTTTGAATTGTAAATTTTTAAAAAACTGCAATAAAACTAAGACATTATTGAGTTAGAAAAGTTTTTAATTTCTTTTTGAATAAGATATTAAGATTTTTCGATGACTAATGAATTTTTGCAAGGATTGTTTACAATTTTTTCAAATTTTGATTATAATAATTTAGAAAGATTAAAATCATTTGAAATTCTGTTTTACTTTGAAGAGGTTTAATAATCATAGATGGAAAAGCTCAATATTTTAAAAATAATTTTAAAATTTTTTGTATGTGTATAAACGTACCGATTTTATAAATACGGACGTTCATACACGACATTATCAGAAAATAAGAATGATAACTGTAGTAATTTCAAATTCAAAGTACCTAAAATTCAATAAAATAACTCTACAGAGAATTTTTTTTTAATTTTTTTAAGATTACTGAGTAGTTAAAAATTATTTTTACAAAGGGCTCTCATGTTATATTCCTCAAGCGAATTTTACTGATATGTCCACCGTAGAAAAAAAGTAGACATACTTCCGTGGGTTAATCAAGCTGTCAACACCTTAAATAAACAGTTATTGCAGTAGAAAAAGTAGTTAAACTTTAAATAAGTAATATTCGTTTAAAATCAGATTACTTAAACTTTAAATCAGCTAATATTCCTCGGATAAAGATTCAGTAAAAATATTTTATTTTTGAAAGATTTTTAATAAAGAGAATTTCATTGTGAAAGAAGATGGCTAAAAATGGCTCTAAAACAGCGATGTTTAGCAATTTCAAAATGAAAGTAAATTTAAATTAGTTGAGAAATACAATAAACTTACTGAAAATATTATCAAATTACTTACTGAAAATATATTGAATATTATCAAAATGCTACTGAAAATATCAAATTTAATCTATTGCTTGAAATTAAAACTGAAATAAAAATTTCAAGAAAGATTTTTCATTTTTTAAGATTCATTTTAAACCTTAGAAATTGCCTTTCCGTGCAGCTGCTTATATATATATATATATATATCATTGCAAAAAATAGTAAACCATTTCTAGCAAAAATAGCATTCAAAAAAAAGAAAAGAAAAGAACTAGATGACCCGTACAATAGAATTGAATCAAAATCGCTGAAAACAATTTTGAAATATAAAGACCAAATCAAATTTCGCAAGTCAATGTAAAAAAGAAAATCTGGCCGACGAAAGGTGACTGATTCCAAAAACGGAAGAGATTTAACGAGCGAGTGTGAAAAAGAAAAAAGTACAAATACGCACGTTTATGAACTTTATGACCTGCTTACCGACAACTTATCTATATATACACGATATTCCGGCCATCAGAAAAACAAACGCATCTCGATATGTAAAATCACAAATATATTTGGATGAAGAGAGTCAACTTTGTACTCGAAATACGTGTAACGTCACAAATACCATTATGGACACTTATATGATACAAAAAGCAAGTAATATTAATAATATTAACAATAAATCTACATTTTAAACAAAACGTTTACGGCTTCTCGCACTTTTTTCTTCTATACCAATTTCTCTCGTTGGAACAACAACTATTTCTGTTTTTATAAACGAAGATGCAATACACTAACAGAAAAGAAAATTCAACACATATCTAACGAGATTATAAATCCTAATTTATTTCGACAAGCGAATAAGTGCCCATGTGTTCAGATCGCAGTGTATAAAATGGTTTAATTCATTCAGAATATTCAAAAAGGGGATGGCTCAGAAGTAAATTTACTTCCAGTGATGTCAGGTTAGATGAAAGATTGAGAAATATACAACTTAGAATTAAAATGTAGCGATCTCTTTAATATTTTATGTTAATTACATATATTTTTGGGGATTATCCTCTTCCATTTATCTTCGTTTATAAATATTATATTGCTCTGGATAACATCCATTGAGCTCTCTATACAGATATAGCACTTAACATTTTATATTAAGTTGATCTTGTCGGATTATCCTCGCCGTTTACGGACTGGACATATATATATATATATATGTGTGTGTGTGTGTGTGTGTGTGTGTGTGTGTGTGTGTGTGTGTGTGCATATATATATATATATATATGTAAGAAAAATTAAGACAGACGCGTTATTTCATGGTAATTACCATGAAATAACGCGTCTGTCTTAATTTTTCTTATATTTGCTCTATATGTATTTATATGCATATATGTTTAGAGCTCTCTTAGAGAGTTATCCTACCATTATATGTAAAGGATACTCCTTTGGATTCTTCTATGCCCATAAGGCATGCTGATATATATATATATATATATATATATATATATATATATATATATATATATATATTCAGAAATTATAACATGGATATGTTATAATATCATTATAATATCACAAAATATAATATCACTATAATATCACAAAAGTAGCTATTTTGTTTCGACACTTCTTGTGTCTTGTCAAATGATATGGTTTATTTCAAATTCAATCCTGATATTATAACATATCCATGTTATAATTTCTGAATAACTATTATTAGCTCTACTTTGTATTGAGCACTTTTTTTAAGAATAGTGTTTCTTTGGATAAGGAATATTATTCCATCCATATGTACCCTATACTCGTATATATATATATAATGTTAAATTGTAATAATGCTTCATTTTCATTGGCAAGTTGACATTTTGTTCGTGCTCCAACTTTCCAACATAGCCTCATATTTTCAAATGTTACTTTTTAACCGATGATTGTCCCGATAACTGGTTAGTTATTAAAAGATAACAGTTTTATGTTCTGATAATAATGCTTTCTCTTTCGATGTCAATATACGAGCAATTAGGATAGCGAGTTTCCTGGAAACAGCTGCAGATGTTTAACTCACTTCAACAGAAGGAAACATGCTCTGAAAATCGCTGCACTAGTAAATTGGTTTATTGATAAGCAGCGTCTATCTTGATTGCAAGAACTATTAATGACGTTCGAGCTACAAAAGCTGTCTCATAAATTCAGTTTAAAAGTAGATAACTCCAAAGATTTGGTAAATAATGAGCAAGCCTGATAAAAAAAAAACCAAATTTAATAAAAACAAAGTTTTGTCGTCAAAATTTATGTGTTTTTATTAAGAGGAAAACATCAAAGGATTTTTTTAATGTAAAAATTATTTGTTTAATCCTTTTTAAAACTTTTGAAATTTTTCTGATGTCAACGTCAAACCATGAGTTTGTAGGGAAAAATTGGGTATCTTTTTGCAGTTAAAAACATTGGTTTGAAAATTCTTGCAAAAAATCAGATAATGGCCGGCTGAAACCTTTTAGGAATTAAATTATATTTTGAATGTTTCATATTTTAGAAAATTTTACTACATACATACATACATACATATATATATATATATATATATATATATATATATATATATATATATATTATGTTGACATAAAACTCCGCTAAGCAACGGTAACAGTTACCAAAAATAGCAAACACAGTTCGCAAATTTGTAATGCGGTTCAGTGGTTCTAAATATATAGTGAGACGTAAATTAATAAATATACATATGAGGAGGGTGTACATAAGTATAGTATTATTCTTCAGGTGTTAATAAAACAATGCTCAATGTATGAACAGAGCTGTATTATATATATATATATATATATATATATATATATATATATATATATATATGGTTATGTCAATTTTACATTGCGACATGGAAATTTCTATGTTTCGAGATAGGTTCTCATCATCAGGCAATGCTGGTGTGGTTGTGCAGATGATTTACATTTAAATAACAAATTCTTTCGGTTTACTGTGAATGTATGTGGGTGCTTTGTGTGTGGGTGTTTTTTGTGTGGCTAATGGAGATTGACTTTGGGGTTTGACCCCGAAGAATTTCTCGTGCTAACCGACTTTTTCCTCCTGTTTTTTTCTTTTTCCTTGACCCTATTTTTATCTTGTCTGTTTTCCTTCCTTAATGTTTTGCCTCCCATTAATCTGATTTTCCCTTCATTTTTATTACATTTGATGTGATATTGCTTTTTTAGTAGTACCAATCTCCTATTCTTTCCTTTCTGGTTCTATTCAGTCCGGGGTCAAACCCCAAAGTCATTCTCCATTCTGATTAACCACACAAAAAAACACCCACATACATTCACAGTAAACCGAAAGAATTTGTCATTTAAATGTAAATCATCTACACAACCACACCAGCATTGCCTGATGATAAGAACCTATCTCGAAAGATAGAAATTTTCATGTCGCAATGTAAAATTGACATAACCATATAATTATATTATATTATATTATATTATATTATATTATATTAAGCTCTATAATACTCATTATATTGAGCACTGTTTATAATAAAATAAATGCCAGAGCACTCAAAATAAAAAAACCTTGAGTCCTCTTCATTTGGAATGATATATATATTAATAAATATACATATTATCATACGTCCATAGCACGACTCATAGTTTCCTGAAGAGACACTAACAATGTCAAAACAAAACCCCTTCGAAAATGTCTAAAGTGGCCGAAAACGCTTCGGACAATGGACGGTATGAAGAATTTTGAATTCGCTCACTTCCACCAAACGGAAAAATGTAAGAACGCTGGAAAAACTAAATAAAAATTTACAATTTTTTTTTGTCCGTCATATTTCACGGAGGATGTTAAAAAGAATAGTTGCTGGTCGGATATATATATATATATCGGTCACTCACGTGGTGTGACGTCAGAGAACAGCATTACTAATTTACAATTTGCGTCTGCTATTCGGTGACTGTTATCGTTGCATAGCAATCTTTTATGTCAACACAAGAGAATATCATCTTTGATGGTGGATGTCATTATGTTAACGTCCCTACAGCCACTCTGAAAATGGCTCATATGAACCGAAAGCTTAGAACCAGCGTAATAAATAAAATATCCAAATGTTGGACAATTTTTGTCTTTATTTTCACCAGAAATTAAAGTCAAAGAACGGCTCATGATTAAATGTAACAGACATTCATTGACTGTTATATTTAACTATATATGTTCAGATAATTATTTGCTGCCTCAATACACTATATATATATATATATATATATATATATAGTCATCCGCATACTAGCCTGTTTTGCTGTATCACAGCTCATCAGTGTGGCTAGACATCCACTTGCTTCCAGCCGGGATCGAATCTCAGCCGATTTGGTGTCAGTCGGAATCTCTACTCCCGAATCTATGGGCGCATGGAATGAGAGGGGGAAAATGTTAGCGTGTCATATATATGTGGTGTATACACACCAGTCACCGAGAGAACTCAATTCATTACTGAAATGTAATGCGTAAATCGCAGAAATGGTAAATGATTTTAAAATTTTCCTCTTCAGAGAGCTCAATCATATCGAGAGCATAATATATTAGTCATCCACATACAAGCCTGTTTCGCTGTATAAATTGCAATAATGCTTAATGCTAAAATTGCTGGGGGGTTGTCAGTAGTTTACTGATAGAAAGTCATTTTACGCAAGCAGATTTTTTGACATAAAGTGCTCGATATCAAGATAAGGATAGAACGTTGATTGAATTAACTTGTCACTTAACTGAGCAGTGTTATTTCAGCCTACCGACTTCGAAGTTTCGTGAGGGCATTATTTTGTAATGTCTTCACTCTTCAGGGTCATTTTTTTCTCTGATACAATATTTTCTCTTTTATTTATCTGTTACACACATCCACTTACTAAATCTTATAAAATTTAGATATTTTTTTTGTAACACTTAATATTTATATTAGTTATAGTGACAAGTCCTCGGAGAATTGAAATCATTTTTTTAGTCAAACAGAACCACCTCACCCCCACCCCAAAAAAGTAAAATAAAAATGCATTTAAACTAAGACATTAATTAAAAAAACTTTTAATTGATTTTAGGAATGAAATATATTATGGACATTATCGTCTTTAGGATTTTTTTCGAGGAATAATGAATTTTTACAAGTATTCTTTTCATTTGTTATTATAATTTAAAAAGTTTTAACTGGTACAATTCTGTATAAATTTGTAATAAAATAAAAAACCATATTTACTAATAATAAATGAAAAAGCTTAAAATTCGTCGTTCCCCACTATTTTAAGATTTTTTTGTATATATAAATGTGCCGATGTTTCTAAATACAAATGACAGCTTAACCCTCCTCGTCGTCTCAGAATTATATTGCGTGCGCTTACTGACCGTTAGTTGCACCTGAGTCTGCAGCTGAAGATATCAAATGATCAGTCGATATGTTGTAATTTCTGATAGGAGTCGAATCTTCGTGCTGCATTCCTTGACCACTGAAAACAAGAGGTGGTTGGGTGCACATGTATAAATAAGGAAAACAGGTAAAACCAGAAAAAAAAAGCCAGATCATCTCTCTCTCTCTCTCTCTCTCTCTCTCTCTCTCTCTCTCTCTCTCTCTCTCTCTCTCTCTGCGTTATCTTAGGTGACAAATGATGTATTGACAAGCGGTAGGTGTCAAGAACGCTTGGATGGCGACCGAAAGTGACAAAAAATTGATGTAGCTTAAAACGTAACATTTGGAAATTTAATTTTTTTTTGTTGTTTTAACTAAATAGTAAAGCTAAAAATTTAACATAATATTTTCAGCAAGTATATAATATTTTATAGAATTGTAGTTTAGTTTTCAGACTATACTTTCTGAATAAATAAAAATTTAAATTTCTTTTAAAATAATTTAATGAGAAAGAATGAAATTAAAATAACCGAACTAAATTATATTATGCTATTTATTAATATTTTTCTGAAATATTAAATATTTTTATGTTTAAATATTACATATTTTTCTGAAATTATTTATTAATATGCTTTCTGAAAAATTAAAAATTTAAATTTCTTTTACAATAATTTTAATTGAATAAAAAAGAATGAAATTAGAATCAAAGTGTGGTTTGTATCGTTTTCGATATAACACTTGTTAACTTCTAAAAACAATACGACCTCTACGGAAATTTATGACCCCTATGGAATACCGTACTTAATAAAAATTATCATATTTACAGACAAATTTTTTTTAATTATTTTAAAAATAAAATTGGTGAAAAATTTTTATTAAACTTTTCAATTTTCGATAGGCAATATAATAATCAATTCTTAACTAAAAAAAAAGAAATTAAACAACGTTTCTATAAAAGGTTTTTAAAAATATTTGTAACATTTTTATGAATTATTATAATAAAAAATAAACAAATAAAAGCAATTATTTCAAAATTTTATTAGTAAACGAAATTTTTTTTTCTTCAGATTATAATGTCTTTAATAATTATTATTTATTCCAGCATTTAAAAGTTTATCAAATTAAATTATGTCAGAGTTTTATTGCATTTTTATCTTACTCTTCGGAGCAGCTTTTCGGTCAGGTTGTCTAGTTTAAAATAAAAAAACATAGATAATTTATATGCCACAATGAGTCCGGAATTTAACTAATAAAAAAAATTTTGGCAGCTAATTAAAATTTATTAAAAAAAATGTCATGGATTTACGGGGGGGGGGGGGGGGGGTTAAAAAGTTAAAAAAATATTTTCATCAAGATATTTAAAAAATAATAATTTAAAAAATAATTTCATTCATTTGTGAATGAGTACTGAAAGTTTCATTCAAATCTGACTATATTTGATTTTTGCGAGAATTTCCAAATTAATGTATTTGTCACCGGGAAAAAAAGTCGGTTGTGTCATCATTACGTTACCCATTGCACATCAGTCGTAAACTTTTTTTTTAGCTGCTAACTCAAATAAAAACAAAATTTTCTAACAAAATTTCGAAAAGGTTATCAGGGATTAAAAAATTTGTTAAAATAATTAAAAATTGCCTTGATCTTTCCTCTTAAAAATAATATAAATATTTTGATGGAGAAAGTTTGTTTTAAATTTATGACCTTTTTATTCATACTATTCTGTTTCATACTGTTTTTAGCGATTTATTGAAGGTGCCTAAAAAGTATACGTCTGTAAAACGTTATTTTTAAGATTAGCAAATTTAAAGTTAAATTAATCTGATTTGAATAAGTACCTCCACTCATTTTCGATATCTAAATTTTAAATCGAATTTTTAAAAATAAAAAAGTTTTTCTTGAAGTTTTAATTGAAAGACAAATTATTAAATTTACTATTTCTAGTAAGCAAAATACTCTGGTGTATTTCGGACAGAAATTATATTGATTTAAATCTAAAATTTTTCTATTTTCTTTTTTTTAATCTTTCAATTTTCGGTCATTTTTAAGCAATCGATACATTTGTAAACAAAATCTAATTCTCAGTTTTAAAAATCTTGCAAAAATAAAATATATATCTGTGACATTATTTTTGGAAAAGTAGCAAATTTGATGTTAAATTAATCTGATTTACACAAGTATTACTTATTTTAAAATAATGTAATGTCCTTAATTTTTATTATTTATTCAAGCAATTAAAAGCTTATCAAATTAAATAATGTCATAGTTATATTGCATTTTTTATTTTATTATTGGGAGCAAATTTTCGGAAATAGAGCAAAATGTTTAAAAAAAATAATAGATAATTTATATTCCCCAATGAGTCCTGCGTTTATAAAACTATTTATTGCAACAAAATTTAATTTCTTAAAATGTCATGAATTTACGACGTAAATTCATGACGTAAATTTTACATAAAGGTGAGGCAACAGATGTGAAAAAAAATATTTTTAACAAGATTTTTTAAAAATAACATCAAAAACATTTTCATTCATTTGTGAATAAGTCCTGATAGTTTCATTAAAATCCGACAATTATTTGATTTTTGCAAGAATTTTCAAATTAAAGTGTTTGTCACCAGAATATTGAGTTTTATATTAAGTTTTCCATTTTAAACTCTCGTAACGATTTGATTACCTGCTAACTAAAATTCAAAACAACATTTTTTTACCAAAATTTCGAACGTGTTAGAAGGGATTAAATTTTTTTTTAATTTATAAATACTTTGATCTTTCCTCTTAAACATTTTGACGGAAAAAAATCGTTTTTATTAAGTTTGGAGCCTTTTTTATTCATATGATTTTTTTGTTTTTGTTTTTTGTTGTTTTTTTAGTTGTTTTTTTTTTTTAATAGTGATTTAGCAGAGGTACCTAGATTTGAAACAAGTATTACTTGTTTAAAGCATGAAACTTAGAATAAAAGTATTCCATAAGCATGGAGGTCATAATTATCTGACTTGTTAAGTTATTGAGAACAACCAGATGTAGTGATAAGAATAAAACTGTTTCTGAAATAAGTAAACCAAGATTGTTTTGTCATTTTCATAATTAAGGGCTTCTATGCCCCAAGAATATTTCTGTCTGAAAATAAGTTAAAAATTATTAAAGAGCACATATTAATTATTATGTATACCGAAAATCACCCACATACCGTGAATTTTCTTTTCCGATCTTTTCACTTTTCTTTTTCTTATATTTTCTTTTTTCTTTTTTCTTTTTTTCAATTGGAGTAGATAGAGTAAACTATCGCCCGGTTCACACTCCACCCACGTCTATTGAACAGGTGAAGAGGCTCATCCCTTGTTCCCTGTTTAGGATGTGGTTTCCGGCTTTCTCTTTTCCAATCTTTTCACTTTTCTTTTTCTTATTTTTTATTTTATTTTTTTTTTCAATTGGAGTAGATAGAGTAAACTATCGCCCGGTTCACACTCCACCCACATCTATTGAACAGGTGAAGAGGCTCATCCCTTGTTCCCTGTTTAGGGTGTGGTTTCCGGCTTTCTCTTTTCCAATCTTTTCACTTTTCTTTTTCTTATTTTTTATTTTTAATTTTTTTTCAATTGGAGTAGAAAGACTAAACTATCGCCCGGTTCACACTCCACTCACGTCTATTGTACAGGTGTAGAGGCTCATCCCTTGTTCCCTATTTAGGATGTGGTTTCCGGCTTTCTCTTTTCCAAATCTTTTCACTCTTGCGTAGCCCCCTGCACATCAGTGGCGTTACCGCCTTGCTCGGGGTGATATGATTAAAAAAATAAAAAAATACTACGTTACAATAGCAGCTACGTTACAATAGCAGCTCGAAGTGTTGCATTTTGAAAAGCTATTGAATAGCTTTTCAAAATGCAACACTTCGAGCTGCCATTATTTTTGTAATGACCTAATAGCATACTTAAAAATCATAAGTCATGCATAAATTATATATATACTCAGCTGAAATATATACTCAGTGAAGGTGGAGATAAAGTTTAAAAGAAACGTTCATTTCATTTCAGCGGTATAGTTTTTTTCTCTTACAGATTAACTTCAAGAAAGCAAAACTACATTTCTAGTCGATTCAAGGGAGGTAACTTATGAACTAAATCTTTTTCGATATTATTATTATTATGTCATTTTTCATCATATTTCGATTTCTGCTTTGGTCTCACTACCAACCAAGTCTGCAGGGAGACCTAAGGCAGGTAGTGGCGTGTTGTTATGGCTCCATTTCATGTTTTTCTATCTTCCCTATCATCTCCAGCATTGCATAGATAAAGTTTTCTTTAGTGTGTGGGCTGTACTTAATAAGACAATTTTTTGTATATCTCTTAAGCTGGGGTTTCCAGGGATTCTTTCAATGTGTTGTTTTGTTCCATTTTTTATCATTCCAAGTGCACCTACTATCACTGGCACAACTCTTGTTTTCAATTTCCACATTTTTTCTATTTCAATTTCCAGGTCTTTATATTTTGATAGTTTTTCAAATTCCTTGATTGCTATGTTACAATCCGCTGGACAAGCCATATCAATTAATAGACAAGCTTTCTCCTTCTGGTTTTTAACAATAATGTCTGGCCTGTTTGCTTCAATTTTTCTGTCTGTGTAGATGGTGTAATTCCCATAGAATGGTTACATCTTCTATTTCTGTAACCGGTGCTGGGTGAGGTTCATACCAGTGTTTGCCTACAGCTTTTCCATAATGTTTGCATATTGCCCAATGTAGATATTGCCCAACTCTATCGTGGCGATTTTTATATTCATTTGGGGCAATCACAGAACAGCCTGAGATTAGGTGGTCTATTGTTTCTTGGTGTTTATCACAAAACCTGCATTTTGGATCCATATTATTATGCATAATATTTGCCTGAAAGTTTCTCGTGAAAAGACTTTGGTCTTGTGCTGCAAGAATAAAGCCTTCAGTTTCAGACTTTAATCCAGATGCACGTAACCATCGATGAGTATTAACTTTGTCAACATTGGATTTATTGGCACGTACTGGATATTGACCATGCAGAGGTTTATCTTGCCAGCGCTGTTTCATCTGTTCAAGCTTATTATTATTATTATTCGTGACTGATTTTCCCTCAGTAGACTGGTTACTAACCAAGGCTATATGATCCATCCAGCCTTTCCTGCTATTCAACCCATAGTCTGGGCAAGTAGAAATGAATTCATACCTTTCCCTAGGTATTTTTGCGCGTATGTGAATGTAACGAACTCTACTTTCTTTGCGATTTCTCATTCCGAGGCTCCGAGCCGTTATTCATTACGCCACACATCATTAATGCTAATTACCACGCACTAAATTTTAAAAATATCTTTTTCTATTTGTATGTATAAAACTATATTTACGACATTTTTACATGAATATCTCGGCATAAAATAAATATTTCCGCAGCAAGAGACTTTATGCATTAAAAGTTTTAATGCATAAAGTCGCTTGCAATCGTAGTTTTAAATTAAAACTACGATTGCAGAAAATATTATATTAGCCATGAAATGCACTTTAGAAAGAGAATTTCGAAATTCGTATTACATCGATTTTTAACGTATTAAAAACTATAAAATTAAATATTCTGTTAAGTTTTGCGAGGTAGATTTTGATACAATTCAAAAATCCCAAACAATATTGGTCCAACCAAAATATTATGCCTTAAAAATCTAGTGTACTGTTTCTCAAGTACATTCAAAGTACTTGCGAATTATCCCACTTGGCTTTGACAAATACGTCTGTTAAGAGTCGCTCTTTAAGATTATAAAAAGGCAAAGATATTCTTTATCTATTTCCCTTTTTTAACTCTTTTAAACTTTTGTTTTCAGTTGTAATGTAGTTGATAAAGAACAGTGCTGACGACATTTATTTTTGTATAATACAAAAAATATGTTTCACAACCATTTTTATTTACCATTCCTACTACAAGCACCATAATACTTCAAATACTCAATGAAGTCCTAACTAGTCTCATATGTACAATTTTTTTTTTATCAGTGGCGGGTGGGGAATAAATTAACAACTTAAAAAAAAATGAAAACCCCAATGAATATTTTTACACAATGGATAATTATATTTACGAAAACATAAACAACATAACTTGGCGCCTTCGCTTACTTGGTTCCCTGTGGACTTTTGAATTTACACACACGCGCGTGCGCGCGCACACGCACACACACACACGCCTTATGAACACATGTCATTCTTTTTTTAATTGCATGCATTGATATTTGTTTTCTATTCATTGTTTCTTGTTTCGTATTTTTACCTGGACTCACATTGAGTCAACCAATATTGTTTGCAGTGTGACACCTCCTTACGTACGCATCCATATACTCACATACATTCATACATACCACATCAGCTTTGTCAAGTCATGATTGGTTAATATATTACCAGTGCATTCATTACGAGACAATTTCCAAATCGCAGCAATGCGGCAATTTACAAATCGCGTTATTTTCAAGTAATCGTTTTTGTTCACTTTTGGTAGAAGACTGGATCAAACAGGCTTTCTCCAGTCTACTAAGAAAACGCTGACTGACTGGTTAATTTTTATCCAATCAAATCGGTTGCAAGTGAAAACCGAGTTTTCCCGCTCAGACATTTTGAGCCTCCTAGCAGCAATATAAGGAGCAGGCCTTTTTCAACTCCTTAGTGAGAATTCAGCTGCCAAACAAATCCATGTCAGTTGAAGACGCGCCCTCGCTCACACGTACACAGGTATATCAGAAACCCACATACATCTTCATTGGGACCCCAACGGCAGAAGGCAGTTGTAGGAATATGTGACAACCTCCAATACAAATTTTAAAAATTTCTTCAAGTTCCTTTCTTAACGACATGCTAATTCAACATATTTTGCAAGAATATTTTCCAAGAACATTTTCTAAGAAAGATTTTTAAGACCACTTAAAAATATCTTTAAAATCCTACCAGAATTATTCACTTTTGAATGATTGAACTTAATCTTAGCAGTCAAAGAGCGGCAATTCTTGACTATTTTCCATAGTTCATTTAAATGCGTGCCTTTCTCCAATTAATGTAAAATTGTTAATACATATTTGTTGTTACAAATTGTCGTTGGTTTTTCTCTGCACGAGTCTTGCTTATTGTTTCTAATCCAGAATTTAAATAATATGTGGTAGACTGCCCTTCAGCTCGCTACAGTGGGATAAATGTTCTAGGATCGCATAAACATTTAATATAAAATATATCTATATACACATCACAACCAAAGAGGTGATACCCTCTACACAATGGTGACTAATTATAACTGAACACAAACTAGTATCACGCAACATACTAATTAAATTTCATGAAGTTTCGAGAGAAAAGAAAAAATGTTGGCCAATGCTTTTAAGTCAAGTATAAATAAGTATCAATATTAATAAATAAAGCATTCCTATTAAAATAATAAAGATCAAAACTTACTTTCTCTACAAGTGTAGCTGCTTATCTGGCGTTTGAATAGCTGAATTTAATTAATTAGCTGATCGATATTTGCTTAAAAGACGCTAAAGCTCCAGGTTTTACGTTAACTTAAATTTGTTCGTTAAGGACATTTAGTTGACAAAAAAGTTGACAAAAAAGTTAACTTTTTATGTATCGTCTTTTTAAGCAATAATTTTTTAATAAATTCAATTTGACTAGCTCCACCCTTATAAGAGTGGATACCCTTTGTAAGACTAAGGCGAGAAGATAAGTTTTGAACATTTGCTATAATTGTTTTTTAATACTTCCCTACCCTTATGTATCATAACTTATGTTTTCTTAAATATTTTGAGCGTCGTTTCAAACAATTTTATTACATACCAAACACTAATTTGTCTTACATCACACACAAACGTTTTTTTAATTCGACTTCAAGCCGCCGTTTAAAAGTAAAAATTAAAATTAAATAAAAATGTTCGAAATACAATAACAATTTTTTTTTCTTTTACTTGATCACCTACCAAAAATGTATTTTTAATTTTCACTTAAATAAAAACTGAAATTTCAATTTATATAGACTGATATTTAAGGCTCACAAATAATTTGTTTTAACTTCTATGAAAATTTTCCTTTCTGGGCATTTCAGGTGGGGCTTGTCGCTAGTTTTCGTTTGTTTCCTGTTAATATTCAAACGATAGCTGCATTAAGACATTCATAGTGTCGTTCAAGTAATTTATGTGCAATGTAAGGGAGTTAAGTCAGTATTTGATTTGTAGAAATCGTTTGAAACGCAATATATACAAACTTTTACAAAAACACAACACCACGAACAGTAAGCTTCTTGAAGATTTTGCCCAGTATTTTTAAAAAATCAGAAAAATCTCTTTATATAGCAACTTTTTATCCGGTGAAAGTGAGAAATTTGAAACGCCAGCCGTTTTTAAGCGTAAAAACTACATTTTTTATATATTTTTTTATCCAACATTATTCCTGACAGATTATTTTTTAATTTAGTGTGTACAGATGAATTGCTATATATATTTTTATTAAAACAGTGAAATTAGTAACAACCGGCCTAGACGTACTACTAAAGAAAGACAGGAATCGAACCTGTATCCCCATTTTTGTATAGAGTTTATGTTTAAATTACCTATTTAAGGAATTTACATTTCGCGTTTGGACGTCAATGAATCTCTCAATGCGGCCAAATTGGTAAGGAGCATGTTTCGGCTTTAGAAGCCGGTTCCCTGACGGAAGTGCAATCTTTCTTTAGGATTTTCTCAATCTAGGCCGGTTGTTAATTTCGCTATAAGAAAAAGAAGTTTATATAGTGATAAATTTAATTTGTAAAAAATTAAAAATACCCTTGGAAAAAGTATTAATCCATCTCTTCTCCTTCCAGCTATGGGTTGAATAGCAGGATAATGTTGGGTTCTATATCCTTGGTTGATAACCAGTCTACCGCAAAAAGTAATCGCAACCAACTGTAGAAAAATCTTTCGGGATATGACCGCCCAAGAGTGTATGACTGTTGTTTTAAAATTAATTTTAATAAATGAAAAAACTTTCTTGGAGCTTTCATTTTCGCTTTAATTGAAAGCGAAATGATTAAATTTCCTATTAAATTTTCTATTTCCAGTAAATTAAATTCTCTGGTGTCCGCCAAACAGAAATTATTTGAAATCTAAAATTTTGGGGAGTTTTTATTTTAGCGGCCATTTTGGCGGCTTTGTAAACAAAAGTTGATTCTCGGTTTTAAAAATATTGCAAAAATAAAATATACATGTGTGACACGTTGTCTGTGAAAAATTAGAAATTTTATAGTTAAATTAATACGATTTAAAACAATTATTACTTGTTTATACCATCAAATTTATAATAAAAGTATTTCTTAATCACGGCGGTCTTATCTTTCTGACGTGTGAAGTGATTGATGGCAGATAAGTTGACAAGCTAAGTACGGTTGACCAGAATTGATGTAAATTTATGAGACCTAAGGGAACGTTTCGTTTCTGGGTTTTAACTAACTCGTAGTTTTTAAAAATTAACATATTTTATTTTATTGAATTTTAGTCACTTTATCTTTATAGCCTTACGTTTGAAGATGCTTTCTAAAAAAGTAAAGTTTAAAATAATATAAAATTTTCTTAAATTAATTAAAAAATTTCATAACTGAGATAATAATAAAATTAAATACCATGAAAGATAACTCAATAATTTATTAAATGTTATGGTATTTTATTTACTATTTACTAGCAGTATAGCCCGGCGTTGCTCGGGTGTATAATGAAAGCTTTAAAACTAATCCATGGTCCTGGAGCTCAGACTCTTTGGATGTTGGCACGAAAGACTAAAAAGTAATAGTTGTTTCCAGTTAAAACAAAACCGTAGACTGAAAGAAAAATAAATGGATGTAAGTCAAATTTAGATTTCCTGATATCGATATCAAATAAGTTTTTTTAGTCGTAAACTGAATTTTGAAGGCTAAATAAGTCCTCTGAGTAAATGGTATCGTGGCTGAGACTAAGAACTACAATTATATCTACTTAAAGCGAGCCAAACCCGAAGCAAAAACTAAAATAAAAGGGCTGAAAAACTGATTTTGATCAGACCCGTAGGATATCGGGATATCGATTTCCGATATCGGAGTCAAATAAGTCATCCAAGTAAGTCCATGAAAACTTATCGTACCCATCGGGAGTAAAATTGGAGAAAATGAGCCAGATTGATGGCTGAATATCGGTTTTTGATCAGATTCGATAGAATATCGGGGCTATCGATTTCCGATATCGGGGATATTATCGATTTTCTGCACTATTGTCAGAACTGCAACCTTGAAACTTCTGAATATCGTTTCTTATGTCTTTGTCTATGAGTGTATCAAATTTGATTAAAATCGGACCACTCCTTCTATAACCCGATATTTTCGATTATCGATTGTCGATATTTATCGGGTGTACCTCGACACAAAACCTAGCTAAGAACACTCGCAGATGCTTATAGTACAACAGTGTAAATTTTCAAGAAAATCGATTCAACAGTTTCGGAGTCTATAGGTAACGGACACACACAGACAAACACACACACACACACAAAGTTCCATTTATAAATAAGCTTAGATTTATATATTTTAATATCTTATTTTTCATATTACTTTTTTAATCGTCATCATGATGGTTAAAGTTATCTTTTTTCTTGTTTTTATAGTACTTTTTTCATTATTTAATTGTTTATACTTATTAATTTATTTAATTATCATCTAATACCCTAAATACTTTATAAAAATGCTGCTATGTTCAACAGAGAAAAGACTTTAGATAAATTTTGTGGCCCTGAAAAGGACTGTTTTTTTTTTTAAATTTATGCCTCTTCAACCGTCCCCATTGCTGATCTGATTCTTCAGATACAGGTACTGAATAACAGTCAGCACCACCTTCGTATTTGTTCAACTTATTGTTGTCAACAATATCGTTGGGATAGAAAATCTTATAAAATGGATTTAACAAAACTCATATTGTTGCCGACATAATCACGGTTTACACCATTAATTGTCCAAATATGTCTGATGGTCTGGTCAACTATGCTACCATTGAGTATTTCATGCAGGCCTTCTGCACAGTTTGGATACTTGATAAACAAAGAAAAAATTAACAAATATGTCAAGTCTTTTAAACTGAAAATATTGCGGAAACTAGGAATTAAAAAAATAAAACTTTAAATTTTTGAAAGGCAGATTTGCAAAGACTGTTGAGTGCTGAATCTTGAAACGTACACATGAAACATAGAAGTGAAATGAAAGAAGTGTACAGTGTCGAAAAAGTTTATATAAGGTTTTTTTTTTCATCCTGCAAGGGCTTTTGACCACACCCCTTGCAGGAGAAAATGAAAAATAACTCTCTTTTCTTTACTGTTTTCAAATTCGTAAGCCAATGTGAAAATCTATTTTCGACTAATAGAAAAAAGGATTGGTTCCGTGCTGAAAAAAGAAATCAAAGTAAATTTCACGAACCCGTGTGAAATATAATTCTGACGAAAGGGGGGCGATTTACAAACTCAGAGTAAGTAACAAGCCGATTTAAACTCGTTTTTTTATATAAATAGATAAAGAAAGTAGAATCAAACAGAGACAAGGGAGAAGAGAACAAAGGGTCAACATCAGCCACGATGTAACAAACTCATATACGCACCCTGTCACCTTCTTTCTCGTGCTGCTTTCTTTATCTCTCCTTCTTCCTCTTCACCTACTCGCCGTCCACAACAGAAAGATAGGAACAAAGACTTTACTACTATTTGTTGATGCACACAGCGAAACGTGGACTTATCTTTTTCTGTATAAATCACATTTCGCTAAAACAAACGAACTCTGAATTCTCTTAAACTCTTTACAACTCTAACTTTCTTTTAGAACATTTTCACAGTTTAATAATTCAAAACATACAAATTGGTATAATACTGCTTGATAAAATGAGACAGTTTTATTTTTCCAACCTTAAGATAATATTAAATTATGGAGACTTCGGTTATGTTTAACACAAGGCCAATTTCATAAACATAATCGAGGTTCCTACAATCTAACAACCCTTGAAACACGCGACCTTTTAATGATATATCACTTACGACATTCCATACAAAAAAAAAAAAACAAGATTCCTACACACAAATTTCTTTTAATTATTTTAACAATCTTAATATATATAGTCTTCATTCGTTAACTTAATATGAACAATGATTAGAAGAAATTTTTGAAACTTTATAAATTATAAGAAAATAAAAATAAAAACAATTTTTGTAAAACTTCATTATTCACCGAAAGAATTTTTCTCTTCCGACTATAATATCTTTAATATACATTGTTTATAAATCCAATTAAAAGTTTATCTAAATAAAAAAAATATATAGTATAGTTTTTTGTTTTTTTTGTTTTTTTTTCCACTATTCGGAGCAAATTTTCGGAGAATGGCAACTGTTAAAAAAATGGTGATATGGCGATTTACATTTCCCAAGAAGCCCTGCATTTAATTAATAAAACAAAATTTGCTGACAAATGCTGTTCAATATATATATATATATATATATATATATATATATATATATATATATAATTCTCCGAATACTTGTTCTTATAAATATTAAGCACTACATGTTTTATTAGCGCTTAATGTTTTTCATAAAATGAAAGTTAATATATATATATATATATATATATATATATATATATATATATTGTGTGTGTATTTTGGCAGCATTTTTTCATTAATACAGGTTTCATTGAATAATATAGACAAGTTCTGTCTATTTATTTTGTGTAAGATCCGTTCGTATGATCTGATTAGCTTGATAGTGTTGTCATGGAAAGACGACAAGAAATCTCAATAATTGTTGATTTTTTTATCAGGTCTGAGCTTTCGGCTTACATAAGCCATTATCAAAGGATAAACATTTAATGCTCATAGAACATTTAAATTATTATTAACAGAGTGGAGTTATACAGAGAAAATTAGACAGGTCCATTTTTTGTGTCGCACATGGCTGTAGGCCGAGAAGGAATGGTGGTAGTGGGTTTTTTGTTCAAATGAGTGTATAGTGGCATGAGGGATTGGTCTGGGGACTGCTGCTACTATGGTGTATGGGGTAAGTATAATAACTATGACCTCTCCCGTCAATTATAGGCATTGAAGTATGTTAGTAGAGGTGTCGAAATTTATTTTATTTAGGCTAGGTTTAAAATGTTTGATGTAGATAGCTTCTAGAATTTTAAGTTTTCGTTTATTATTTTCTTGTCTAAGTATATGCGTATTTTCAACAAGTGTTTTTCGAAGAAGTGTGTGTTGATAGCTGTGGTGTTTTAAATGTCGGAATATGTTAGAATTTTCATTTGAGTGCAATGTAAGTCTCCGCGAAAGCGAGTTAGTAGTATGTCCAATGTAGGTATTATTTAATTTGTTAGAGATACATTCTCGAAAGGGACATTTAAATTTATACACTACATTGTTTTTTTGCAAATCGCTAACGGTGGGGGAGGAGTTGTTACGGACGATTGAGTTGGATGTTGTGGATTTAGCGTAATATATGATAAATTTAATTCTTTTGTTGGGGTCTGTCGGAGAGATATTAGTGTTTATGAGTTTTATAATCAACAATTATTGCGATTTCTTGTCGTCTTTCCATGACAACACTATCAAGCTAATCAGATCATACGAACGGATCTTACACAAAATAAATAGACAGAACTTGTCTATATTATTCAATGAAACCTATATATATATATATATATATATATATATATATATATATATATATATATATATATATAAAGCTTTTTTAAAAGAATCGTTTTAAGAATTTAATTAATTTGTTAATAAGTCCTGAAAAGTTAAATCCGGCAATTATCTGATTTTTGCAAGAATTTCCAAGTCTGTGGCATCGCAAAAAGACGCTAAAATGATCACTTGCTGACGCAAGAAAAGGTTTAACCAAAATTGTAAACATTCTTTAAAAGATAATATTAATTAAATATTTTAAAACCCTTCGGTCATTCCTTTAAAGATTTTAACGTTAAAAAATAAGTTTTAGGCATTTTCTTTTAACTGAATCTTTGGTGGTACCTATTTAAATTCAAACTATAGGCTTGCCAGAAATTAAGAAGCTGTCAATGGGAAGGATGCCAACAGTTGCTGACAGTTTGCGAAGTTAATTCGATTCAGGTACGCATTGGTTTAGCGTGGGTGACCAGCTCCGGGTTACTGTAAGGATTTTGTCTTCTTTTATTTCTTCTCTTCTATTTTTTTATCATCATCATCATCATCATTTTAAGTTAGATAATGAGAGAGGAAAAAACTACTTTAAATATCCAGTAAAAAAAGTAATTCATGTTGGTTGGCTACGCAATTTTTCTGACTGAGTTGAAACAAGAAACATTTTTAACCAATGAAATTCTTTGTTACTAATATATTTCAATGAATAGTTGCTAAACGCGTTTACCGCTAAGCAAATATTTATAAGCCAATCAGAGCCAAGCTCATCACTGTAGTAGCAGTATTATTGTTTTTAGTGTGTAGATTTCGGCGATGCCACCTAAAGTCAGCTCGAAAGGTGCCAAAAAGGCCGGACAGGCTAAATCCGCCCGCACCGGTGATAAAAAAAAGAAGCGAAAGAGAAAAGAAAGCTATTCGATTTATATTTACAAAGTGATGAAACAAGTTCATCCCGACACTGGCATCTCAAGTAAAGCAATGTCCATTATGAACAGTTTTGTGAATGATTTATTTGAAAGAATTGCAGCTGAGGCCAGTCGTTTAGCCCACTACAACAAGCGCTCAACCATCACAAGTCGCGAAGTGCAGACTGCTGTCCGGCTTCTTCTGCCTGGAGAATTAGCCAAACATGCTGTCTCCGAGGGAACCAAAGCAGTTACTAAATACACCAGCAGCAAGTAAATTCTTTAAAAAAAATAGCTGGTCTTTGATGGGAACTCCTTCACTCTTTTCTTCTTATAAGCAACTGTCATTTACAAATAATTTTTTCGCAAACAAACCTTATTGAATTTTTTTACGCTTTTATTGAGGCGAGTAAAAAAGGTGTAATATAATTTTTAATTTTTTAAATGTCGTTCAATATAAAATTTTTAACGTCACACCAGGTTTTCTTTTTTTATTTACCTTGTACTTTATTCTGAAAAAAAATTATAAAATATTTCTAATTCTAAGACGAATTAAATCTCTAATTTAACGTCAGACTTAATCGGAAAAAAAAATTAAATTTTAATCCTAAAACTTTTAAGTGCGATCAAGAAGTTCGTGGTTACTTGGATTTAAAATAATTTGGCTTCTGTGACGCCATTTGAAATGTGGCCTCTCTACCTGTTGGCGAAAAGAAACGTGTAGCATCTGTTTTTATCAGCTTAGATACCTGATACATCGTTCAATGGGAACACACGCGCACACACACACACACATCATATATATATATATATATATATATATATATATATATATATATATATATATATGCGGATGACTATATATATATATATATTAAATTTGTTATTACAATGGTTTATAAAAGCATAATATCACTACAAAAATGTTCCTGTTTCAGAAAAAAAAAACTGTTCCTCTTCAGGTGATAAATGATGAAAAAATTTATTTTAACATATCACCTGAAGAGGAACAGTCTTGTTCTGAAACATTTATTTTAAAATATGTGAAAATTTATTTCAACGTATCACCTGAAGAGGAACAGTTGTGTTCTGAAACATGAACATTTTTATGTGGAGATATTATGCTTTTAAAACAAAATTACAATATTAAGCTCTACTCTGTATCGAGCACTCTATAAAAGTAAATGCTTGAACAGTGTGTTTTTTTTTCATCTACATGTTCTTTCATTTTTTTGTAATATATATATATATATATATATATATATATATATATATTTCTTTCGAAAATGTTTCGTTAAAAACGACCGGTAAGGACAATTTTATTAATTTTGATTTAATGTTTCCAGTATTCTTACTTGTTTCCTTTTTGCTGTATAAACTTTGAATATAATGAATACGCATCTTATGTTTACAGCACAACTCAGCAGAGTATCATGCACGATACAATCAAATGCTTCAGTTTATTATTGTGAAATAACCGTTTCTAGATTTGAATTTTTATTTTTTATTCTCGCGTTGTTTAAGGTCGTTATAAATAGTGAATTGATGACCACATGCAAACGCAAAAAATAAATAAACTGCTTAAAAATTATAGTTAGATCCAGCCAGATTAAAGCCATTTTTTCACTTTCTGTTCATATATGTATATGTTTATATGTGTGTGTGTGTGTGTGTGTGTGTGTGTGTGTGTGTGTGTGTGTGTGTGTGTGTGTGTGTGTGTATTTATATATTTATTATTTTTCAATGCCTTTATTCAAAGAAAATAAATGAACATAAGTGGTCTCCCTTGAAATAATGGGCTCATAACATTTTTAACTTAATTTTTTTAATTTTCATTTATATTTTAACTTCTATAATTTTACTTTCTAATTTTATGCTTAAGTTTAAGTCAAAACCCATTTAAATTATTCTTTTAATAAATTAAAAAATGACACCCAGATTTATAATTTATAACCACTATAAACAACGTGAAAACCAAAAATAAAAATTCAAATCTAGAAACGGTCAGTTCATAATATATACCTGATGATTGCATAGTGAATGAAACTCTGAGTCGTGCTATAAATGTAAGATAATATGTATATTTATTAATATATTCTTTATAGTTCTGTTATATTACATTGAGCATTGTTCTATTAACACCAGAAAATATTTATGTGAGCGTGTGTACATGCGTGGATACATGGATGTTATGGCTATTAACTGCTGGGTTGGTTCTTTCACCTAAACATCCAAGACTTGCCGAATAGCTTTCGTCGCTGAAATAAATAAGCAAAGAGAAAAAGAAAGATACAGAGACACTAGAGAAACAGTTTGGACACTGATTTTTTTTTTTTTTTTTGATTCCAACGACCTCTTGTTGGGGAAATTCCATCCCGAACAGTCGGCACGTCTTTACCAGTCAAAGTCCAACAGAAAAAGAGGTAGAGTTTATTTTTGGCGCCAGGAAGCCTCTCTTTTTGCACATGCGTAAATTATCTTTCCTGGGAGATTTTTATGTTTATTTTATTTTGTACTTTTAATTTATTTTGTATTTTTATTCAATCCCTACCCGATGTAGCAGAGCTACAGTAAGGATGCATTGAAGGCAAAGTTAGTCTTTTATAAGGTGCATGTGTGTATGTTCTTTTCAATGTACATATGATTTTGTTTATATATATATATATATATATATATATATATATATATATATATATACGTACTATAGGAAATTTTATTAATCTCCTTGGAAACTTTCTAGGTTGCCCTGAAAATAACCAGCTTTTTTCCTGAAATTGGTTTGTCCACCCATCTCAGAAAAAAAATTTGAAAATAATTTTTGTCTACTCACATTCTTTAGGCTTTTCTTAAGCCACAAAATTGTTGTGACACTTATCAGAATTGAAAAATATTGATTAGTTTTTCTCGATTTAAAAGTTTAGTCCTGTTCCTAATATCGGTAAAGCGATTCCTGACTTTTATAGAGTTATCGGGACTCAATTGTTTGTAAATAAATATTGTTTCTTTGTAATTATACTTATGTCTTTGATTACTGCATAACTTTTTGTTGGTTTATGAAAATGTTTGTTCTTTAATTAAAGAAATTAATGTTTTGTAAAAAATGGAAAATAAAAAAGTTTCACCCGACAAACTTAGCTTAGAATGTGTACATATCTTTTAAATAAAAATGTGTGTCTCTGCTCTTAAATGGTAAATCTTTTTAATGAAATTGAGTTTTAAAACTATTTTCTTAAAATAAAACATCCAGTTGTTCCATTTAAATGAAAGCTTTTCGTAAAAATTAAAGCTTTTTCGTAAAAAGATTATTTTTGTATACAGATTTCAAGCACAATTTCAAACTTGACATTTATAAACAAACAGCTGAATTCCGATAAATGTGAGAAATCGATATTTTTTTTTTTTTATAAGCGTTTCACCCCGTGCAAGGCATGTCACTGCCACTACTGCGCAGGGGGCTACGTAGAGTGGAGAAAGGATGATTAAATATAGGAAATGTCAGAGGGTGGGTGATAGGCGGGTGAGGATACCGAGAATGAGGGTTGGGTAGATGAGAGTGTTCTGAGAATAATTGGGAGTTAGTGTGATAGGAGGTGTCTATTGACCCTACATTTAAACACCTGGAGATTGTAACTGTCGGGAAAGCAGAGTTGTGGAAGGCGGGAAGCGCGAGAAAAGAAGCTGTTGGAGTAGAATTTACGGTTACATCTTATTTGTTTAACTGTAAAAGGGTGGGACCTAGTTGCTAATCTAGTATCTCGTGTAAATTCGTGCTTAGGCGGCACCAGTGATCTAAGCTCATCGGAGCAGAAGCCATGAAAGTACTTGTAGAAGAGGCACAGGGAAGCCACATCACGCCGGTGAGAGAGCGGCTGCAGCCGGTTTGCCAAGTCAGTATCAACCACGTTAGAGATCCTCCTAATATTATGACCAGAACCACCTTTCTACATCAATATAAAAATTAATATTTTTTTTCGATTCTGTTAAAGGTTAACAGGTTGTGGATTAAGAATGGTTATAATGTTAAATTTTTTTTTTCTTCTATTTTTTCTTTCTTGTTTTTTTTTGTTTTGTTTTGTTTTTTTGTACGAGTGTACTATTAAGTAATACGTAAATCTTAAAAAAACTTTTCCTTCATTAATGTTCAGAACAATGAGAATTTTCTTCTTCGTCTTTTCTTTTCTTTTCTTTTCTTTTCTTTCTTTTCTTTTTTTTCTTTTTTTTTCTATTTGTTCTTTTTTATTGCTTGATTACAGGATTGATTAAATCTATTTTTCAACGAATGCTTTGTAAAAAAAAATGTAAGTGAACACTGAGCAGTAAGTGTTAAAAAAAACTTAATTTTAATCATTAAAATATTATATCTTTGATAAAGCACTAATTTATTCAGTTCGTTCTATATTGCAATTCTCCTGAGACAAATGTAAAATAATTAATTTTCCGAACAAAACTGTTGATAACAGGAATGCTTTAATTTCTAAAAAACCGTTATTAATTTATTCCTCTTCTCTAGATGTTTTCTCTTCTACTTGAAAAAAGAAATAGGCTTAAATTGGGCACTTTTCATTTTCGGTAAATCTTTTAGCAATTGAGATTCTATTAATAATTTAAATTTCTTTCAGAAAATCTTATGCCAAATCCAGACACATTTAAACCGAATGATTCGTCTGTTAAATCGCTCAAGATTTCTGTGACTGGTCTATGCGTGTAGACAGGGCCGGTGCAAGTGTCTTGAGCTTCCCACCGAACCTATGATACAGCCTTCCGCTTAAACTTACTCTAACAGTTTTCAAAGTAGTATTTAAAAATACTACTATATTTTAAAAAATATTTTAATGTAAACAGTTATGTACAATAGTGAATCGTATGCAATATAAGCGAACAATTCAATTAGAAAAATTGAAAATCTCCACTCATTTTCGATAACTAACTTTTAAATTGAATTTTTTAAAATAAAAATTTTATCTTTAAACTTTTATTTTAGTTTTAATTGAAAACTGAATGATTAAATTTATAACACGACGACGCAGGCGTGGCTTGACCAATCCTTCCTGACCCTTAACCAGTCCGCCCACGTTGTGTTTGTTTGATCTCGGACCAGCCAAAGTAGGATTGCCTGTTTATCACTTGGCTAGGTTAGTCCTAACACGCGGGGGGTCGAGTATATCGTTAAGACCGGATTTACGCGATCCGCGGGACGGAATATAATCAGTAGAACACTGCAACGCCACGAGTGTATTTTTTGTTTTATATAAACATTTATATATAGATTATACACACAGTAATAAGCAAGTCAAAGCTGGTGATACGCAAACAGTTGACTGGTATTTCAATAATACATTCAAGGGTTTACTCAATCGTCTTTAATAGCACGCCGATTTCACCGACCCTGAAATCTGCTAATTTCGTCTTCCACCTCAGTTTTATTAAACAAGCACAAAACTGAGGTGGTAAAGGTTAGTCACGGGGAGTTAAATTTCCCCTCATTGTATAACTCTTACCAGCTCGAAATGAAAACAATATCACTTATCCATTTCGACTGAGTCTCCGGGCCCTTCAGTAATGGGGGAAAGAGAACGTACTCTTTGTTATCACTTGCCTGTCTGTTTCAAAAGCCCAGTGTCCCGAGACAGAAAATTCTCACAGTCCAATTTTACCTAGGGTTACAATTTATCAAAACAGGATAAGTGTATTATGACTAGAATCGTTTTACCCGGATTCAATCAATTCAGTTTTTCTTCATGTATTCTTCAATTTTATCACTTCGTTTACTTTTCCCGACAAAAAATTGTATTCTCCCATTTTAGATGATCTATTCTTATCTTTAAAATTAATAAAAAATTAATAAACTACATTCACAACTTGAGTTTTTCTTGCTAATTAAAGACAGATTTAAATTAATTAAATGCGAATTAACAGATTTAAAAGGAAATTAATTTGTCAAGTTTAATGATGTGTATTATTGAAGGGAAATAAGTAAGTGCGATAAAATTTTTCAGTTTTTATTTTTATTTATTTTGACAAACTTGGACATTCGAAAGAAGTGTTTTTCCCTTGACACCACCAATATTTTAACTACCTTCCATCTTCGGCAATGTTTATTGCTTTAAAAAGCAAATATTAGAATTGTAATAAAACCTATACGGATGATAAAAGTGAATGCAGTATTTTTTTTTCTTCAGAATTTACGACAAAAATATTAAACACTATTTATTAGATTGTTTATTTACAAGAATAATTTTATAATTACATTCTAAAAACTAATGCAATTAGAGCTAATACTAAATTAATCATTTATCAATTTATAAAAAATATGAAAACATTTTATTCCTAAATTTATAAACATTCATTAAATTATTAAAATATGTGAACCAACTATAAAGAAATGGTTATTTACTATTTTATAAAGTTCGAATCAATTGGCAATTAGCCGATGCTTACATCTTCAGGGTAAGATGCTCACATCTTCGTCACAAAGTCAAACTTATTGTAACTGAGATAAAATCTGAATTTTGTTATGAAGCTGATTTTTTAACACACACGCGAATGCGCTGTTATAGCTATTTAAAAAAAATAAATTCACCCGTTGTAGCGATGGAGTCTTTTGCAAAACATGCATTTCAATATAAGGGAGCTGATCGGGAATATGTAGAAATGTAAAGGTGGCATTAATGTTATATGCACTTTAATAGATTGTTGCTATATTCGTAATAAATTTTGTTGAGTGTTGGTTGGTTGATTTTAATAAAGAGGGTCTCGAGAATTTAAAGTTTTTGTTAATTATTTTTGTAGTGTAGTATATTGTGGTATTAGTCAACAAGTATGTTCCTGTATTGTGAAGGTAGACAGGAACGTTTTTAGATGTTGTGCAATAGAACTTGTATCCAATAAATAAAGTGTAATATGTCTTGATAATGATGTGATTATAAAGCCAATACATGTACTTACGTTTTTGTCAGAGATACAAACAGCCAAAGGAAAGATCGAAAGTACTTGGGTTTAAAAAACTACGGCTCCTTTCTTGATGAACATCAAGAGCATTAGACAACTGAAAAGGATTAATATGAAAATAATGTTTGCGTGTGTACACACACACACACACACACACACACACACACACACACACACACACACACACACACACACACTCATATATATATATATATATATATATATATATATATCAAGTTTGAATCTTGTATACCTTTCCTACTGTAGTGAGCCTTTAAGGTTTGTAAATATGTACGAGCATTTGTTTTATAAAGATAAAGCACTCTTGCAAAATTGAGAGATGAATCCCTAGACCAACGCTTCTGAACCTTTTAATTTTTAACTTCAGGGCGCACTTATAGAATAGCTAAATCTCTAGGGCGAACTGCCAATTTTAATAAGGAAACATATTTACACTGTGCGTTGTGAGGTATCAGCTCGGAATGAGAAATAAGAGAGCCGAGTTCGAATTCCAGTCGAACTCGTTTTCTTCATTTACGAACAAATACTTTTTGGAAGTTATTAATCCGTCTCTTCTCCCTCCTGCTATGAGTTAAATAGTAGGACAGATTGGGTTCTATGGCCTTGTTTGGCAACCAGTCTACCGCAAAAAGAAATAGTAACCTTCTGCAGGAAAATCTTCTGCCTGGTCAGTAGATGGATCGAAAGAGACATGATCGCCCAAGAGTGTATTATGTATGGGACAACTGACTGACTGATTTACACTGTAGTATATTCAGATTATTGTTCTCATCTTTGTTGCTGTTATCACAACGTGTCGGATAGTTTCCAAACTTCATCAGGTGTATATCGATACCAACAAGAAATAATCAGTATCAAGTGTACTCTTCAGAAAAATAACACTCTTGCAAACATGACACCAGCGTCTGCAGGTTCGAACAGATGGTTCAAGGAGGAAGACCAGAAAATTGACCTTACGTCAAGGGTTTATCGGAAAATACTCAGAAGATCAGCGGTCTATAAAATATCAGAACAATATTCATAAGCAGTTCCACTTAACAGTTAACGAGGGAGAACGTGAATTGCGTCTACTCAATTCGTTGCAGTTGTGGGAAAGAATATAAACATGAAACAAACTGCCCCCTAAACGTAAGGCTAGATGAATATCGAAAAGCTGTAGCGAGGGATGAGACAATGAAATCGGGTATGGCTGATCATGTATGGAAGGGAAGGGATAATCATCAGCTCCAGTAGAATGAAGTGAAATTACCCTACATGAAAGAAAACTGGAAAACTAGATGTCTGAAAGAATCAGCGCATATGCTAGGCTATGAGAAGCTCCTTAGTACGCCTAGCGAAGAAATAAATACAATATGTGAGCTTATAATAAAAAAGAAAGACAAATGATAGAGAATGGTCAAGTAGATTAAAACGTTGTTTTATGAATTTGGTGACATCATAATTGCGAATTCAATCTCTGGTCCGAGCAGTGTGTACTTGGACTCAGTGGAAACGGGTGAGCAAAATAAGGACAGTTATTCTTGATGCTGTCGCTATTGACTCCCTCGACAAAGTTAATTGTTTTAAAACGCGATTATTAAAATCTGAATAAACCCCAAACATATGAAATTGAATTTATACATTTTCCTTGTTTATGAAAACTGGCAAGAAAGATATCAAACCTTATTTGTTCGATTGAAAATAAAATTATTTTCATAGTTATAGTCATAGAAAAATTGCTAAAATATTCTCAGCCTGGCCATTGACAAAGGTCTGAGCATTATTCTGTCACAACCGCTGAAGATACTGTAAGTTTATATTGTAAAGTGCGACTTTATAGCAAACACCTGCTAATATCTTTTTATTTGTTTCAGATCACTGACTGAGTCATGCCAATGGATTTTCAAAATCCAGGCGATCATTAAATTTCCTGTTTCCAAAGAAAATCTATGAACCAAAACTCGAGTATGGGATTCATATGCTAACTTCCAGTTTAGAGAATTTTGTCACGCCTGGTGCACGGCCATGGGGAGCATTCAACTGTATCTATTCCTGAAATTGTATAGCTGAGCTAATCTTAGCGATTTGATAAATATTGGTCAAATGATTTGCTGGGAACGTCCAGAGAATCTACTAAGGTCAATAATTTATGAGTAGTTAAGTATACAGAAGCTGTCATCCACGTGGGTGTCAAAATATTTGAATGATGACATGAAATAGACACTTCAAAAATTGATTTTGCAGCATTTCCATTTGTAGGCCTTCAACAGTGTCCATTCCTAAAATCGTATGCATGAATCTAATTTTAGTCAATTGATTAATCTTAGCGAAAAGACTTGCTTATCAATGTCCAAAGAGACTTGTAGCGGTTAAGAGATTAATTTAATCAATTCTCTTCACTTTTACAAAAATTCACAATGACGTGTGAAACCCTGGTTTTCCCAAATAGAAAAAGGATTGACCATGTGCTTAACGAAAAAGTTGAAACCAGATTTCGCAAGTAAGTGTTAAAATTATTTTTGACCAATGGGAGCGACTTGTAAGACTTGAAAGGACTTAGCGATCCAGTGCGAAATTCAAAAGGACATACAAATGACTTTGCGGCATCACAGACTGAGAGATGGAGTTGCTAAAGCAGTATATAATATAAGAAAAAGGTGCGAAAGCTTGACTTCCATTGATGCCGTTGGAGAGAATCACTATCAGTTGCTTAAGGTATCCCCAAAAAGTAGAGCCCGTGTAAATTGTACCCATATCCATATAGATGAGGACTCAAACTTTAAACTCTACTTTGTCTTGTATTCTTTTGGATAAATACAGGTTTCTTTTCTTTATCAACTTCAGAAATATGATGTGTGTGTGTGTCTCTTTGGAAATGAACCTCATCGAAGAATTCTACCAAACCAGCAAATAAAGAACTCTTCGCAAGTGTAAGTTTCTCAAAATCTTTCACACACACAAGAACGTCTTTGCATTTTTTTTTCCATTTAGTTTGCGAAAGGGATTTGAAAATGTGTTCATGTATTCGTTTTTACTCTGTAGCGTAGGGGAGCTGGTTAATGTTTCTTTGAGTCGGATATGTGTCAGACTTAACACACACCCCTACGCTACACTGGTGACTTCCGACGTACAAGGAACACGCACCCCGACTGAGTTTCATAATTTATGAGCAGTTGAGTGTAAAAAATCCGTCAGCCTCGTGAATATCAAAATGTTTGAATGACGACCAGAAATGGACAAATCGAAAATTGATTTTGCAGCATTTTCCATTTGGAGGTCTTCAACGGTGTCCATTCCTGAAAAAGTATAATTGAGCTAATTTTACACAATTGATGAATCTTCATCAAAAGACTTACTGGCAACGTCCTAAGAAACTACAGAGTTCTATAAATTTATGAGCAGTTGAGTGTACAGAAATCGTCAGTCACGTGAGTGTCAAACTGTTTGAATGCCGACCAGAAATGAAATCAAGTGGACACTTCAAAAAATGGATTTTGCAACAATTCTATTACGAGTCGTTTAACAGTGTCTTTTCATGAAATGATTTTGTATCACTTCATCGGGAAAATACTCCTGCTGTTTTTTTTTGTTTTGTTTTGTTTTTTTTTCCTGTTCTGCGTAATATGAATAGAATACCTTCCAGCTTCAAATGTAACTGCATATTTTGTACCATTCTACTTTTTTAAGGTGATAAAAACACGAGTATCCTTAGAAGGTGGCTAATTTTAACTTGTGTAGTTACAATGCCCTGTTGTAAAGTCTTCGATCTACGACATTACGTGTCATTTGACTGTATTCAAAGAGCAAGTAGACAAGTTGGTGTCACTGTTGAACTCCATGTATTTCATCAAATAAAGGAAACAGAATATGAATGGCTATTTTAGGGTACGCCATGTACTTCTGACTAAAATGTCTCGACATGTAACAGGTTTAATTCGTCTCTTTATAACACCGGAGCGACGCTCAGATATAATGCGTATGCAGGTTACCATATGTTAAACATAAACTTAACTCAGTAACCACAATCCCCAATATTGCCGGCTTCTTCTCTAGAAGAAGTTTTATGGGACTTTTTGGCTCCACAACGGTCCCAAGCCGCTTGCGATGTGAAGATTTTCCCGTAGGTTGGTTGCCAGCCAAGGATATGGCTTCATACCTTTCAAGTCGAATTCATTACTTCACTTACGTGCTAATACCCTTGGGAAACAATAATACCACGTAAATGTAAGTAATGAATTCGACTGGGATTCGAACTCAATTATCCGATCCTCAATACGAGCCGCTATTCATTACTCTACCGTGCCTCCCCAATATTACAGACAGGTGAAGGATGCATGAATTGGGCGTGGCTATTTCAGTTGTTCGTGTACCTCATCGGACCTGTGTTGCAAAGTGAAAATCTTTCTTAATTTGCTGAACGTGTCTCTTTATTCACTCTAGTCAGTCAGTCAGTTAAGTGTCATACGTGATACATGCTTGGGTGATCATGTCTCGAAAGAGACATGACTGACTGGGCAGAAAATTATCCCGCAGTAGGTTGCCATTACTTTCTACGGTAGACTGGTTGCCAGCCAAGGCTACAGAACCCAATCTGTCCTGTTATGTAACACATAACCGGAGGGAAGAGACGGATTAATACCTTTCCCAAGAGTATTTGCGCGTAAGTTAATGCAAGGAATTCAACTGGAATTCGAACTCGGCTTCCCGATTTCTCGTTCCGAGCCGGTATCAACACAGGTGGTGTTTTTTTATTTCATGGTTCAGGTGATGTTTTGATTCTCGTAACTTTCTTAATCCGGGTGACCTTCCTGAAAGGCGGGAAACTTTAGCGAAAAGAATAAACTCTGTTGATATCAGTAATTTATTAATGATGAAAAAATATGAAAGTTCCAACTATCACATTTAAGCAGTTCAACTTCAGTAATTTTTTTCTTCCCTTGAGGCTATAAGGGGATGGTTAATGTTTCTTTGATTCGGCCTTGTGTCAGACATAACCGAACTCCCTACAGCTTACAAGTTTTATCTAGAATTATCATCAGAATTATCAGAAGTTTTTCATCAGAAGGTTGGAATATATGAAATAGTGTGAATTTTTGTAAAAATGAAGAAGAAGGTTGATTTTAATTTTGAATTTCCATTACAAAGTATTAAGAAATATCTAATAGTTAAAATGTGGGGGCATCTTCAACGACACTTCACCAAGAATTTCGACGAAAACGAAGGGTACAGTGAGTGTGTATTAGCTTACAAGGATAACGGTTTGAACTGGAATTTTGGTTAATTAGCTACCCACACAAAGAATTTCTTATTTTTGGTGTGTTTTTATCCCATAATAAGACTTTAAAAAAAAACAAAAAAAAAAACAAATTTTATACACGTATAAAATTTGTTTTTCAAAAATCTTTTTTTCATAAACCATCAGGCTTTATTTTAGCAGTGTTTTGCAACGTCTATTTGAACCTCATATATACAAAGTTTTACACATCAAATTTTATACAAGCTATTTTTTTTATTAACCGTTGACTTAATTACATCAGATTTTTTTAGTTAAAAATATGTAAGTAACTTTTCTTCTATTAAATGTTTTTTAAACCCTCCCCTCAAAAGGAAACCTTACTGACAAATCTACTCGATTGTGGAATTCTCTTCCGCATACTTGCTTTCCTGGCAGTTACAATCTCCAAGAATTTAAATCTAAAGTCAATAGTCATCTCCTGTCACACTAACTTACTTCTTCTCTCTCATGCGTTTCCACATCCACCCTACTCTCACCAGTAATCTCTTCCCTCTCCTACTCTCTTCCTGACACCCCCTGCAGCCTCTCACTCTTCATAACATTCCTCCTATGTAACCCCCTGCACAACAGTGGCAGTAAAATGCGAAAAAAAAATACAGAGTGTCCATACAGTTTGTGTGCAATTATTTCTATTGCAAATACAAATAAAGTTATAATGTTTTATATGCACATAGACTTTATAGACACACTATAATCATCATTTCAACTTGTACAGCGAGACTATTCTGAAGACCCTGGATGTTATGCCTGGATTTGTCATCAGAGGCCACAATTTGAACAGCATAAGGTACGCAAATGATACAGTGCTGATAGCAGACACGGAAAGGAAACTACAAGACGTTCTACAGAAGGTAGCTGAAGAGAGTGACAAGAAAGGACTACAAATAAACTGCATGAAAACCGAATGCATGGTCATCATGAAAAAGGGCTGCACAAAATCCCAAATACAGGTGGGGGATACTAAAATCAAGCTGGTACAAAAAATGAAATACCTGGGAAATGTTATAACAGGAGACGGAAAGGTGAAGTGGCATGGCGAAGGACGGGTTCCAGAAGTTGAGTAGAGTATTAAGAGACCGGAAAAATTTTGCTAGAAACAAAGAAAAGAGTACTGGATTGCTATGTGATGTCAGTTCTTCAATATGGCAGTGAATGCTGAACAATATCATCAAAGATGAAGGAAAAACTTGAAGCAACTGAAATGTGGTTCTACAGAAGGATACTGCGGATATTATGAATCAAGCGTGTGAGCAATGATGAGGTTTTGGAAATTATGGAAACGAAAAGGAAATTAATACTGAGCATCAGGAAGAGACAGCTGAAGTTCCCGGGACATGTAATGAGGAAGGAGGGCTTGGAGAATTTGATACTCACAGGTCAGATAGAGTGGGAAAAGAGACAGGGGAAAGCAGCAGATAATATATTTGAAGGACCTAATCAGGTGAATGACAAAACGGGGGTTGTGTGGTGTAACAGGAGAAAGCCTGCTAAGAGCCACCAGAAATAGGGAGATATGGAAAGCCATGATCGTCCACGTCCTGAAAGTACAAGGCACATAGAAGAAGAAGAAGTGACCCATGCTTCTAAAAGATTCAAGACCCGACAGTTTGGTAAGCCTTTTACAAACAATTGCTGGATAGTTTTTCAAATAGCATTTTCCAGTTCCGTTTCGGGTTTGCAGTATTTTAGCAAGCACATAAATCAAGTTATCACGACTTCCTCGACCCTATTAACCGCTCTCCCATATTTTCTCATCTGATATCTATACTCTTTCACATAGAATTAATAAGTCTGTCAATGTCTCAAGTCACCAAACAATAGTTTATGCACTAATATGACTCAGTCAGGCCCTGTTACAACTCTAACTCAGGTCTAAATATGTTTTAGATACTTCAAGGGATATAAATGTATCCTGTTAGAAAATAGATAATTATCTTCAATGATTCAGTCTGTATGGTAGGTGGGTATTGCACGCAACGACCCCAACGGACTGATATCATGAAAAACATCTGCATATGAAATAGACATTGTAATCTTAATGATAATGGCAAGATTAAGCAGCCCTTTATAAGGAAATATTCGGCATTCATTTGACTTCATGACTATTAGTTGACAATTTTAAAAATCTTTCTCTTAAAATAGTTTTTCAAGAGAAAAGGTTTCTCAAGTCTCACTGTTATCGCTTTTTCTAGAATTGTTGGCAATTTCCTTATTACTATGTTGTATGGGAAGTTTACAATAACTGATGAAGGCCAGACCTCCTAAAAACCGACAGGGTTTATTTGCTTGAATCCATTTTAATCATTGATAAGAGAAAAACTACATCTGATATTTTACGCATTTCTGAACAAGTCGGATGCTATGCGTGTCATCCACATGAGAGTTTAGATCTAACAAAGTTATTTAAGGACATATGTTCTTGAATTAATGTTTTGGCTTTGGAACTTCTTGCGGTGTTGGGCGAAACTACCCTTAGCAAAACCAATTCTGAGTTCGATTTATTTTTTTAGCCTATACTAAATTGATTCAAGCTGATCCACACACTGAGGTATTTGAAGTGTTTAGTATTTATTAATTTCCCATTCTGAATTTTTATGATGGATTCAAGGTATCATTGCTTTCATTTCAATTTCAAACCATAGATTTTTGTTTCAGAAAGATTTATCTCGAGTTTCATTTCTTGGAATACTTGGTAGCGGATGTTTATTTTCTGTTCAAGACCGTTTTTATCCCGACTATGAAAATCTGTCATCCGCATAGCAACCCTCATCATCTGTATATTAACCTCAGTAATTATATTTTTAATTAAGATAATAAAGCTGCAATATTTGATCTGTTAAATTGCTTCAAGTTGGTTTGTGATACAATTTTACTAATAGGCAACATCATGGTTATCAGTAACCTCATGTCATTTTGTATAAATTAACTGGAAATCTAAGAAGTAAAGAAAAAGTAATAACTTCTTATTAAAAAGAGAGAGATGGCTTTATTAAATTTAATTTATTGTGTTGGATGAAACTACCCCTAGCGCGGCTTATTCAATGTTAAATTTCTTTTACTCCTATGGTGAGTTATAACTACTTGTTATAACTGATTCATACACCAATGTTATCTGAAGTGTGTCTGATATTCCATACCCTGAATTTTTTATGACAGATTCAGTGCAGATACGATCACTGGTTTCATTTCAATTCCAAGTCATAGTTTCTGGTTTGGAAAGGTTTATCTTGGGCCCTATTTCTCGAAACACTTGGAAAACAATGTTGATTTTTTTTTTTTTTTTTTTTTTTTGTTCAAGATCAAATAAAGTGTGTGCGAAACCGTATAATAACAGAATGAAAAATATAAAATCAGCTAGTAGCTTTTCATGTTCTTAGGATGCATTAACTCTTAGGAGCATTAACATAAAAAGGGTTTTTCCCTTATCTATGGGTAAATAAATATTTTGTGTAGAATCACTTTGTATCAAAGTAAAAGTCATTGGTAGGTATACAAATGCAGAAGCAGACGTTGTGTCATGGCGAACATCGATTTGAAAATGGTAAGATGGCGTAACATTCGAGGGATAAATAATCAACAAAAAGAATTTGGTCATTGTTGACTGGAACAATCACTGACCAGTCTTGCATGCTGGATATTATTGACCCCGTTATTATCTCTCTAATGGCACCATCCTCTTTATTACAATAAAGACTGTTGTGTATTTATTTGTATATAATAGTATCTACATTTGAACTGGAAAATATAAAAAATTGTACCAAACTAGCCAGCCACATGTCAAAACTAAAATTGAAAAATAAAAAAGACCCTGATATAACTTGGATTATAGTGAAAATAGCCAAACCATACAACAGATTGTGCCAGGAGGAAAAGTTAGCCATTATGTTGTTCCCAGAACAAAAAGAAAATGACTAAATGAAAGATCAGAAATTACGTCCAGGTGTAATCACATCTATAAATAGATACTAGGATCATACAAACATGGATGAAAGTGTTATAAATAACTTCTCCCTAATTTTGAAAATTTTCGGTTGGTCAAAAATTCCAGTTACTCGTTCGTAAAAAATCCCTGTTCGTACGTTTGAAAAACGGAAAAATTTATTATTATAAATGGCCTGAAAATACCGAAATATTAAAAACCTAGGTTGCGGAAATAACTCATTTCCAAATGAAAAATATTCAAAATTTCTACAATATAAATGTATTAAGCACTTTTTAATACAACTGTGTACGGGTTTAATTTAATTATAACCAAAAACCAAATATATATAAATGTTATTGTAAATCACCTGAAGTTACCGAAAGGTTGAAACCTAGGTTGCAGAAATAACTAATTTTCAAAATTATATATATATATATATATATATATATATATATATATATATATCCCTCATGTCACGCTTATAGAGAGAGGGACAATAGCGAGGCAGCGTTGGCTCAGTTCATTCTCTTTAGTACCAGTTATTAAACTTTACTACTATTTATGAAAGGTCTTGCCGCGTTTTTGCTCTTTAACAGTGCCTTATTATTTTATTTTATGTTTTTAAGCGAACTACTAGATAGTAGGCCGCTTAAATTCACAAACTTTACGTAACATACAGCAGTGTTTCTCAAACTATCTGATGCGGAGTACCGCCAGTTAATTTTTTTTTTTTAATGTGCGACGGATCTGCGAGCGAAGCCTTCCAATCCAGCTGGTGTGGATGGTCAGGAGGCACTGTCGGCCCCCAAATTTGTTTTTGAAATATGTCCTATTTCAGAGTCATTTTGAGACTATCTTTGCTAAGCATGAGAACTTGATGTCTTATTTTTCTAAAACCAGTCATCATTGATGTAACAAGTCTTTTCAGTGTGCAAGGGACCGTTACGATATTTGTGTCATAATTGTATAATAACGATCCGAGTTAATATTCGAATATTCGTAATATTATTCATTTATAGCAGATAGATTCTGCTATAAAAAGTTCTGCATAAATATGGATTTTTAACAGTTTAGAAAATAAAATCTAATGTCACTGCGTTTCTTTCTTTTGTTGCCGATAAGTCAATGAGGAGCATCAATTAATGCAACAATTAGTGTGGTGTAAAAAAAAGAGTGAGAAAGTGTGAAAAAGGCATGTCGCTGAAAAGAAAGGCAAAATCACGACTGTTTATACAATTATGAAATCACGAGCATTTATACGATTATAATCGGCTCATCTTTTAAGATATTTTCCTTGCTCTTGATTGGCTCATAAACAAGAGATTGCTTTTCTTGGTTTTCTTTCTTTATGACTTATAGTCGGCTATCTACAACGAGGCCAAATTCCGTTAATCTTCAACAACACACAACTACTCTTCAAAAGAACGACTCCCCACTATACCCTGACTGCTTCAAAGTTAAAACTCAAACCAAAGACATCTCACTATTAAGAAGAAATATCAACTGAGAATCAATGTCAATAAGATTGCCAATCCAGACCAAAATCAAGAATTCAGAGAGCGGCTTGTGTTGACCCTGAGTAGCAACTGTGAGAAACATAAAATTCCTTTCAGAACACCATCTACAATATCGAAGTTATGTCTTTTATGGCAAGAAAAAGCGCAAGAACTTAGACTAGTACAACATTAACATCTCTGTATCTTCAAATGCTCAGCGTCAAACGCTGATTAGCAAGTTAGCAAAACTTGCAGGAAGTGAAACCTGCTTGCAACAATATCCAGTAATCTGCACAACTACTGACCCTAACTGTCAGACAACATATAGTTAGCATCTGACACAGGCAATATCAGGAGAATGTACAAGAACGTCAAAGAAGCAACAGGTAAACCAACGTCTGCGATCCTTAAATCAAAGACAGGGAAATGATTACGGATATAGATAAGCAAATGGAATAAGTTGAACACTACTTGGACCTCTACTTCAGAGAAAACTCCATCACTCAAGTAGAGCTTGCTGATGTCGAAAAACAACCGTGTCCTAGAAGAACTTGGATCTGAAGACACTGTAGAAGAGGTCAATAAAGCTATTAATACCTTAACATATAGGAAATCACCGAGTGAAGACGACATATTGGATGAGATCATCAAGTATAGAAAGCGAGCTTTACTGGAACCAATTCACGAGCTCTTGTGTCACTGTTGAAGATAAAACAATGTACTTCAAGGCATACCCGATGCTAAAGTCGTCAATATAAAAATGAGGTTAAACGCAGTAATCATAACAAATATTGGTGTTAACGCAGAGAGCATCGTGAGTAGAGTCTTTGCTCGTGTGGTCTTAACTCGTAGTCGATTCCTTCCAGTTGAGATACTAAGATTCGCAGAATGTTCTTGATCTCTAGTCACTTTGCTGGACACACGTCATATATTGTGATTGTTTATGCGGCAGGTATTGTCTCTTCGTTAGAAGTCTCTCTGTTCATTCAAGGATTGGTTGCATGATTATAGTTGTTACAGCGCTGGTTGCGATCCGGCGACGATTTTTCCATTTATGGCACCTCGTACAAAAGCAACTTCCAATCAAGCCTTTCAGTTACTTATATTTAAAATAACTCGGATGATATATATTCGAAAATCATATTGCCATTATATATATATATATATATATATATATATATATATATATATATATGGGGGATGGATAACGTCTAGTGACAATTTTTAAGCATTCAAGACTAATTAATGCTACGTATTCACTAATATAAAAGCCGGGTGAGTTGGGAATTTACCCAGCTGTTAACGGTTTAATACTCTTCACTAAGTTATTCATTAGTTTGAACATCACTGTGACTTTCCATTCATCCTCAGCCGATTGCATTTATTGCAACTAATCAACATTTTTAATTAGTTTTTGTCGGCAATTTATGCCACTCCCTGTTCAAGATTAATCGACAACTTTTCATTTTGTTTTTTCCTAACTTCATATCCTAAAATACGATCTGCATTCCTTATCACTGAAGCTTCTTTGGTATTTATATGCCTCAACAGGTGGAAGGAGAAAATATTTTACTAAGGAAAATTTACCTTAAATACAGTTCGAATAAACAACAAGACCAAATTAACTAATCAATTAAACTTTCTAATGTTTTAAAAAAGCTAAACCAGCCAAAGTGAAATCACATAAACCTATTAACATTTCCTTCACTAACATCCGAGGTATTCGAACCAACTTCTGTAGCGTGGAATCTTTTCTCCACAAAAAGTCCCCTGACATCCTAGCGCTTTGTGAGACTAATCTCAACCCCTCCATTCCCTCTTCTGACCTCGATTCCTGGCTACCTTCCCCTCTTAAGGAAGGACTCAACTGTCCACATCCATGGGCTGGGGGTTTACGTCAGTGAACACCTCCCTCTAGCTAGAGTAACATCTCTTGAACCTGCCATCCATAAGCATGGGCCAAGCAAGTCTCCCTCAAAGCAATACACTGCGCCTCCTCTTCCGACCTCAAGTGGAATAATTACATAGAATCAACAGCTAAATCCACTGCTAGGAAGGTTGGGTCACTGTGTCGGGCCAGGAAGTTTTTTTCCTCCTGAATCCATTTTGCACATATACAAACCAACCATCCGACCGTGCATGGAATACTGTTGACATATTTGGTCAGGCGCCACTGCTGTTCATCTCAGTGTTCTCGACAGGCTCCAGAGGAGAAACTGTAATGTGATTTTTTCTGACCTGGCAGCTCGACTCCAGCTACTTTCTCATCGTTGGGATGTGGCTTTCCTCTGTCTCTTCTATAAATATTTTTATGGCTTCTGCTCTGACGAACTTGGGTCACTGGTGCCCCCTTCATAAGAATTTACTCGGGCAACCGACCGGCAACAAGGTCCCACCCTTTTTACAGTTCGATCAACTAAATGCAGGCGACAACTCTATTCTATCAGCTTCTTTTCTCGCGCTTCCCGCCTGTGGAACTCCCTTCCATATACTTGATTTCCTGACGGCTATAACCTCCAGGAATTTAAATGCAAAGTCAATTCCCATCTCTTATTCACTTAATTCCAGCCCTTTCTACTTCACCCCGTGTATCTGGTTCTTTTCCTTTCTCTCTACTTTTGCAACTGTCTTCACTTCTGTGTTCACATCTTTCTCTTGCCCTTTCTATTTCTCCCCCTGTAGCTGGTTCGTCTTTGTCTTCACTCTCCTCCTGCCTAATACTTCAACTCTCTTATGTAACCCCTGCACATCAGTGGCGTTAACGCCTTGCTTGGGGTGAAATGATTAAAATATATATATACTGATGACTTACAAGTATAGTTTTCTTGCTTAAATCATCGATATTGTTGTAGTGATGCCAGAATTTTATTTTTTCTTTAAATTATCAGAAGACTATATGTTGAATTGGGCTGCGTGAAAGAATATTCCTCGATAAACAATTTGTATTTTGCATGAAAAAGAATGAATGAAGATGGAAAATTGACTGAAAAGACACTTGATCATTTAACGGATAAATAACAATTTATATCAAAAGGTATACAGATGTGAAAGGTAAATGTTGAATGTGATAATTAACATTCATGAAATATGAAATCGGTTCTGATGTTAGGATTAAATTGATAAATTTAAGAGTCCACATGTGCGCAGAATGACTGTTAAAATGAATAAAGTCTTTAAATATAAAGTTATTGAGTTAAGTGTATCAATTCAAAAATATGTCGATAATAGTTTGCTACCTTTGAACGTAATTTGAAAGAAATTGTTCTTAACTTGATGATGATTCGTGTTCATAATTCCTTGTTTAGGATGTGGTTTCCGGCTTTCTCTTTTCCAATCTTTTCACTCCTTTCTTTTTTCTTTTTTTTTTCAATTGGAGTAGATAGACTAAACTATCGCCCGGTTCACACTCCACCCACGTCGTTTGAACAGGTGAAGAGGCTCATCCCTTGTTCCTTGTTTAGGATGTGGTTTTCGGCTTTCTCTTTTCCAATCTTTTGACTCCTACGTAGCCCCCTGTGCTTCAGTGGCGTTACCGCCTTGCTCGGGGTGATATGATTAAAAAAAAAAAAATATTATGAATCTAAGGAATTAAACACTATTTTTTTTTTTTAATTGACCCAAATCCACGTGACTATTCCTTTTTGTCCTCAGTCAGGCGGATTTTTGAAAAGGTCAAATATGTCCATGTAAATGGCCTTTTGTTATTCCTAGGAGTAGCTCTGATACAGTCACACCCCACATCATGATAATGGTGTATAACTGTTTCATTTCACTGTTTTACTGTTCATTATATCGTATTCAATAGTTGTATAGCAATGGATTTTAACATGAGTGAGCAATTGAAAAGTTTCAATATAAGAAATATAAAACTAAAATGAAAATGTTTAAAAAAAACACTAGTCAGATATCCCGGCAGTCTCCCATGGCGTGGAATGTGATTACTGTTTCGCTGTTTCCTGGAAACTTTCCGTATACCAGCAGACTATTGCTCGTGTACCGGTACTTTGAGTAGTACTGCTATAGAGGAAAGTTCATAAGAATAATGACTATGAAAGTATTTATAGAAAAGGCAGAGGCAAGCTACGTTACGGCGGTGGGGAAATTGGTCTTCTTAACATTCCCACAGTCTAAATCTTAATCATCGACAGTATTCCAGTCACTTGTTAAAACCACCCGATCTCGCACTTCCTACTGTCAGTGGACGCATAAAACCCAATAAAGTGAAACGGTTGCACTCAACATACACAGTTTGAATGTTTGATCCACAAAGAGAAACGAAAAGGTCGCCATTAAAAAGAAGCCTAAGAAACACTCTTCGAACGGCTAATCAAATATGCTGAAAAGAGGCGAAACCTCTTCGACAGAACCGCCTCAGTCGAGATGAATCTCTTATACACATGCACACATATATGCACACATTTTGTCAGAAAATTTCGTTGGAAACAAAAAAAGAGAAAACTGGACTATAATGTGATGCCTATTCTTTAACATGGCAGCGAATGCTGGACAATCTCATAAAAGATGAAGGAGAGACCTGAAGTAACCGAAATGTGGTTCTACAGAAGGATGCTGAAGATACCATAGACCGAACATGCTAGCAACGACGAGGTTTTGAAGAGAATAGAAACGAAAAGGAAACTTATACTTAACATCTGGAAAAGAGCTGAAGTTTTTAGGTCATGTAATGAAGAAGGGGTGCTTGGAGAATCTGATACTCACAGGACGGAAAGAGGGAAAGAGAGACACGGGAAAGCAACGCATGACATACTTGATGGGATTGAGCAAATGGATGGCAGATCAGAGTTTGGGAGAAGTAACAGGAGAAAGGGTGTTAAGAGCTACAGGGAATAGGGAGATGTGGAGGGCCATGATCACCTACGTCCTGAAGGAACGCAGAACATAGAAGAAGAATTACTTAAATGTTATTGTTTTGTTTTTGTTTTTTTTTAGTTGATACTAGTATTTGCTGAGATGCTTCCTTTATTCATTAAATAAAATATTTATTTATTTTTGTATACTGTCCTGAATATTCTAGAAACCGTCATTAGATTTGAGTTGACGTACTTTGACTTCTCCGCTACAAAGTGCATGAATATATGAAGACAAATCGACGTGTTTCGTCCTTTGACAAACTTTAGTGATGACATTTAATGCTTGATAAACGACTGTGAGAAAATGTTTTATTGCTGTTGTTGAATATTTTTATTGTAATTATTATTTATTATTTTATTTTAATTTAATAAATTATGCATGTATTTATTTATCTTAAATGGTAAAAGGTTAGGATTTAACCATTTTCTTTTAATTTTTTAACAAATCATTATGATGGCTTGGGAAAGAAGTATCTCTTTTAGGAAAGGAAATATTTAAAAAATACGGGACGCAAATTTACATTTTGGTAAGATTCGACGTCACTCTCAAGAACTTTCCGTTTAAGTAAATTATTTTCTCTTTTAATACGTGTGGCGTTCTTTAAATCGAAATTATAAGATAAGATAGATTTGATAGACTGTTATATATTATATGATCCATTTTTGTATCATTTAACGTTTTCTATAGATTTCTTTAACTTTTACAGTTAACAAGAAAATTTATGAGCGTTCTTAAATGTAAAATTTTGAAATCTTAACGATAGATTTTACTTTTGTTTATAAATACATGTTGCAAAATCAAATCCTTACATTTACCTGGATAAAGTCCATCAGAGGAAGAAACGCGTTGTTAAATAAAAGTTTTCCAATTTTCTCATTATTCAGTCTTTTTATTAAAAGTGAACTTTTACCAAAATGCACACACACACACACATACCATTTCGCCGTCGGGTAAGGTGCTGTTACCTGGGAAAGAATTGATTGTATATACAATCCTCTGCTTTTATGAACCTGGCTTTCACGTAGAATTCGATCACCGACAAAATTGATGGACAGCATCGTAGAGGTGGGCGGATGTTAACACACCTACCAAGTTGAAAAATCGCACAACGGAGTAGCCCCGTGTCTGCAAAGGTCATCAGCGCGTACAAAGAACGACGAGTGGCTAATAACAATTGATAAGCGGGAACTTGAACCCCCAAAAGAGCTAATCCTGCTAATGGATATACAATAGAATAAGTAAAAAATTAGCCCAGTAATAGACTCGGTCAGTCAGTTAAGTGCCATACGTGATACACCCTTGGGCGATCATGTCTCCTTCGATCTGTAACTGACTAGACAGAAGATTTTTCCGCAGTAGGTTGCCATTTCTTTCTTCAATAGACTGGTTACCAACCAAGACTATAGAACACAATCTATCCTGCTATTTAACTCATAAGTGGAGGGAAAAGATGGATTCATACTTTTCTCAATGGTATTTGCGTGTAAGTTAGTGCAACGAATTCACTTGAAATTTGAACTCGGCTCTACCATTTACCATTCTCAGCCAATATCCATTACACCACAACGTACCAGAGAGCAAAACCAGCACTTCGACACATTTACAACTGATGCGGGCATCTGAGAGAGTGACAATTCCAAGGATTTATTAGATTCCAGGGTCATCTATTTGCAGATGCACATCCACGAGTCATTGTGGTCATGCCAGACAATTATGTCCTACAGCAAGAGGTACTTCCTGACAAAATTCAGATTTCGGCTTAATGTTGCACCCCAGGATGTGCGTTGTGGTGCATTGGATATCGGCTCGGAACAAGAAATCGAGGAGCCGAGTTCGAATTCCAGCTGAATTCATTGCATTCACTTACGCACAGATACATTGCAAATTCACTTACGCGTCACTTCCCTCCAGTTATGGGTTAAATAACAGGACAGATTGGGTTCTATAGCCTTGGTCGGCAACCAGTCTACCGCAGAAAGCAATGGCAACCTACTGCGGGATAATCTTCTGCCCAGTCAGTCATGTCTCTTTCGAGACATGATCCCCCAAGCGTGTATCACGTATGGCACTTAACTGACAGTTGCACCCCAAAATATTCTATCTATCGTAAGAGACGTGCTGTCGCAAGAAAAGGAAATCATGAAAGCAATCTTGGTGTACGTTGATGACATCTATGCCAATGAGGGTGTAGTACCAGCTTCACGTCTCGCAAAAACCTTGACAGATGATGTTAGGTGCATGAAATGACAGCCTATTATTGACCGGGAGAGGATTGCATGGGGGAATGCACATCTAGATGTACTCAAATTACCAGAAGAAAAGTCTTCTCCCGCTGCCGTGAGATTTAGGGACATCTCTCACTATGCAGATGGTTGTGTGTAGCAACCGGCATCACGCAGCACACAGACGGTGCGGTGATATAAAGAATGGGACCACCGTACTGATATCTTGCTCAGGAAGGTGTTAACAGAAATTATAAACAGAGTGAACCTTCTATAGGTGAATGGTGTGTGAATGTCAAAGAGCTCGACATGTGGGTTTACGCAAGCTCTTTGGCAACTAGAGTATCACTTGAAGCAAAAGGGGTCTACCAGTGAAAACGCGTGTTGGCTACGTTTTGAATCGGATATACAGCCTATCAATCTTATGGAGTTGGACGTCACAGTAAACGGATTACATTTAGCTATACTGTGGGAGGCTAAGATTATCCACTTGTTTTAATCATTTCACCCCAAGCAAGACAATAAAGCCGCTAGGATGCAAGAGGTTACTGGATATTAGAGAATATGAGAAAAACTATCATTAAAGAGAGAAAACAATAAAAGAATAAGAATTAAGAAGATAACGATTAACATTGCATTTAAATGTTTGAAGATTAAAGTTAATTTGAAAACAAGAAACCGGAAGAGAGTTCCACAAGCAAGAAGAGCGAGAGAAGAAACTTATAGAACTGACTGTTACATCTAGTCATTTTAACTGTAAAATGATGGGAATTTGCCGCTAATCTAGTCTTATGCTTCAATTTACAAAGTCAAGCTACCATAAAGGAAAGTTCATCAGAACAATTACCATGAAAGTATTTATAGAAAAACATAGAGAAGTCACAGTGGTGGGAAACTTCTTTGGATTTTATCTGTAAAAAAAGCTTTTTGTGTGTCTATCGCTGGTTCACTATTTTAACTGGCAAGTGAGTTTTGATAAAGCAAAGGCTGAAAACCATGTCAGAGTTAACGAGGAGTATGGGTTGGTGGCAGATGTCATATTGGTAATGTTGAGCCAAAACAAAGCAAACAGAATAACTAGAATTCCACAGAGATGTCTTGAGGCAACATAGCTCAACCTATACTGCAGGTTTGCATCGCCAAAGATAAAATTGAGCCCAGCCAAATAGTGGAAATAAAGCCACACAGTGGGCACACTGGAGTTAAACAGACCACTTTATTTTATTAGAAGACTCACCCCTTCCACATTTAAAAAGGCAGTCATATCAGCCATCAAAATCTGCACCAATCTATTGGCAGGAAGGAAAACTGAAGGTGTGGTGCCTACTACTTGATCTTAATACTTAACAGCTCTTGACTGTGTTCCTAGAAAGGGGTCACCCTGATGAAACTCTGACAGATGATGATACAGCATTCACCAGCAAGATCTATCAGAAATTTTGTTGATAAATGCTTTCTATGTGCATGTACACCATCTGGAAACAGCATCATTGAATGGTCCTATAGATGTATAAAGTGAATTGCTGTCTTTATGCTGGTATGATCTGACAATCAGGCATAACATCCATAGTGCAACTACTCCCACAGGATTCAAGTGAAACATTGACAAATCACCCTTAACAAAGCCTTAAAACAAAAAAACAAAGACGTTGTGCTAGTAAGAAATTCACCGAACAGGAAAGGTTATTGAAATCTTAAATCCCGGATGGCTTTGGTTGAGAAGGGACCGTACCACTTGCTACACCATTGCTGCCTTTTGTATTTGAGCTCGTCAATGGATGATGGAACAGTGTAACCAACTGAAAATGAAACCTACCTGCCTTTAGAGAATGATGACTACAAACTCTTGAGTATTCCAATAAACTAGTCTCTAATATGCCTCCACTTCGAAATAACCAGTTATTAAGACAGTCACAAGCTACTGGTATTATAGTTAGGCGAGCCAGCAGGGAGTATAGCAAGCAAGAAAAAAAAAAAAAAAAAAAAAATGACAGCAATTACCATGTGTTTATCAAAACAAACAGTGGAAATGGCTGATAAGTCTTTGGCAATATCCATTTGTCACCTATGCAAATGTCTATGTTCAAACCAAGCCCAGGACAATTCCTCAGTGTGTAATCCTACTCACGGTATGATGACTGACCTAATTCTTAATTTTTGACATAATGCTGCCATACTGACCCAAGCACTTCTACATAACTGACATGCAGTCTCTGGTAGAAACCAAATATCCAATGCACGTACTGTTGATAAAAGTGATCAAGCTGCTTCCATTAATCAAAATAGACAACCCTCAAACATGCATGTATAAATATTTCTAAAAATTTATTGAAATTATTTTTTTAATCAGTCTTATTTTTTCAAATGTAATTATTGTGGATGCCTGCATTTGAAATTAATTTTATTTTCAGCCTGCTCATTCAAAAAATCTTTATCAGAGAGATTTTAAGATTTCTTGATTGTACAGCTTGTAATAGTTTAAAATAAAGATTTGGCATCTATTTCAAAAACAACTATCCCCCCCCCAAAAAAAAAAAAAAAAAAAATTTAAAAGACAGAGTAGAAAATTTAGTGTATTAAGAAAAAAACTATAAACAATACCACTTATATATGTACGTATGATTTCTTCTGGGGGAGATCAAAAATAGGTGTACACTTGTTTAATTATTTACATACTGATGTGCGCATTTTTTTTCTTTTTAAATATTTGATAGTGTCACAATTCATATCCAGAGCTAACTTCACCAAAGTAGTTTCTCAACAAGTTGGGGCACCTCATTATTACACTCTGGCATTAAGGGTTTACCTTGACCAACAAACCATCCTTCAATGTGGCAGCATTGAATGGCCACTATGTTTACCCAACTTAACACCAATGGACTTTTTCGAGGATGTATTAAGGAATAAGATTTATGAGAAAATTTTCCACATAAAAGACGAATTCAAAGAATTAATCTTGGAAGAGTTTAATGGCATTGATGCAGATTGGAATGTGTGTCACACTGTGTGTCAGTGTTTTGAAGAGGTTCAAGGAATGTTAAAGTTGAAGGATAACATTGTGAGCACTTAGCAAATTAAACAAATGTAATCTTCATAAATAAATGTAATAAAATATTTTTTAAAAAATGTAGTGTTTGCTTTTTTTTTTTTTTTTACCCATCCTATATGTACACAAGATTATATTTATACTAAAAAAAAAAAAAATCAACTGCTTCTAAATTTGATAAATCTGTTCAATATATTTATCAAATTGGCCCCAATGAGCATCGACAAAAAACTGGACCCAGTTAATCAGTCAGACTTTTAAAATATCTAAGTCGTTAAAATATCCTACATTATTTGGGCAGCCAGATCTTTGCATTTCCCGTTGTCATTTAGAAAAAGTTTTTAACTGAAATGAGGTGGAAATGGTTGCTGAAAAATGGATTAGACAAAAGACTGATGGTGGCAGCAGAAATCAAGATTTCAGCACCTGACTAAAGTTGGTTACATAAATATCAATGTTTTATTTTTTTTTGCTTTGACCAAGATGAAAAATATTTAAGTTTTTAAATTGACAAATATTAAAAAAAAAAATTTAATTCAATAAGTGATTGTCAAAAGATTTAAATACATCTTGTTTTTTCTACTCAATCTTTATTTCTTTCACTCTCAGCAGAACCCCCCCCCCCCCACCTGCATCTTAGTAGTTTTATTGCCTTGACTGGGATGAAGAAAAAAAAAAACAAAAAAAAAACACACACACACACACAAAACTGCCTGGGTTTCTGATCTAAGACAACTTTTCAACTAAACTGCTTATTCTGTAAAAGAATTCAAAGTAACCACTTTGGGACCTATATCCATGCTGAACTAATTCTTATACCATGCATAGGATAGTTTGCGACATTCCATTTACAGCCTTCATTATGCAGCAAAACACAGGAATCAACTTAATTTTTCAGGAGGTCTTTCTCTTCCAAGGCAATAGACAATTGCTCACTGTAGCTGTGTAGAGTAACTGTCCAGATTCCCATAAAAACATCACCCAAACCCACAGCCAATTCCATTTTGGATTGGATGCTGAAGGGGCTGCCCTACATTTAGCCACGATTTTCCTTTCAGATTCTCATAGTGATGCTATTCTTTCTTTCTGTGAACTGAAGCATACACATACACTTGTCCTTTGGCTGCTGGTTTAACATTGAAGTCAGCTGAGCGCTGTTGCTAGTACAAAGACATCAAAATTATTCTACCATTATTGAAAAGATTTCAAGGTTGCATTATTTTTGTTTTTTTTTAAAAATGGAAATTTTAAAAGTTTAGTAAGTTGATAAAGTTCTTAACACCTAAATCTTCACATATTTTGCTTGTGCTTAAGATCATATTCCAATAAGGAGGCAGGTGAGGCTGAAGGAATAAAAAATAACAAAATACAACATTCCTATCTATTTTGATTGATTGCAAAACCTTGACAAAACATGGGTACAATTTCTGGCAAGCTGGGGTAAATAACAACAACAAAGTAATTTAGTTATTTTTTTTTCTTTAATTTTTTTCTTTAATTTTTTTTTTCATTTTTACACTTCCATTGCCTTTAATCATACCCCACCCCGTTTCCACCCAACTTTCAACTATTGTAAGTGTAATTAGTTGATTGCATCCCCCCAACCCCAGCACATTCACATCCAAGCAAACTGCAGTTTTTTTTGTTTTGTATTTTTTAAGACAAATTCTGAATAGTTTTGTTTGGTTTCAGAAGACAGCAGATAAACCCTTTCATGCAATATAAAAAAAAAAAAAAAATAAAAAATCCCCACTTGCGTATTTCGCCACATTGGCTTCAAAGCCAGTGCTTATCAATTTAGTTGAAATAATGTTTGTAAAAATGCACGGAGAAAAAAAAAAAAAAAAAAAAAAAAATTGTTTTTTTGGTGTTTTTTTTTTCCAAAAGAGTCACTCCGTCCCTCCAGTTGATATTTAGGCTTCTGAGTGTCATCAACTTCAAAAACTCAATAAATAAAACTTTGTACTATGACAGCAATAAACAGAAGCTTGAAAGAAGGGTTAAAACGGATAGTCTCATTCTCTTCATTCTACAGCCACACGCACACCCATTTCATTTTTCTTCTTTAAAAAGTTATTTTCTGCAGGAGAGAAAGAGAAAAATGAAAGAAAGGTTCTCCAATAAGAAAGGGACTCTTATCTGAAATTTGGGGAAGTGGAAGTGTTTGTGTTGGGAGATTTTTTTTTTTTAATCCTTAATTTTCTTCTCCATTTCCCCATCTGAAGATTTGCTTTCTTTACAAAATTGAAAATAAAAAGATTATAATACAAATTTATAAGAGTAAAAAATACTGTAAGCATCTCTCCCTGACCTCCACTCATGGACTGAATCATGAGGCCAACTTTGCACAATTGCCAGCTTTTAGTGTCAGCTTATCAAAAGAAATTGTGTGCATTAACACTGGTTGCATAAAGAGGTACTTCAGCATTTCAATAAGAAGGTGAAAGAGCTCACAATTATATATATAAAAAAAAAAAATCAATTGAAATAACTGCATTAATATAAGCAAAATATCAAGCAAAGATAATAGCAGCAGTCAAAAGTAACAATAGAAAAATCCTTAATTCACATATTCTATCAGAACAGAAATGTTGGTTTGATTTAATTAAAATGTTCCCTTTAGACAAGTTAGAATAAAATTATTATAATATTCAATTAAATATATCAAGAGAAAAGTCTTAGAAAAATTTATTAAAATGACAATTTAAAAGTAATGTTTAATACATGTGCTTTTAAGAATCTCATTAAAGACAAGTACAAATTACTTAATGCTGTCTCCAAGATCTAAGGCTGAAATGTTTAAAACTATAAAATATTCATACGCTTTTCAATGATTTCACAAAAACACAACTGACACATTCAAATATCACTCCCTCTTACAGTCAGCATGTAATTTCATAGAGACAACAGTTACAATTGTACATCAGTGGGGTTTTCTTTTCTGTTGAATTGCCCTATTAATGAAGTGAGAAGAGATTCACTCAAATGACTAAAATTTGACATACTGGCTAGAAAATTCACTATTGGTCAAAATAGCAAATTCATATAAGACCAAAGATGGGGAAGCTTTCATGAAGACGTAACGGTTTTATGATTTGAGAATACTTGAGAAACATCTTGCTACATCTTTTTTAACAACCTTTTCACTAATTAAACTAGCAGTGCCTAAAAGACAGATGTGAAAAGATTTTCTTAAAACCTAATGAACAAGTCAATATTTGCAAATTAAAGATATAATTTTACTGCAAAGATTGTAGCTTGTTTACTGCTGCTATTATTATGATGCTATTAAATTGATGGCCTAACAATAATATTGTATATTGCGCAGCTGAGGCAGCTTAGATATGCAACTATTACAGGTGAGGAGGAGAAGAACAAGAAAGTAAGACCGGATTTTCAGTGGGGAAATATTAAAGAAGCATAAAAAGATCTGAAGCAAGAAAACAGGAAAGGGAATTAGAGAGAAGAAAGCAAGAACATTTAAAAAGAAGAATTTAAGGTAAAAAGGAAGGTGTGAAAAGAAAGACAAGAGGAAGGATGTAAGATGTAAGAGAAAGAGACACACAAGGAAACTTTGGCAGCTCGTTATGAAGATGCTGCAGATGAAGATGACGGAGATGGAGACATGGATTTCCTGAGGCTATTGGTACCTTGCGACTCTGACATCTTACTCAAATGCTTGGTAACCTGTAATTAAAAAAATAAAATAAATTAGTTAATAGTAAATGAAGAGTTTTGTTTACTTTCAAAAAAGAATCAAGCAAGAATATCGACCTTCCAGGCTGAAGTGAATTATGTACCAAAATATGCAAAGTCATTCAAAAATCTTTGATACTACCCATGTTTTTTTTTTGTTTTTTTTTTAATCTTAAATGTTGAAAAATAGGAAATCACTGAAAATCCTATCGATAAATTGTGAATAATTAAAAATATTCATAATAAAAAAAGGGGTGCTGAAAAGTTCTCATTGTTACACCTTTCCCAAAATCTGACCAAAGAATTTTTAAAAATTTTTTCTTGATCAGGCTAAGAACTTTTCTAGATCCCCTTGTGTGCATGCATATACCTTGGTCGCAAAGGATGACTTTGAAACAAAAACAAGCAGCCACGATGGCCATTAATGGTCAAGAATTATTTCTATTATTATTCATTATCTATGGGAAGCCATATCTAATTTCTAGTTAAATTTAGAATTCTATAAAATTGTTTTGAATAAAAATTGACATACTAAAATATACTTAAAAAAATAAATTACAAAATAAAATAAAATAATGTGGCAACTGATTAGATTTACCTACCTGACAAAAATACTTTATAAGTAAAAACATGAATTTTAATTTCCATATTTAAAATCACTCATCTGTAATCAAAAGGCCATTATTCCAAGTCAAAGTTATCAAAGGACATTAACCTTTTCCTGTTCTTCCTTTGCAGGGAATCGCAACTAAGGTTTTCTTTTTAGTGAAAAGAAAAAAATTACAAATTTATTTTTAAATTTTTAAATTGAATTAAAAAAAGTGGCAAAAAATTATTTGTGACAAACATACATAAAAACAGAACTGACCATGACAGGAGTAGCAAAAACCTTGCCTTTGTTTCTCTACCCTTATCTAGCAAATCCTCCAACTTTTCCATCTTCCCTGCCCAAAGAGTGGGAGGTATGAAGAAGCAGCTAACACCACTATTATTCTTTCTTTTTTCATTCACTCAACTCCTCCTTTCAATTTAGTTCTTCCACATTCTCTGTCTGTGCACAGAACTGGTAATACAAGTGATATACAGTGACATGCATAAGCATTGAATACATGTTATTTTCTGTTATAACTCTAGTTTATGTTGGCCATTTCGCCTGATATTTGGTAAGTAATATCTCAAAGTTGTTTTAGTTGTATGTGGAAGGAAAATTAAAAACTCGTGGTTCAATCCATTTTTTTTTCTGCAAAAGTATTGGATACATCAATTTAATATTTTGTTGCGTAGCCTGTTTTGTTTCACTGCTTCCAGTCGCTTTCTATAGTTGGCCACAAGTTTTCCACTGATTCACCGTTATTTTACCCCAGTCTTGATATTTTGTGGATTCTGCTTATGAACTTTAACCTTCAAAGTATTCCACAAATTCTCAATTGGATTCAAGTCAGGAGACTGGCCAACTGGGAATACTAATACCATTATTTTCAAACCATTCCTTTATAAGTTTTGTGGCATGTTTGGGATCATTGTTATGTTGAAGCACGAAATTCCAACCATGCACTAAAGAAGTGGCAGATTTCTGAAGGTTCTTCTCTAGAATCTCCCTCTACATTCTACTATGAATAACTTGTAACTCACCAGTACCCTTGGATGAAAAGCATCCCCATATCATGATGGAACTACCCCCAAACATAACTGTGGGGATGGTATTGTGCTTGTTGAAGGTAGTGCCATTTTTTTGCCAAACACTTGTCACTGTGTTTCTTCCGAATAGTTCAACTTTCGTTTCATCCAACCAGATTACCTTTTACCAAGACTGCATACCTTTCTTTTCATAAGTTTCGACAAACTTTAATTGGTCTTTGACCTGTTTGGTTTTCAGTAAAGGCATTTTTCTTGGTGATCTTGAATGAAAGCCTGTACGATATAGAGCTCTGCTAATGGTATCCTTACTTACATTAATTCCAGCACCCTCAAGATCAGTTTTAATTTCAGAACAAGTAATGAAGGGTTTTTTTTGCACATTTCCGCTGATCGACCTTGAAGTCCTCTCATTTATTTTTCTCGGTCTTCCATTTCTTGGAAGGTTTGCTGTACCGTCGCCATACTTCTTATACTTTCTGAAATTTCCTACTGTACTGCTAGATTCATTTCTTTGCTAATTTTTCGGTAACCTTGTCCTTCTTTGTGACGTTCAATGATTCTATCTCACATATCTCTGGATAATTCTTTAGTTTTTGCCATTTTTAATCCTTGAATTGCAGAATGCACATCAAAGAGTCAAATGATTAGTAACACTATCATGTAAGCAATTGTGTGCTTCTCTGATTGGTCAGAGATAACATTCCAATACTATAAAAATTTGGATATTTAAGGTCTTTTAAAATACAAAGTTTCGATTGGAAATTTGAAAAAAGTGTCATGTATCCAATACTTTTGCATAGGGTAATTTTGAACTTTTTGAAAAAAAAAAAAAAAAAAAAAAGGATTCAACCATGAGTTTTTAATTTTCCTTCCACATACAACTAAAACAACTTTACGAGATATTAGTTACCAAATATCAGGCAAAATGGCAAACATAAACTAGAGTTATAACAGAAAATAATATGTATCCAATATTTATGCGTGTCACTATATATGGAGACAGAGGCCTTCTCTGTTTACACTACTCTTATACCATTTGTTTCCAATTTATGCCAGGAAATGAAAGAATGAGAGGTTTAAAAAATTAAATAAACAAATAAAGTGCAAAGAGTAGGTATCACAAACCGAACTAGTTTAGGGTGCGAAAACTGGTAAATATAATGAAATTCTCTTCAATTTCAACATGCAATATCTCACTTATTTTTTGGGTTGTGATAAAATTTTGGTGTAAACAAAATTTAATCTTTTATCTTTATAAAAGATAAAATTCTTTCTCTTGTGTTAAGCTTTTTTTTGCAGGCCACTTCAAATTAGGTCACTATTTTCTGTAAAGGGGCCTTTATTTTTTATGTGGGTAAAAAAGTTGGTACTTTTCAAATTTCATATGCACGATATTGTTTGCTTCTATACATATAAAATGTCCTCATTTTAAAGAAAAAGGGTCACTCGTCAATGTGGTGTGCTTAAAATAGTATTTTAAATTGTCTTTCACAAAACAAATCCAAGTTGAAAATTTTAGTAGATGAAATGCCAAAGAAATTCAATTTTAAAAAATTCTGAAATTTACACCATTTTGTAGATAAATATCTTGTCTAATAATCTGTTGGTGTCATTATTATGTTTATAAATCAAGGAGAACAGCGAATAGAAGTGGGCATGCCCCAAATGTCGAGATTTACAATTCCGGGCCCAGTGATGAAGTAAACATACATCACCAAACTCACTTTTAGCACAACAAAATAAGCAAACAAAAACTTCAAACTACTTGTTTCATTATGAATGAATATTGTGATTTACTCTTTTTTCACTAAAGGCAGCTACAAAATAATTGGAAATTTCTGGTCCCTTGGACAATCAAACAGAAAATGTTATTTCACAAAAGCCGTCATTAAGAAATATTCTTAAAATCTTTTCCCTGTTTCTTTTGTGATACAAGAATTGTACAATTTTATTTACAGATTCTTTAGCTGCCAAAGGAGCAAATGAGTTGGCTGATGAAAGAGTTCTTCAGCTACAGCATTATTTAATGAAGAATAATCTCAAGTTCAGTAAAATGGTCATGTGGATAAATCAACTAAATCAATTACAGTGAAAAGCATTTATCCTCAACAATAAAAAAAAAAAAAAAAACTGGTACAAGAGAATAAATTAAAACATAAAAAAAGGGAGTTTTAGACTTCACCCTCCCAAGAGCAAGTTAGCCTACCTTCCCAAGACAAATCTCCAGACAAATCAGCCACTACTGAATACCTATCTGCTTCACAAGTGAAGGTACTGGAAGTCATCTTTGTGAAAATCCATATCCAAGAAAGAATTACAGAAAATGAAAGGCAAAAGACGGAAAAAGCTGCTGCTGAGAAACAGAATCATCAACTGTGTTATCAACAATGGTCATCCTTTGAATTCCGTTAAAGAGATACAACTATTTTCAGGAATTAGCTTGGAAACACTGAAAGACCAACTGAGATCTCAAGGTGTTAACATCGACAATTGTGAAAATAAAGTTCAGCTAAGTAATTTGGACAAACATGTGAAAAATTTTTTTAGATAGGGTTCTGGCAGTTGAAAGTTAGAATGGATGGAGATAATATACCCCAGTGATTGTAATAAAGGATTCTATTTGAAATTCCAAGCACCTGTAGAAGACCAGAGCATACAACAGCCGAAACATCATACAAATAGCTACAAAGAAAAGGACAATAGTCAGAATAATGTATTGTAAATACTTTAAATAAATTTTCACTTATTTATACTAATGAGACTGTTTTATCTTTTCGACCTTCTGATAATTTTAAATTGTGGGGAGTCCGGTTATGTTTGGCACAAGGTCAATATTATAAACATAATTGAGGTACTTACAATAGCAGTCACAAACCATACTGAAAGTGACAATTGATGAATTTCAGCTTTTATAGTGACACTTATCGTTTATGTCAGTAAATGCAGGCGAATCATATAACCTGGACTTTTTTCTTTCACAATTTTTTTTTTTTGTGAAATATTTTCCTTGGTAATTTATTTTATAATTATCTCGTGTTCTTTGTGATACAATTCACTTGTCTAATAAAATTCTATAAATAATGGCCACTTTGACGTAAGTGTAATGATAAACAAGCTTGTCTCACTGGAACCTATTGTTGTAGAGGTGTTGGGATTACCAATTTGTTGTTAATAATCAGAAGGCTATATGTTAAATTAGGCTGCGTGTAAGATTGTCCTTTCAAAAATGATTTCTATTTTTTATTAAAACGTAAGAATTAAGATGAAAATTGACTGCCAAAACTTCATTTAACAAAACAACAACTGGAAAATATGTCAACGAGAGTTTTTTCTACCTTTGAATTTAAATGAAAAGATTTGTTGATTTGTACTTAACTTGAGGCTTAGATTCAGGGTTAAATCAAGCGATGTTGAGAATATTTCACTGAAGTATGAATCTCACTAAGGATTTGATGAAGTCTTTAATTTGATGAAGTTGTTGCGTGCCGTAAGCCGATCCCGCCATTTATGTACAATACCAATGGCTGACATTAGGTAGTAGAATATTTAAATAACGAACATAACTACAACTTAAACTAGTAGCATTTAGCTGTTAATCTCAACTTATATCACTTAAACTTATTTATAAGTCTCGATACAACATTTCAAGAATTGAGGAGAAGGAAGGTTATAATTGCTTAAATAGGAATCGAGACAAGAAATAATTGATGAACAACAATGAATATTTTTGTGAACAGAAACAAAGTAAATTTTTATTATTAAGAAAATAACCATTTTGTAGAGAATAGAATTGGCATCCATTAGAAACAATGAATTAATTGGAGTAGATAGATCTATCTATCGCCCGGTTCACACTCCACCCATGTCTATTGAACAGGTTAAGAGGCTCATCCCTTGTTCCCTGTTTAGGATGTGGTTTCCGGCTTTCTCTTTTCTAATCTTCTCACTTTGTTTTTTTTTTTTTTTCAATTGGAGTAGATAGATCTATCTATCACCCGGTTCACACTCCACCCATGTCTATTGAACAGGTTAAGAGGCTCATCCCTTGTTCCCTGTTTAGGATGTGGTTTCCGGCTTTCTCTTTTCTAATCTTCTCACTTTGTTTTTTTTTTTTTTCAATTGGAGTAGATAGATCTATCTATCGCCTGGTTCACACTCCACCCATGTCTATTGAACAGGTTAAGAGGCTCATCCCTTATTCCCTGCTTTATCTTTTCCAATCTTTTCACTATTACGTAGCCCCCTGCACATCAGTGGCATTACCGCCTTGCTTGGGGTGATACGATTAAAAAAAAAAAAAAAAAAAAAAAAAAAGTTATGCTCTCTGTGATTACTTGACAAGAATATAACCAGTCGATTCATCTCCACCTCTAAAGTAACAAAAAAAGTCACTCAGTTAATCTGCAGGGCATTCAAATAACTCCAGCAGTTGTAATAAAGAACCATCTCAAATTATTTTTCACTTACAAACACCAAGAACAATGAGTTACTTTGTTACATTTCCATCCAGTGCTGTAATAATAGTTTTTGCCCCAACTACATGCAGAAATGATTATTTTTGATGGCCTTCATACAGGTGGAGTCAACATTTGTTTATAGATGGGATTTTTGATGTAATGCCAATTTCAAATGATGGCATGATTTGGAATAGTCTGGACATAGTTACTATAGCAGAAGCCTATAAAAACATTTCTAACTGCAAATCCCTAAAGAAGGAGGACCATTAAATCTGCCTAGAAAATGTTAAAAAAATTTTTTTGCTCTTAAGTTTAAGGCTTTACAATAAAAATTAAAAGTGTAAAAAGAAAAAAAAAATGATTTTGTATAAAAAAACTTCTAAATGTTGTTGTCTGGCCTTTTTTATCAAGTTGAAAACTGCATGATTTCACCGAAGTTTAAATGACAAAAAGTTGATATTACAGAGAAGACAAATATTGTTTTGAATTCCTCATCCAAAATTAGTAAAGTTGCAAAGTTTCAGGCTTGTACCTCTAATGGATACTTTTTGACAATAAGTTTACTGATGTATACTTTTAACTTTTTTTTTTAAAACCCTTTTTGCCCTATTATCAAATTGCGTTTGTTTTTACATGGTCCAAATAAAAGTTTGTTATTGATTTACTATTAAAAGAAAAGTTTAGCTTGATCTCTAATATGCTATGAATCATTAAGATTCAATGAGTTATTAGCTGCAGAAATGAAACACGAACAGTCAAAATTACTCTTCTGTGCACTTCTTTGTTTGGGGGGGGGGGGGATAATGGGATTTTGTCTAATGTTTAGGCTAGTTTGATCTAATAATTATTACTTGCATTAGTATTAATTTCCATTTACCACATGATGACATTACATTTGTAAAAACTTTACACTTGTGTGGAAGCCTGCATTTTCAGTTATACACTTAAATTTGGCTTCTATATTAATAATAGCACATAAGACAGTAAATTTTCTAATTTCTGATGAACTTTGAATGGTCATATCAGTGGCCATTATGTTTGTAAAAATCTATATGACTATATGAAAACTTCAGATATAATGAAAATAGAATTTTGGTTTGGGATACTTACAAGAATAGTAAAAATAATCAATTTTATTAGACAAAAACCATTTATCCTAGAAAGAATTTAAGGCAAGTACATGTGTTATAAAGATCCTTTACCACTGAGGTGTGTGCGTACACACATAGTGCAATGGGTAAATAGTTACTATTTTTAATTTTCAGCATGCACATTGTTTTTTGGTTTTTTTGACTGCACAGTAAAGTAGGGTCAGTTGGGAACTATCAGTGTTAAAAAAGCACCATGACACAATTCACTCCACCAAAAATTTGGAAACTGCATACCGTACTGTTTGGTCTTCTTGCCAGAAGCTCCAATACTAACATTTCAGTTAGTGTTTGGGTGTCAATCAAGACAGTGCAGAGAATTTGGAAAGAGTTGGAGGAGTCTAATGGTGATTAGGAAAGGGCTTGCAGTGACACTAATGATGTTATGCCTCCATTCATCTTCCCACAGGGCCTCAGACTCAACACAGAGGCCTACATCAAGTTCCCTGAGGAGGTAGTGCTGTCCTGGGTTAAGTGAGTGGCTGCTGGAACTGTCAGGCAACAGGACTGAACCATGCCACACAAACAGAACCTAGTCATGGCTGTCAGACAATTTATGCAACCACATCACTTCATATCTGGCCACCTAACTCCCCCAGACTTCTACTCCCTTGTGATTATGTGTCTGGGTACAGTCAAACAAGAAACTAACAAAACTCCTTTTAACACCAAAGATAAACTGAAGGCAAGGATTATGTCAGCATTCACCAAATTAAACAAGGAAACTGCCCAAAAGAGTTTCAAGTGATTTTTGAATTTGTCTAGATGCCATGGTTAAAACCAATGGCGGTTTTATTGAATAAATTTACTCTTTATTATTTCAAGATATTTTTGATTTTAGTAAATAAATTTGTTAAAATGAGATGTCAGTGTTATTTTCATTTTTGCATAATTTAGACAATTTATCCATCACACCTTCCTTCGGTGTGTTTTTATATATATATATATATATATATATATATATATATACACACACACACACACACTATAGGTGCAGATTTCAAAAACCTGCAGCCTTGAAATTATATGCATTCATCCATTAAAATCAAATGATAATTGAAGCTACTAAAATATATTTTTATACTGATTTTTAAAGCCCCACCATCATTCACTATCTTCAATAAGGAATGTAATGGTTCTACCAGTAGACAATGTATCTTCTTTGTATTTTTGTGTAACATGCTGTGAGACATTTTAAACATAATTGTTCTACATTTACAGGTCCAAATAAATTAAATCCAATTTTTTAATGTTAAAAGTTTAAGGCAAATATAATCAAATGTCATTTTTTTTTTTTTAACTAATTTAGAAAAGGCAAGATACAATTTCAAATAAATATTAAAAACATCTTACTATTTTTTTGACATGTATGAGAACTTGATTTCCTTCTGGACCGCGACAATTCTCTACTCCATAAGGTGGATCTATTTCAACAGTTTCCATCACTATTATATTTTTACCACTCCATCTGGTTTCTGCTATGCTAAATAAAAAAGGCCAAGAAATAAATATTAATCAATTAGCTTTTCTTTATTTTTATTAAAAAAAGTAAAATAAAATAAAAAAAATAATGCATTCAGCACCATTTCATAGTCACATCAGTGTGTATAGAACAAGATGAAGACCATGTATGAATTTATAAATAGGGGATATTAATATTATTTAGCACTTAAGTAGCAAACGTGTCAGCATTCTTACGTGCTGAAGGAAATCAAATTAAAATATTTCGCATCAAAAGATGTGGGGATTGCTCAACAACAAATTCACATCCAAAATTATTTTAAACCAGAGGGAAATAAAATTAAGATCTACAATACTCATCTTCACTTAATAAGAGTATCTTTTTTATGACATTAAATGCTGAATATTTAAAAGTTCAATAAATAAAAATTTAAAACAAATTTATTTCCTTTTTAGAATGAGCAAAAATGTGTAACAACATATAGGGAAGATATTCAATGGGGAAACTACTGTAACAGGACTAGCTTTAAATTAGAGTTTTAAGAATTAGATATTCAGATTTCACATTTTGGGAACTGAAATTCCACACAATTTATTTTATAAGTATCATAGCAACAGAAATTTTGGAAGGTGATTTTATAAAAAAAAAAAAATAAAAAAAAAAATAAAAATAATTTCTTTCACAAAAACATTTAAATAATGAACAAAATTTGTTTACATTGTTAATATTTGTTTGATCAACTAAAATTACCAAAAAGACTATTCAAAAATTTGTGTCTCAAATCAATTTTCAAAATGGATGCAAAATATATATATATTAAAAAAGGATTAATTCAATGATGTTGAATGACCATTTCGATATGAAGATCCCCACGGGGGGATAACATCACCTCAGCAACAGAAAAATCCTTTGAGAAACTGGAGAAAAATCAGTCTAATTTTCCTTTTTAAATAGATTTGCAAAGAGAAAAGAAAAGAGAGAGAAAAGAAAAGAGAGAGAAAAGAAAAGAGAGAGAAAAGAAAAGAGAGAGAAAAGAAAAGAGAGAGAAAAGAGAGAGAGAAAAGAGAGAGAGAAAAGAAAAGAGAGAGAAAAGAGAGAGAGAAAAGAAAAGAGAGAGAAAAGAAAAGAGAGAGAAAAGAAAAGAGAAAAGAAAAGAAAAGAAAAGAAAAGAAAAGAAAAGAGAGAAAGAAAAGAGAGAGAGAAAAGAGAGAGATGAATACATATACACACACAATTCTACGATTATGAATACATATATACATACACATACAATTTCATACACACTTATATGCGTATAAACACATACATGCGCATACACACGTGTACACACCTATATACAAAAAAATTCACATGCACACATTATATATATATATATATATAAAAATATATAAAAAATTAATGAATATTATAAAAAAGAGCATTTAAATAGCTAAAAAAAAATTTTTTTTTCCACACATAAATACATATATATATATATATATATATATATATATATACACACACAAATATGCACATCCACACACAAACATACACATAAAAATTATAAAAAGAAAAATTAAAAAAATTAAAAAATTAAAATTGAAAATTAAATTTTAAAATCCACCCTATGACGGCACTTATTAATGAATTCCTTCCTAAGGTTCAAAAGTAAGTCCTGATGAGGATACTTCAAAATCAGAATCTTCTCCAATAAACATAGACGACACCTATCACGAAAATTTTTAGGGGTACAAGCTGAGCCTATTAATTTCCAGCTGATTATAGGGTCCTGCCCTTCCTCCTTCATTTCCCAGAATCTACGTGATAGTGCCATCTGGAATCTTTGGTTAGGGTTCGAAAACAAGTACTTGTGATTGTAAAGTTTCTGTTTGAAAGGGCCCGCGGACATGCCAATATAAGTCCGGTAATTGTCCTTGTTGTTAGATGGAGAAATACGGGCTTCATAAATTACATGGGTGGATTTACATTTGCCCTGCATCGGGCAGGTATCCACAGAATTACAATTACATTTATCAACAATTCCGGATTTAATGTCGGTATTATTTAGGTTCATTAAAATATGCCTATTATGGGAATTAATTATATCATCTATATTTGAGGTGCAAGAGTAACTGATTTTTAGGGTGAATTTATTAATTTTATTTAAGGGATTATTATTATTATTATTATTATTAAAATGTTTATCGATTAATATTTGCTCTGTAATATTTTATTACATGGAGCTCTCTTCCTGTATCATTTTTTAATATTAAAAAAATTTTTAATATTAATTAGGATCGGGTTTATGGAATTTACCTTCCTGCTTTTTTCCCTTGGATTAAAGTATCTGAATTAAAATATATATATATATATATATATATATATATATATATATATATCTATATCTCCTTTAAGTCACTCAACTGACATCAGTTAATATCATATGGCCAGAGATTTGATTAGTTAAATTAAAGAATTCCTATGTATACTAACGCATTTTGGATAGAGATTAAATTTAAAATGAAAAGTTATATTAATCAAACATCCTATTTGTGTACCTGGAATAAACAAAGACATTTTTTAAATTAAGTAAAAATATTAAATGAAAATTACAAAGATTTTAATGAACGAACACACACACACACACACACACACACACACACACACACACTATGATTATTCATTGCTAATTCCAAACAAGAATTAACAAAAGTTGCACACCTCAGCATGAGAATGATCATTTAACAAAGCCACAAACACGAGGAACTGGTGATAAAACTGAATTAGTCAGGGCAGGTCAACAAGCTGTATTACATAGGGAATCAACAACACTTTTCAAGAAGAATATAAACAAAAACATTCCTAATTTGCAATGACAAAGACTTAACAAGTAACTCTAAAACTGTATTTATCCAAATTTCTACTTGAATGAAATATGGCATAAGGTTCGGTTTAAAGTGGGAATGTGATTGATAACAAAAATTGTTCAATATCCTTAGTACTTATCTCTCACGACACCTCAGTCATCAGAGATTGACCCTTTCTCATCTTAGCACAATGGGTTAGGCTGCCTGAAAGTTTGTCCTTAAAAGCTGAGCATAAACTCCAACCCTGGATAGTCAGGGTCTGCAAAAAAATCTTTTTACAGATATTTACAAATTACTTTCAACTAGACCTTGCATTACATTTCATTCAAGTGAATTTGTGTACAAATGACCAGACTCTGAAAAAAGTGACCAAGACAGAAAAATCCATCTCATCTTAAAAAGGAAGTTTTATTGGAAGAGTTCATTTGGAGAAATGCGAGATAAAATTGTATTATGAATTAAGATTAACATTAAAAATTATTTGCTTTGCGTTAAAAAGAGAACAAAAAAAATCTTCATCCTTAATGATAATGTTACAGAAATTTATAAGTCTTCTACATTTTAGGTACACAGGATATTTCCAAAATAAAATGTCCATGATTCTGAAGAAGCAGAATAGAAAGTGGAGGCAAAAGTAAAAATCATATTTACGTTTTGATAATTGCATTGAATACTGCTTGTCCTTCGGGTGTGACACCAACCCCAATGTGATTGACTTTCTGTCTCTTCTCCTCCACATTTTGCCGCACACGGTTACTCAACTGGAGGAAAAAGGAGTTCAATTTTCCATTATTAAGAAATAGAATATTAAAAAATTAAATCTTTTGAGATCATTTAGAAATAATTGATTAATAGGTCTATTGAAATAATTATATTAAATGTCACATAATTTAAAACATTTTAAAGATGGATAAGATCAACAAAAAAAATTAAAAGGAAATTTAATGAATTTTAATTAAAGCCTTGTATTTTCAATATTCCTTTTTAGGTGAATAAATTTATTTTTCTGAATCTAAATAAACTCAGTCTTAATTTCATGAAATATTACCTTTGTACAATTTTTACATGTTATAAAGAAAGAAAGAAAAGGTGGAGCAAAATAAAGTCATTTATGAGAGGGGAGGACAGAAATTTTAGCATCCATAATATGAAGTGAGGAAATGTTGCCAATTATAATTTGTCATATCTGTCAACAATTTTGTTGAGGTAAGCCACATTTCTCACTTTCAATCAGTTTAAGCCCCCACTCTCCCAACAGGTCTTTTGTCAACTTTATTTTTTCACAATTCAGTGATTTTTCATAGCTAACATAGAAACTGAATGATTTTAAAATTTTTATTTACAGAAATTAAAAAACTTAACAAGCAAAGTTTGGTTTAAAATGGCTAATATATTTTTTTTATTTTTAAATAAGACTATATTCTAGTCAACCAAACAGGAAAATTATTGTAGTTTTCAATAAAAAATAAAAGCAGAATCAAAAGTTGTTTAATCATGTCTTTATTTAGGATTTTGAAATTATACTATTTAGTCGTAATATTAGAAATAGCCTGAATTCATAGAAATTGTTTTTCAATATTCTTTTATGTTACTGTTGCTTTTTATCACAATACCCTAAGCTGATAAATTGACAATTAACCTTTATCACTCTGTGACTTCATTTGCTATACAAAAGTTTATCCTGCCAGTGAAGGTGATGCTGATCTTTGAACAATAGTGTGTTTGAATTTCATAGTTGTGTTGTCATATTCTGCTATAGCAAAAGAAACAACTTAGAGTGAAATTAACAATAAGGATACTGTAATTGAGAGGCCTTGAAAAGAATGCAATGGAAAAGGAAAATAATATTAATAACAGAGTGCTAAAGGCTAAAGCAAGCAGCAGAGTCAGAATGAAGAAGTTGCTCTCTCATCCAACATTTTAGAAACCTATCTGATGCAGATAGAAGAATGTTATATTTGTGGTCGGAGTAATATTTTACCCATAACTCATATAGTCAGCCATCACTAGAACAAAGAGATGGCTTGACTTACCTTTCCTAAATTGAGGGGCATCAGGTGGGGAGCTGGTTCTTTGGCATCTGCCAACATATTAACATCTTTCACATAGTCAAGGTTGATGAATTTCATATCATTAAGATTGTGGTTACCAGCTGAAGAATTTGATTCTGGTGGGGAAAGTTAAGGAATTCAAAAAAGTCATGACAACAAAAGATATAATCCGGATTTAAAACATACAAAAAGAAATTAAAGATGCTTTTTTTTGTTGTTTAATTTCTAATTTTAAACATTTGAAATTTTTCTGGAACCATAAAAATAACAGCAAGAATTGTTTTGTTTTAGTTTTAGACTGTGTGAAGAAAAAGAAAATCAAACCACCATGAAAAAACACTAAAAGGAAATTTGAAAATCATACACATATCCACTAATCTCTTAAACATTGATTTATTTCTAAGTAATTTATACTCAAAATGCAATAGATTGCAATTTTTTAACATTTGATTCAGAATGAATCTGAAACTTCACCAAAATCTTATTTTTGTACAATTTTTACATCTTAAGGAATACTTGGAGCAAAATAAATTCATTTATAAGAGAGGAGGCAAGAACAATTTTGACACACATAATATGAAGTGAGGAAATGTCACAAGTTATAATTTGCTATGTCAACAATTTTGTTGAGATAAGCTACATTTTTCTCACTTTCGATTAGCCCTTACTTCAGAGGTCTCTATCAATGAGGTCAGTGATAGAAAATTTGAAAATTAAAAAATATGAAAATATAACATAAATGTGAAAGAAAAAGCTCCCACATAATGGTAAGACATTAGCTAAATGAAGATAACACTGGCATTAATATATTAATATATATTGTTTTGAGGTATTTCTGTTGCACCGTGTACAAGTTCATTTTTCATTATTAAACATTATTTTAAAAGGGTTAAGTCAAGAATTCTGCAGAATTTCTTTCTTTTTAAGATAAGATCAGGGTTAGATTGCTCTTTCAGTTATTAAGCAGACTCATATTTGTTCCTCTTGTGATTGCTGTGCTGATCAGGGAAGCATTTCAGGAAAAAAATTAAAGGTAAGATGGAAATGATTTATATCAGTGTTTCCCAAGATGGCTGAATGTGGTTTTAATGTAGTTACATAGCTTCTTACTAAAGAAACCACCTTCAAATTACCAAACAAGGAGATCTATGATTACTTCTAAGCAGCATGGAATTTAGAGTAAGAGCCTAAGTAACAAAGTTAACAATCACATTGAAAACATTTATCAAATAAGTTTTTTTGCATTTTTATCATTGTCATTCATAAAAGAAATGAAAAAATATTAATTTTTTAAGTAATCCCTAAGTGTTATCTTGCTATGCTCAATTGTAAAAGAGATTAAACACAAGATCTAAATGCTAAAACTATCAATTGAGATCAGTCCAAGGCAACTGACAGGGTCAATTAACTTCCTTATGGCTAGATTCAAATAAAGGTTCTTCACTAAAATAAATCACACACACACACACACACACACACTATTGCTGTGGTACATGTGAACAGGAAGTATTCTAAACACTCATCCAGATCTCAGTCACCCTTATCCAATACTTTTGTGTGTGAATTCTTGTTCAAGCTTAGAAGGCAAGTGCCAATCATCCAGGCATAGAATAGGCTTACCTGGTGGGGCCTGCACAAAGATGTCCATTTATACCAATTGTTTCACTGACTTGTCCTAAAGAAAGGATATCAAAGTGATGTAAAAAGAGACTGAACCATTACAGAAATGTTAATACAGAGTAGACTGAAGCAGACAGTAATCAAAACAGACAAACATTAAACTCTTCAATAAGTTAACTTTTCAGTAAACTAATTGTAACCAACAATGTACAAAAATGATATAAAAATAAAAATATTTGTTTTAAAACAATTTTATGCTGATATCTTAAGTGAATGATAGACATCTATGTTTATCTCGTAGAAGAGAATTTGGAAAATATTCTAGCAAATTAAATATAAACAATTTTGCTAATAAACTCATACTGTCTTTATTACATAAGTTTTTACATTTAGTAGATGAAATTTATATGCAAATATAACAACTGTTAAGGGACAGATATTAATTTGAAAGAAAACAAACTGTTGGGATGCACAATAAGAAATATTTCCAAATCTGATAAAAGATGTGTCATTCTAATATCAATAACTAATATTTAATTACACATTTAAAAAATTTGACAAACACAGAAAACTTAAAATAAAAAATCCCAATTCAAAGAGTTCAATAGGAATATTTTTTAAGCATAAAAAGTCATTATATAATGAAAAGTATAAAAAGATTTAATAGTCATAGAGATAGGGAAAAAGTGACCCAAATGCAACTTCTTTACCTCATCAGTATTAAATGCTAATAGTGACATTTGAATCACATCTAAAATCAAAGTGAAGTAATGTTTTTTCCTCAACAAAGATCAATGAATATAGAAAAATATCTAAAGTTACCAGAGGAAGTTCTATATATACAACCCCCCCCCCAAAAAAAAACAAAAAAAAACTTTTTTATCAAATAACCTGTATATATATATATATATATATATATATATATATATATATATATATATATATATATATAAAGGTACCTCAGAAAAAGAAAAAGTGATACCTAAGGTTTAAAATACATTTTTAAAAATGAAAATCTTTATTGAAGCTTTTATTTTAGTCTTAATTTCAAGCTAATAGATTAAATTTAATATTTACAATAAGCAAAATACCTTGCTGTATTTCAAACTGAATATAAACAGACAGGAATGATTTATTCTTAGTAAAATCACTAAAATCAAAAATAGATTAAATTTAATATTTCCAATAAGCAAAATACTTTGCTCTATTTCAAACTAAATTTAAATTGAATGAAATTAGTATTTAGTTAAAAAAAAAAAAATAAAAACACTAAAAAATGGCTGATTTTAGCCATATTTATAAAATTCTCAGCACAATGTAATCCTCTTTATTAGAAATTTTAAAAATGAAATATTTTAAAATATTTGAGGAAGATGAGCTGCACACCACTATCTCTATCCCGTGTAAAATCATGGCTCTACAACAAATATATATTAAACCTAACGGCATGAAGGGGGTTACTTCCAAAGAAAGCAATTCCTCACCCGGGAAGGAACAACATGAGCAACAGGTGTCTCTGAACCGTTACCCTGCGACTGTGCGCAACAAAGAAAGGATCACCTTGGAGACCTGGAACATCAGGACGTTAAACAGCTGTGGACAACTAGAAAATGTCAAGCAGGAAATGAACAGACTAAAAATCAATATTCTGAGAATATGCGAAACCAGATGGTCAAATAATGGTGACTTCAACAGCGACAACCATCGGATAATATACGCTGAAGGCAAAAATAATGAAAAAGGAGTCGGCATAATACTGGACAAAGAAATGAAGAAATGTCTTTGGGGATACTGCCAGTTCTCCCAAAGAGCTCTCCTGGTCAAACTGAAAGGGAGACCGTTCAACATAGCAATTGTAGTCATATATGCACCAACAACACAAAGCACCGAGGAAGAAATAGAATCTTTTTACTCCACTCTAGAGAAGGCCAAGGCTCAATGTAAAAGCCAAGAAATCAGGATCATCATGGGAGATTTGAATGCCAAAATAGGCAAGGAGAGGGAAGGTATAACAACTGGAAACTTTGGTTTAGGAATCTACAATGAACGAGGCAAAAAATGGGTGCAATGGTGCATGGCAAATGACCAGATAACACCTGGTTTCAAGAACACCCACGGCGTCTATGGACATGGAGAAGCCCAGGAGGTGACACAAAAAACCAGATAGACCATTAACAGCAGATTCAGAAATGCAGTGGTTCAAAGCAAAGCCTATCCAGGTGCTGACTGTGGAAGCGACAACGTCCCAGTCATCTACAAATTAAAAGTGAAACTCCGGAGATTAAAGAAGCCTAATGCAGCACCAAAGCTGATATACAATGCACTTGTGGATGACCTCAAACTACAAAAAGAATACACTAACAGTGTGAAAACCACATACGAAGAACAAACTAGGAAAGGACACTCAAAATGGGACTCGCTAAAGAAAGGAATACTGACATCAGCAAACAACATTGCCCCAAAGGAAAATAGGCACAGAAAGAAAAACAAGTGGATGACGAAAGAGATTCTGGAAATGATGCAAAGGAGGCAGAAAATGATATCAAAACATGGAATGGAGTACAGGGAACTACACAAGGAAATAAGAAAATGTAGACAGGCTAAAGAGAAATGGCTCAATGACAAATGTGCAGGAGAGAGATTGAGCAGGAATAATAAAGCAGACATGCATAAGGAAATAAAAAACTGACATGACAAAAAACCTGCTCTTCAACAGGATGTCTAAAATCTAAGGATGGAACCATCATTTTGGAGAAAAAGGGAATACTCCAACGATGAGAAGAATATATAAAAGATCTTTTCCACAAGAGAGAACAACCAATAATACGCAAAGATGAGGACGGACTGGAAATATTAAAGTCTGAAGTGGAATCTACAGTAGCCAAACTGAATAGAAATAAAGCAGCAGGACCAGACGGCATAGTCATAGAGCTGCTGATAGCCGTGGAAGAATTTGGTATAGAAAAGATTACTGAAATAATAAATGAGATTTATAATAGTGGGATTATACCAGATGATCTCAGCAAGTATCTTCATAGCACTACCTAAGAAGCCAGGAGCAAACGAGTGTGAACTCCACAGAACTATCAGTTTAATGAGCCATATAACAAAACTGATCGACCGAATCCTGATGAATAGAGCGAGAAGCAGAATCAGGCCAGAGATAGGACAAGAACAGTGTGGTTTCGTTAAAGACAAGAACAAGGAATGCCATATTTATGATTAGGATGCTCTCCGAAAAGATGAAGGACTTATACCTGTGCTTCATTGATTATGCAAAGGCGTTTGACAAAATACGCCACAAAGAACTGATGGAGATGCTCGGCAGGCTGGACATATTTGAAAAAAACTTGAGAGTAATAAAGAATCTTTACTGGCAGCAAACTGCTTGCATACGAACAGGTAATGAATTGAGTAGATATACAAAGATAGAAAGGGGCGTAAGATAGGGATGTGTCTTTTCACTGGATCTATTCAACTTGTACAGCAAGAATATTTTGAGGACCCTAGAAGTTATGCCTGGATTCGTAATCAGAGGCCAAATTTAAACAACCTAAGGTAGGAAAATGATACAGTGCTTATAGCAGACACAGAAAGGAAACTACAAGACCCCCTACAGAAGGTAGCAGAAGAAAGTAACAAAAAAGGACTAGAAATAAAGTGCACGAAAACCGAATGCATGGTCATCAGTAAAATGGGTAGCCCAAAATGCCAAATACAGGTTGGGGATACCAGAATCAAGCAGGTACACAAATTTAAATACCTGGGAAACGGTATGACAGAAGACAGAAAGTGCAACAGAGAGATCTGAAGGAGAATTGGCATGGCAAAGGAAGCATTCCAGAAGTTGAGTAAAGTATTAAGAAACAGGACAATTTCGCTAGAAACTAGGAAGAGAGTACTGGATTGCTACGTGCTGTCCGTCCTTCAATATGGCAGTGAATGCTGGACAATACCATCAAAGATGAAGGAAAAACTTGAAGCAACTGAAATGTGGTTCTACAGAAGGATGCTGCGAATATCATGGATCGAGCATGTGAGCAATGACGAGGTCTTGGAAATGATGGGAACAAAAAGGAAATTAATACTGAGCATCAGGAAGAGACAGCTGAAGTTCCTAGGATACGCAATGAGGAAGGAGGGCTTGGAGAATCTGATACTAACAGGCTAGATAGAGGGAAAAAGAGAAGGGAAAGCAGCAAATAACATATTTGAAGGACCTAACCAGGTGGATGATGGAACGAGGATTGCATGATGTAACAGGTGTGCTCAGAGCCACCAGGGATAGAGAAAAGTGGAAGGCCATGATCGCCTACGTCCTGAAAGGACAAGGCACATAGAAGAAGAGCTGATGTAAATTCTAAACTGATTGGAATCAAATATCACTTAATTTTAGTGTAAAATATTGCAGAAAAGCATGAAACCAGAAGTTAATTTTAAGTATAATATTAATAGCTTGATGTTCAGGAAATTTAATTTTTTTCTTCTAATGGGAAATATATCCGTAAAAATGACTTAAATATAATATGAGTGTTATTTTTTTTTCTTTTACCCAGTAATCTTAATTTAGGAAAGTATTCTCCATAATAATGTTTTATTGAATTTTAGGCACTTTACCTTTCATTTTACTATAGTTATTGCTCTTATTTTCTGATATTGTTGTGTATGAATATATGTATTTATAAAAATCAGTATATTTACACGCAATAAATTCAAAATTTTTAAAATACTGGAGATCATTGAATTGTAGTAAACGTTTCCATTTATGATTAGTAAATATATTAGTTTATATTTCTGAGATGAGGTATTGTAATTATTTACATTGTTTGAACTGTTAGTCCTCATCGTCATATTCACTATGCCAACGAAGAGGAGGACAACAGTCCAAAAATGTAAATAATTTAGTTTTTACTGAATAACAATATCACCCTCCACAATTTAATACAAAATTTTAAGATTTAAAACTCAATAACTTATAATTAAAATTTGTAAAAATTCATTATTCACATAAAGAAATATTTTAAGACAATAGTGTTTATAATATATCACTCATGAATACAATTAAAAGCATTTCTAATTAAATAATGGTTGAATTTATTTGAATTTTATGAATCAGAACAGATTTTGAAATATTTGTTTGGTCTTTTTTTCTTTTTTTTTTTAAAGAAAAGAAAATGATTTAAATTCTCCAAAGACTTCTGCTTATAACTAATATAAACATTAGATATACAAAAATGAATTTTTTCGAAATTAAGTAAAGTTGGGGGAAACAGATGTCAGAAAAAAATTTTTTTACCAAAGATTTTCTAAAAAAGATTTCTAAAATAATTTAATAAAATTCATTTATGAATAAGTCCTCAAAGTTTTATTAAAATCCAATAATTATTTGATTTTTGCGAGAATTTCCAAATCAATGTTTTTCACTGCAAAAGACACTAAAATTTCCTATACAAAAAAATAAATTATAACCAAAATTTATAAAGTTAAAAAAAAAAAAAAAAAGTTTAAAAATGATTTAACAATAATAATACAAATTCTTCAATCTTTCCTCTTAATAAAAATTTTGACAATTTTTAGAGCATTTTTTTCAGTGTGTATGTTCATTTTTAGTGAGTCTTAGCAAATAATTATGAGATGCCTTTTCTTGTTGACATAAGTAGATACTTCCATTCATTATCAATACTTAATTTTTAAATTGAATTTTTATAAAGTTTCCTTGTAAATTTATTTTAGCTTTAATTAAAAATTAAATTTACTATTTTCAATAAGTACTCTGTTGTATTTCAAACAGAAATTATATTGATTGGAATTTAAAATTGAGATTTTTTTGGCTATTTTTGAATGATAAACATTTTTAAACAAAAGTTGTCAGTTTTAAAAATTTTGCAAAAATAAAATATACATCTGTGACACATTATTTTTGGAAAATTAGCAAATTTAAAGTTAAATTAGTCTGATCTACACAAGTATTATTTATAGCAAGAAATTTAGAATAAAAGTATTTTTTTTTTAATCATGGAGTAGTGAATTTTCTGACCTTTGCCAGGAATGATGTGTGATGACAACCAGATGTTAAGATAAGCTGAGTAAAATTGTCGTGATTGTCCAAATTTCTTTTCCGAGAAGGGGGAGAAACCATGAAACATGACCTTTTAATGTAATACAAATTTTGTATTAAACTTTAATTTTCGATTAGTAAATACATTCTTCATGAGGCTTTGTAGAATTTAAAAAATAAATTATTATAATTAAAAAAGAAAAAAAAATCAAAACAATTCTTTTAAAATTTCATTATTCATAAAAAAAAAAAAAAAAAAAAAAACTTAATACATATTTTATCTAATTAAATAATTAGATATTTTTATTTTCTTCCTGGGAGCAGATTTTCGGAAAAAGGCCAACTGTTTGAAAAAAAAAAAAAAAAAAAAACTGGATGATTTCTCCATGAGTCATGCGCTTAACAAAACAAAAATTTTTGCTACAAAATTTAATTTCTTGAAATTTTATGAATTTACGTAGAGGGGTGGGTAACAAATGTTAAAAAAAAATTACCAAGATTTTCTAAAATTAACTTCATTTGTTTGTGAACAAATCTTGAAAGTTTAATTAAAAAACGACAATTTTTTGATTTTTGCAAGAATTTCAAAATGAATGTATTTTTCACCGGAAAAAAAACTGAGTTACGTAATATTACAATTACATTATCCAATGTAAACTCTTGTAACGATTTGATGACGAAAATAAGTTTGTTTTTTTTTACCAAAATTTCAAACGTGTTAAAAATGATTTAAAAAAAAAAAAATGTACTTCGATCTTTTTTATGAAAAAAAAAAAACTTCATTTTTACTAAGTTTGGGGCCTTTTTTCTTCATACTATGCTGTTTTTTCAGTTAGTGAAGGTACCTACATATAAGTTGCATTCAAACATTATACATCTGCAGCAATGTTCCTAACAGACTTCATCAGCTGTTATGACCCTGCAGGAACATCAATGTCACACTAGCAAATATTGATGGCTAATTTTTTATATGAAGCATACAATAACCTCCACTTGGCAAAATTTTTACTCTCGGAAAAATTAAAGTATTTCATTTCAAGGTACTAGCAACGAAATATTCGTATGTTCATTTCAGTCAACTTTTCGTGTTTCATTCTTGATAGCTTAGAAACAATTGATTGGATCACCAGCATACTGCTATTCGAATTCAAAATAATGCACACATACACACACAAACGAAATCATCCTATACAGTGTACTGTAATCCAACCAAAAAAAAAAGTTATATAACAATTTATTAACTTCAGCAAAAATTCAATTAAATCGTTTCGTTTCCAAAAAACTCTACATATTTGATTCTAATTAAAAATCATTTAGGCCTACTTTGTTGTATATTGTATACATCAAACAAAAATGAATGTGCCAAATATTAAAATAAATCTGACACTTGATTTTAAATTTCTGAACTTAACCAAGAATTACAATCGCTAATTCTATTTAAAAAACGAAAGTATATCTTCAAATTAATCGTCTGCCAATGTAAAGTTATGAAATTTAACCCAGTTGCACAATAGGAAATCGCAGAAGTTTACATGTTACGATTGGCATTGTGGCAATTATATTTGAAAAATTTGATGTTTAGCAGTTGACATTTCAAGCATCTGTCAACACATGGAAGCGGAATATGCATAACAATGAATAGGTTTTTAAACAGAACTGGTGGTTTGGGGGGTTATTTCCAAACAAAATCTTTACTTTTTTAACTGAATACATTTCTTTTTCTTTAAAACTAGATGTTAACTGATAAAAGTTGTATATTTTTTTTATTTTAAAAGACAAATCGACAACATTATTTTTATTTTCATTTACCGAGTTAAGTCTTAGATACCAATGCAAATTAGGTTTTTATTTTATCCCTCCACAGCCCACATTCATAGGGTATGTCAAAATTTCTACGAGTGCAGCCCCAGGTGCTAAAATCTATAAACCAGACGCATAAATTTAAAACTGGAAAAATGAAAATAGTACATGAAATAGTAATAATAACAGTAACGAACGATAGTGATAAATAAAGTCATACGGTAGGTACACTGACTCATATTAAAAAAAAAAAAAAAACGGAAAAAAAAAACAATTAAGTGACGTGGTTCAGCTGATACCACTAACTTTAATCTTAAAAGTTTTTTAGTAAAGTTTTTAAACTCTACCTTTTCTAAGTAAAACTACACATAATTGATTGTATAAGAAACGTCAATATTTTCGTGCAAAACAAGTTACGACATCAGATAACACCATGTGCGTTAACCATGTTATCTTGACAGTGGGGGATCAATTTTTATATTAAAAAGCATTAAAAATTGATCCCCAACCTTTGGGCCCATCTAGACAAAATAACACTATCTATAAGACCGGTTGTAAATGAACACAATAAGAGAAATATAACAACAAACTAGAGAAAAACTACACAGATTAAAAAAGGATACTAATAATTAATAATTTTGTGCCAATGTCGAAAGCCGCCACTTCGCCTTCCATCTTTTCATTGTAAAGCGTTGTACAAGAAATTCGGCTTCCGACAATGAAATAGTCGCTGTCCGCCATGTTTTGATACAACTTCATTTTCACTAAGGTGAAAATCGTTTTACGGACCGTAGACTGAAAAGCAATCTGATTGGACGAGACACGCATCAGCTCAGCAGTTGTTACAAACATTTCAAATTACAAAGAATATTTTCACATTTTTTTCAAATTAAAAACGCTTCTAAATTTTTACGATTAAAATGTGCCATCTTTTAAGAGTCATAAAAACCAAAAGAGAAAAAATACATTTTGCCGAAATGCTACAGTTATCTTAAGAGTGTATGATTGGCCACAAGAATCAAAACAATCGAAGTTTTTTGTAAACCGATTCGAGATTTACATCGAAGAAAACTGCAAAGATATATTGTAAATTACATTTATAAATATTTAAAAATTTAATTAGAGTATTTTCATTAAATCCTGTAATTTCTGGTATACTTACAATACAATCAAAACAAATTTAAATCCAAATTTTACCTATGGTCATCCTTACTTATAATAGCTATACGTAATGCACTATTGTCTAACTTTCAGATAGTTTGTAAATATTAGGTTTATTAATTTGAGAGTAACTTTTAAAAAATAAAGTTACTTTGTTAAGATTTTTTAAATTTTCAAATGATTATATTTGGCACTAGAGAAGTAGTAGTTCTTTCAGATATAGAAAATATATTTTACTCCTTTTAATTGGAAGGAGTGCATCATGACAAACATGTGGTCGTCTCAAACCATGTGGTTTATAAATACAAACATGGACTTTGCTTACCTTATTTTGATTACAAACCGATCAAGGGTGAATAATTTCGAGGAACGGCTCTATAAGTGCTTGCGTGTCACTTGGACGAGAGTCTAACTCAGGAAAACTAAAAAAAAAAAAAAAATGTACGTATAACTGCAAAACAAAAAGTTAATTATTCTTAATTATTTTTTACTTAGTCACGTTAACAAATGTTTTTAAAAGCTGGCGATGTGCTTTTAAGGGATTTTATTGTTTACTGAAAGACGTAAGTAATTTTTGTTTTGTTACTATTACGTATTTTAGCATTATTTATTCTAATAATTGAATTCCCACATACGTTTCTTTTGGCGGAGGAAAAAAAAAACTATCGAAATTGACTACTTAAATGTCGTGTGGTTCACTGTCGCGTTAGATAATAAAAGAAAGCGTCGATAATTATTGCTTCATTTTAACATTATTAAGCTATCTATATAGTTTATAGCGGCGGTTACTAGTATTACTACTGCTGCTACCTAAGTTAGAAAAACTGATTTTTTTTTTTTGTTTTCTACTGGTGAGGAGTATTTAGAAATTTGCATATTAACGCTTAACAATTTGAGGATTGGATAACATTATCATATTTTTTTTAAGTAATTTTTTTTAAAATATAATAATTAATAACAATGGCGTTCCCACAATCCTTTGTGGTTTAGAGGGTTACTAATGCAAGACGATTGAGACACGCTTTCTTTAATTAAGAAAGAAAACGCAAAAAAAAATTTATAAAGAAAGAAATATCGAACTCAATTTATATATTTGTCTCTCTTAATCCCTGTTAATATATTTATTTAATTATTTATTTTTTTGTTTCTTTACCATGTCGATGCCTGTTGCTGCTTCTAGTGCGTCTAATTTCATTACTTCGGGACCAGTGATGGCAAGTTCATGTGGAACTGTGACTACCGGTGCCCAATTTGGTACTTACATACCACAGAGGATTTTCGTCGGTGGCATACCCAGAGACACTACAGAAACCGAGTTGAAGTCCTTCTTCGCCACTTATGGCACTGTGAAGGACTCCAAAATTATTACCGACAAAGGCGGTGCATCTCGCGGATACGCTTTTATCACTTTCGAGAAACAAGAAGACGCCGAACGACTCGTGTCTAAAGATAGGGAACCGATATTTTTTCGTAACCGGAGACTAAACATAGGACCTGCTGTTAAAAGACACATTACTCCTCAAACCACGATTCCTGCTGACTCTAGTGACCCTACACCAATGTATTTTGGTAATGGCTTAGGTTATGCCTATCAAAATGGAATGACTCTTCTTCATCCAGCTAGCGATGACAACTATGGACTAGCAGCTCATGCTCAAAATTCTAGTTATTCTACTGGCACAGTGGTACTTCCACAACCACAAGCTGCTGCCGCCGCATATCTTCGTCCAGCTGCGTATTCTTATCCGCTTGGTACAACTCAATGGCTACCAGCAGGTCACTGGGGACTGAGTTCGTCCGCCGCTACCCAGTTTGTAAACGCCAACCCGACTTACTATTATACTAACTTCCCGAGTGTTCACTATGCCCCAGAGGTCCTTTATGCACCTTCGTCTGCACACCCTTACAGTTTGGAATCTTCTCCCTACATGGAAAATTTTCAGGTTGAATCTTCTAACGATAACCTGGATGCTACTTGCAGCAATAGTGCCGAGCTAAGTAACGAATTTATCCAGCCACAAAGTCCCCCCGTGCAAGGCAAAGCAACTTTAATTGCATACCCACGCTGCTCCCCAGCTATGTCTTTGAGCACCCATCATCATTACCAGAATATGCTTGTCAAACAACCCAAAAAGAGTGTTGCTGTTGTCCCTTCGGCGCCACAGACAATTCTCCAAAAATCATTTTCGGACTCCGTTGATAGTATTGGTAATATGCTTCTTACCCCTCCTCCAACACCAAGCACAACTGCAAAGTGATGTCTCAACCCCTTCAGTTCTAAGACTATCATCTTATTTTCCTACTCTTCTCATATTTCATCAAGTCTTTACTACTTGCTCATCTTACTATAGAAATACATAAACCTAGACTAAGTTAGTTAACCCGCTTCACTTCAAAAATGCTCATGGCCTATCTATAAGAAAATTCTTGAAGTATGATGAGTCTCCTTTCCAGTTACTCTCTCCCTTCCATTTCTTTCTATCTAAATTAAATCAATATTAACAAGTTCTAAAAAATTCTATACTTACTTATATTCTGTAAGTAAATCGAGGTAAAAGAAAATGTGGAGGGGTCTCTCTGAAAATGAATCTCCCCCACCCCTGCAATTTGTATCATATCAAGGAAAGAAAATAAAGAAATAAATTGTAATATCTGACTTCAGTTTTTCGTAACTCAATTTGCACAATTATTTGAAAATGGTCTTTGTATTGGATGTGCAAAATTTCTTTTAATTAGTTTTTAACTTCAGAACTTTTTTATTCAATCTGTATTATGGCTTCTTTTTAAGCAAACAACTGTGTGATTGATTTCTTTCACAATTACTGAGGTCTAATTGATATAAAGCGTATTTTTAGTGACCTAAAAATTGCTATGTAAAAAATGATCCTCAATAACGAAGTCCAATTTTTATCTTTGATAATATTGGAGGCTTCATCAGGGTGGGGGTAGCTGTCAGATCCTCAACTAAAGGTGAGTTATAAATTAATGCTTTTATTACTGCTTTTGTTGATAATGTGTACTCTTGTAGTCTAAACACTATCATAGAATAGTTATTTAAGTTTTTTGTTTTTTTTTTGTGTGTGTACTAGTTACTCTAGTTTTCAAACTGAAACACTTAATTTTCAGAAGTTTCTAAACTCCTTAACACTGTTTTAAGTCTTAAATATTGTACTTTGAATTGTATACTTAAGATTCCATAGGCTTATTTTTCCTCATAACTGTAACTTTTTGATCTTGCTTCTTCCTCTTGTCTCTAAAAATTAAAGTTCTAATCTTTATCTATATTTGTCCTCAAACTAATCTTTCTAAGATAGACTGATTATAAGTTGTCAAGTTGATACTTGATCAGTAGATTAAAGGTTAAGTGTAAAATACCACTTGTATATTCTCTTCCCACCTGTGTAAGCTTTCAATGGTATTATTTTTTACTAAAGTAAAAAAAAACAAAAAGAAACTAATCAACATTGATAAAATTTATGAATTCACTTTTTCTTTTTTCATAAAAAACCTGTATGTGCTGGTGGTTTATAGAATTTTTATCACTTAACATTCTTAATGCCGCAATGAAAAAAAATACAATGAAAATTAATTTAATGCAAAATTTTAAGTAAATTAGTTAAAACTAGCAAAATTGCCCTAATATTTTTATATAGACTTGCCAAAGAATACTAATTTCCCCCTCTATTATAGAGTTAATGTACTTTATTATTGTAGTATAAAGTTTCATTTGTAGCAATAATTGAGCTTCTGTCAAAACTTAGTCAAAAATATTGTACTACACTACAGTCACACTTTCATATCCTATCCTATCCACATCCTGTTTCAGTGGCAATGATGAATGTAAATTGAATTCATGTAGTGGTAAGTGATCTAGTATTGTTCCTTCCTGCTGGTATCTTGTACTCTTGTACAATCTATTACTTAAAGATGGACACTGATTATTTCATTTGATATTCAGTTTTATATAAATTAATAAAATTGCAAGCGTGTGTAGCAGTTTTAACTTCTCAACAAGTGGTTAATTTAATTAACTAAAGGAATACTTAATATGCTTAAAGCGGATTTTAAGCTTACAATTAACGTCTGACACTAGTTACAAATTACTGATAGTCTTTAGTGAAGGCTGGAGTTCAATGTTAGTAATGAGGATATGGAATTGATTTAACGTGAAATTGGTAAAACCTTCCAGTTTTTGTCATTAAAAGAAAAATTGCTTTCAGAGTGATCTCCCGTGAAAAACTTGTAAGGGAAATAACTTCTGTGATTGAGCCTAGTAATTGTTGTTCTCCATGTCGATGTGTATTTTTCTATTGTTTTATTTCAAATCTCTAATAGTTGCTATAAAGTCACAGAAGTACGAAAAACGAACCTAATTTTTTTTTCTCAAAATAAAACTATAGTTGCTATGCTATCAGTTAAGCCCTGAAGACGGCGGTCTTTGGTTTCTATTCAATGCTGACGAGAAATGACTGAAAGTTTGTCTTAAGTTGACTGCTTTAAAAACGAAATTTGGGTATCACAACGAAATAATTACTCGTGATTCATTTTTTTTTCATTTTTTTTTACTTCTGCAAATTTTGTAGTGAGCTTACATTACTTTGCATTACCCGCCTTTTAAATGCTGACTGTTTGATAATGTTATGAGTAAAAAAAATCTCATGGTCTACCTCACCACTAACATTTTCTTGCAGGAAGTATCGTGTAGCAAATTATTCAAACATTTTATTCCTCATGATGGTATCAAGACTTGTCTAACATGATTGACATTTATAATCTCTAATAAATTTTGTATGGCATCTACATATATCGATTCTGATGGGGAAACAAAGCATAGTTAATAAAGCACTTCTGGGGTTTGGTAAATGCTGAAGCTCCTGGGATCAGGTCTGATGTTGGGCTTTTTCGTCCTCATCCCTAACACCGCCATAATAAGCGGATACAATTTACATAAAATAGTGGGAACATTATTAAGGGTAATTTGTTTATTTTTACATTTTTAGTGGGGTTTCAGGGAGATAGTCGGTAGATTGTGCCAGTATTCTAAGAATGAAAATCAGTATTTGCAATGGTCAGAAATAGCCAACTGTTTTCCAGTAAACAGCCTCAAGAAAGCAACAGAACTGATTTTTACAATTTTGATGATGAAAGAGGTAATTTAATGGCACAAATGAGCCGAGTTTGAACCCCAATTTGAATTTGTTACACTTGCTTTAGCACAAATACCCTTTCAAAAAGAATGTGCTTCTCTTCCCTAGCTAAGGATCAAATAGCAAAGCAGATTAAACACTCTAGCCATAGTTGATAGCTAGTCTGAAAATAACTGCAAAAATCATATGTAGCTCTGGTAAAGCATATATACATCCATAGGAATGATTATGAAGTTTAAAAGTAACTGCAGTATGGAGGGTTTAAAGTTTAAGACATTACTACTTTGAAATTCAGATATTTGAAAGCATACACTTTCTCACATAATCACTTATAATTTAACACAGGGGGAAAAAAATCTGACAATTTCCATGAACTGTGTTGCTCTCTTCTCTGTAAGGTTTTATTTCAAGAGTGTAGGCAACAGCATATTTATACAACATAGTTTTTCAATATTATGACCTATGGCTTAATTTGGCTGTGTAGCCTATGCAACTATAGGCTTATATGCATTGGTAACTTCTAAAGGCAACAAGGTTTAACAATAGTATCGAGCAGGACAATGATGATTACATTCACTGTTCTGACTCTAATTTTACAATAGCTGATTTTGGATAAATTCAGCAAGTAATATACCCGAGATATTTACAACTCTAATATAAACAACCCCACAACACAAGCTGATTGTTAGGTGACAATTGTCACACTATTAGTTTCCATCTTAATATAATGGAAATATTTAAATTTTGTATTGAATTTTCTGCATGAGATAATCTAAATTTTTATCTATGCACTTGACCCTGTGGTTATTATTTAAGCTTAATTTTGGTACATGGCTATCCAGTGAAGATCAAAAACTTTATTTGGTAATGGTCTTGCACATTAGCTACATTAGCCTCATACTGAAGTGTCTCCAGTTCAGATAGAATTATACTTGTCTATTTTTGTTTTTGATTTTTCAATCATTCAAAATAAAATAACCAATTTGACAATCAATGACTTAATATTTTTAAAGTTTTCCAATTTTTGCAAGATGCTTGTCAAATATGTAAAAAATGTTATTTGTAATTTATAATATACAAAAAAATGATTAAGATTAAATTTCTTTTAAAAATTCTTTCAGAAAGAAAACAATTTGATGTGTTTAAATAATTCTTGCTTTCTTTTCCAAAGGTCTTTTTTCTCCACTTTGAAAATTTGCCTCATAATTCCAACTAATGGAGTCTTGTATTGGATCTAGCATTTTTTTTTTTTTTTTACAGAAAAAAAATTTTCAATACAGAAAGCATGAGAGAAGTGGGTACTGAAAATCCTCAGGAAGGCAAAATATTAGAAATTTACTTAAGAGCTTCTTAATTGGACCAAAAGCTTTTTTTTTTTTTTTTTTTTTTTTTTTTTTTTTTTTTCAGTGCCTACTCCTTATCAAATGCTATTAGAAAATAGTGAAATTGAGTTTAATATCAAACATGGTATACCTGAAGGCTAAAGGAATGTCAAGTTTCCATTAGACTTCAAGAATACCATGTCATGAAGGCCAACAAAGCAAATTTTTTTTCTCAAGCCACTATAATAGTATCTATCTCTCTCATATATATATATATATATATATATATATATATATATATATATATGCAACCTGCTGCAGGATAATCTTCTACCCAGTCAGTCATGTTGTTTTCAAGACATGATCACCCAAGCGTGTATCACATATGTAGCTTGTGTATTTTGCATCAGCCAAATGTGATATGGTAATTTGTAACATAAGGTTTAGTTTATTGATGTAAAAAAAATCTTGCCAAATGATTAACCCAGGATTCCCACTTGTGTAGCAGGCTTAACTCAAATTTCAGATCTCAGAAGTGGGAGAAAAGTTTAACATGAGTGGTATTGACTAGTATAACCAAGTGACAGCTTTTTGTTAACTCTTCTCACTAAGTGACCATTTTAATAAATGGAATGTGCGCGCACACACACACACACACACACACACACACACACACACACACACACACACACACAATCCACTGGTAAGTGAAACCCAAATGATGGTTGGAGTAACTTTAGCTATTTCAATTGTTTATCCCTAATTGTAAGAGACTAATTTTTACTTCATAAAGAAAACAAGTTCTGGTTAACTTTAATAATGCATTAACAATTGTTTTTCTGCTTACCATAGACTGAAAAATACTAGGAAGAATTTAAATGGTAAACACTGAAAATTTAGTTAACCAAGGTGGGTAATGTTAAATTAACTTTTTTAAAAGCTTTGATTATGAATAACTTATATACGACCCTTAAATAAATATATATATATATATATATATATATATTTTTGCATGATCCTTTACTCTCTTCAAAGAATTACTTATAATTAGTGCAACCTCTTTCTTGTGTGTGTGTATGTATATATATATATATATATATATATATATATATATATATATAATTTTCTCCTTAGGAAAGAAATGATGCTAAAAACTCTTACTATGCTATGCTCTATTACGGTTATAGGTAGAGTGAACTAATTCTTTATGCAGAAAGTTTTTTTTTTTTTTTAAGATCTGAACAAACAAAAAATGGTTAGACTATAGACACAAGAGTTTTGGACTGAATCAGGGTAAAATATCCTGATTTATCAAGTAACTGCAATAAAGTGTGGGGACAGATAGATAGCTCTGTTCAGAAAATTATTTTTATCTAATAATACAACAAACCATATTGTTTTTTCTTACATTTTTCAGAAACAATCCATTTGCTTGCTATAATTGCATACCAATAAAGATATTAGCCTGGATGCTGTTTTAATTTGTGTAACTATCATGGTCCCCCACCCCCTTTTTCCTTCTTCACAAATTGAAACCTATCTGAAAGTTGTGAGAAGACAAGTAAAAGCCTATTTATTGACCATAGGATGGTTTAAAGAAATCAATGAGATGATGACTATTTGGCTTAAGTGATAACTGATGAGTTGAGAAAAATAAGGTCAGGGTTAAAAGTAAAAATTTAAAAGTAATAGCTTATGAAAAGGATGAAAAAGCCTATGCTAATATGAAATACATATCCACTAAAAATAAAAATATGAAATTTTAATTTTTAGTGGATAGCTGTATCTGCTGTTTAAGTTTTTTTGAAAGTTCAAGCTAGTAGATTAAATAAATTCTTTAAAAAAAACTGGACATTTTTTTTTTTTTTTTTTTTTACTCAAATATGGGTATACACTAAAAATAAGCTTTGAAGAAATAAAATGTTGGATTAAAAAAAAATCCATTAATGTTTTAGAAAGTGCGTTGTTTATATTTTGGATACAAAACTGAGCAGATATGGGCTTTTGAGAGAAATCTGAACGAGAAAATGTATTTAGGTAAACATTGCCTAAATGATGTTTTCCAGGTATAAAACCGATAACACGTTAGATGCAAGATCGAAGACTTGTTAGAATATCTACAAAAACTGTTTTGAAACTGCTACATCAAATGCCCGTAAATTATATGAATACACAGATAAGATCTCAAGGAAAATGGTTGCTCACAGGTTAAAAAAATGCAGGATTGCATGCCCGTATTCCAGCTTCAAAGCCTCTCATTTCAAAGTGAAACCAAAGGGCACGCTTGCAGTATGTAAGAGAACATGTTGTTTGGACTGATGCACAATGGGATACAGTTCATTTCAGTGATGAGTCCAAGTTTACTATATTTGGTTCTGAGGGCAAAACTTGGTACACTGTAGAACAGGTGATAGACTGTCTTCTCAATGTGTCAAGAAAATCATTAAGTTTGGTGATGGTGTGGGGAATGATTTCATCTGCAGGAGTTGGCCCTATCATTTGCATACATGGCAATATTAATGCTGAGATTCACAAAAGGCTTCTTCAGCAGCATGTGATTCCAAGATTACACCATAATCTTTATGAATCTCCTATTTTCATGCAGGACAATGCACCTTGCCACAAGGCTCAGAAGGTTATGGCTGTATTTGAAGAAGGACTCGCCCTAATAGAAGTGGCCAGCCCAGAGCCCCGACTTGAATCCAATAGAAAATATTTGGAAGATAGAGAAAGGGCTCTCAAAAGAAACCCGAAAAACCAGGATCACCTATGGGAGTTATTGAAAGATGAATAGAAGGGAGTTACTACTGATTTTTGCAAGAAATTAATTAGATCATGTGGTCGACGATGCAGAGAAGTCATTGAAAATAAGGAGGTGCTTACCAAATATTAAATTTTGTTGATATTTTGCTCATAATCAAGTATTAAGATCATTCCTTAAATATGTCTAGTAGCCTATTTCCTTTGTTCCATTTAATCTTCATTTAAAAAAAAACTATTATGTAAATTTTTGTAACTTTGTATAATATTTATGCATTACACCCTAATGTTTATGTTCTTATTAAGAGGAAAGATCAAAGTATTTCTTAATTAATTTTTAAAATCTTTTAATCCTTTCTAACACGTTCAAAGTTTTTGGAAAATATCTTGTTTTGATTTTCATTTGCAGGTAACCAAATCATTACAAGAGTTTACAATGGACAATGCAATATTACATAAATCTGTTTTTTCCATTGAAAAACACATCAATTTGGAAATTCTTGCAAAAATCAATTTTGCTTTTATTTCCAAAAATCTGCTCCCAATAATAAATTAAAAAATGCATTAAAACTATGACACTATTTAGTTTGATAAGCTTTTAGTTGCTTCAATAAACTATATATATTAAAGACATTATAGTCTAAAGAAAAAAAATTCAATTAATAATGAAATTTTAAAAGAATTGTTATTTTTTATTAATTATAATAATTTATAAAGTTTCAAAAATATTTTCATGATTTCAAACATTTTAAATTGAAAAATTGAAACTCTTAAAAAATTGTTTCATTTTTTTTTATTAATTTATGAAGTTTCAAAAATATTTGTTGGCGTTAGTTTATCAAGTTATTAAGTGAAGACTAATCAAAAATTACTAATCGAAAATTGAAAAGTCTAATACAAATCATTTTGCCTTCATATTTTTAAAATATTTTTTTTTTTTTGCATGTGTGTATTTGAGGTTTTTTTGTTTGGTATGGTGATTTCTATGTATACAGTAATAGGTCATGTGTTTCATGGTTTCTTCCCCTTACAAGAAAAACATTTGCACAATTCTGTCAATTCCGGTCACCACACACATATCTTATCTCGCATCTGTCTGGCTGTCATTACATGTCAAATATACAGGGGAAAAGTTAGAAAGATCAACATTCTGTGTTTAAGAAATAGTTTTGTTCTAAATTTCATGCTATAAATAACTAATACTTGTGTAAATCAGATTAATTTAATTTTAAATTCATTAATTTTCAAAAATACCATGTCATAGACGCATATTTTATTTTTGTAGGATTTTTAAAACCGAGAATTAACTTTTGTTTACAAATGGGTGAAAAATTGAAAAACCTTTTTTAAAAATCTCAAAATTTTAGATTCTGATCAATATAATTTCTGTTTGAAACACACCAGAGTATTTTGTTTATTAGAAGTAATAAATTTAATCATTTAGCTTTCAATTAAAACTAATTTCAACAAAACTTTTTATTTTTTAAAATTCAATTAAAAGTTACATATAAAAAATGACTGGAGATACCTTTATATATATATATATATATATATATATATATATATATTAGTGGATAGCAAAAGTATTTAATACATCGTTTTTTTATAAATTTTACTATAAAAATTGTTTCATTTGAATGATACTTCAAATATTTTAAGAAACACAAACTAAACATTAAGTACAATTGAGAAATATCATTTTTATGCATTTTTATTGCCAATTTTCGAATTTGGTCTATGTGCAAAAGTATTTAACACCTATACAAAAAATACGGTTAACAGGATATTTTAAAACTATTTTCAGTTATTTTGATATGGTTTGGCCTTCAACCAATGACATGTTGTTTTTCAATATATGCATTAACCAAGCGTGTCACTCAATAACAGGTCTAATACACACCCACATAATTGAATCAGAATGACTGAAAATATTTAAAAAAACAAAAAAACAAAAACAGACCAAGGCAAATTTCACAAGCCGGTGTGAAAACTAACATTCTGGATCCTGACTGGATAGGAAATAGCAAATTGAACTATGACCCCTATCAAATTTTCTTAACACCTAAAAAATGGGTATGCAGTTCGAGGCAATTACATGACCTGATCTAAGTACTTATCCACGTCGCTTGACCTGCCAAAGACAGTTTGATAAGAGCAGGGATCTGATAAGGACCTCGTCACAATGTAAGGAGAAAATTTCAAGATGCCGAACATGTCATGTCTCGTCGCCATACAATCGTTCTTCTTCTCATTCCTATTTTCCTTTCTTCGTTTTCACTCACACGCCATCAACAAAACAACAAAAACAAGAAGACATCTTCAACTGACTCCTATAAATTAACTTCGGTAAGTACCATTTTCCTTTATTGCTTCACCTTCCTTTTCACTTTCTTGCCAGCCAAAAAAAAAAAGAAAGGAACACAGACTATTAGTAACCTGTTAATCTTTTTACATACACACATTCTGCTCCTTACTACTATTTCTCTACGTACATTTTCTATTTGAACATTTTACTTCTTACAAATTTGTTATTCTGTTCAGTTAATAAAATTTGACTTATTTTACAAACAAAACACTTTTATTCTTCCAACCTTCAATCAACCTTCTGATGATATTTTAAATTGTGGGGACTTTGGTTATGTTTGGCACAAGACCAATTTGACAAACATAGCCGAGGCCCCTACACACTACAAACTGTTTCACTATCTAAACTTATTAAAATGGTTAAAACCAAAGAATTGTCAAATAATATGCGACAGACGATTATAAAGCTTCACGAAGATGGTAAAGGGTATTGAAAAATTGCTCACGATTCTAGTTTGCTTGTGTGTACAGTGGGTGCTGTTGTTTGAAAGTGGAAAAAATATGATACAACTGAAAATATTCAAAGAAGTGGTCATCCGCATAAATTAAACGAGGCTACTGAATGATAAATAGCCCAGAATGTGAAGAAACAATCATTTTTGACTCCAAGAAAAATTCAGAATGATCTGAAAAATGCTGATAGTGAAGTAAGTATAGATACAATTAAGAGCTCACTGAATCGTACAGACCTGTATTCTAGATCACCAAGAAAGACTCCACTATTAAAACGTAAATATATGTGAGACTGTTTGAAATTTGTTTAAAAGTATAAATATGAATTAGATGAATTCTGGAAGGAAGTTATTTGGTCAATTGAAATGAAGATTGAGGTTTTCAGGAGAAATGTTCACCCAAGTATGGAGAAAAAAAAAGGAACTGATTGCAACCCAGTAAACAGTCAAAATGAGGGTGGAAGTATTATGATTTGGGGTTGTTTTTTGTATAACGGAGTAGGAGAAATGGAAGTCATTGAAGGAAGAATGAATGCAGCAAAATATAAGTGAATCTTAACTCATCTATTAAAAAGTGCAAAAACTTTAGGCCTTGATCGAGATTTTGTATTCCAACAAGACAACGATTCAAAGCACAGGGTGAAAACAACTCAACATTGGTTCAATGACAATGAAATGCATGTTCTAGAATGTCCTAACCAGTTACTTGAAGTTGAAAATACACGTAGGAGATCTAAAAAATATCAAGGAAAGTCTGTGTTCTTCACAGAATGGGTGAAACTGCTAAAATCTTCACGCAAGAACCTCGTTGAAAACTACAGAAAATGACTAGAGAAGCTGTAAAACAGAACAGAGGGTATGCTACTAAATATCAACAAATTGTGTTAAATACTTTTGCACACAGTAAAATTCGAAAATTGGCAATAAAACTACATGGAAACACTTTCTCAATTTAGAGAAATTGTTTGGAAAATATCTATCTTCCAGCAGGAATCAAACCTGCATACTCCAAAACGATTTCCTAAAGAATTAAGGTTAGTGAAAATTATAATGTACTATATATATATATATATAACAGACTTTCCACTCAAAAATGAGTACCCATTAAAAAAATAATAATAATGTTAAATAAATAAAAATATGTCGGTTAATGCCAATTTTGTAAATTTCCATATAATTCCGGACTTCAATGATATGTGGAAGGTGTGGTAAAAAAAGGGCACCGAGCTAGATGGTGTGGGCATGACAGGGACACCCCACCATTTAGAATCAAAAAGAAACTTGAAGAATGGAAAGAAGTAAGAAGGAGGGTGGCCCTTATCAGAACAACCAGAAAAAGGTGCTGGACATGTGGCCGTGAGGGCCATTTTGCAGCAAATTGCCCCATGAAGAGGTGCTGGTATTGTGAAAGACCAGGTTACCTGAAGAGAAGCTGTCCTCAGCAAAGGAGGACAAGTGAAATGAGTAGGGTCCGCTTTCGGTTACCCAGATAGAAGGGGCTAAAGCGGGATCCCTGTATGGATGACCCTGGAAATGTGCTACTGCTGGCGCCCATGGCCGGTTGGCGTGAGAGCCAAGGTACTAGGAGACGAAAGAAGACAGCTAGAGAGTTAGTCAAAGAAGAAGGACTACATTGTGAGATATTAGTGGGAGAATCAGCAGTAAGTACTGTAATAGATTCTTGATGCCTGAATCAGGAAGATTATGAGCACTTGAAATATAAGTGTAACTTGAAGGAGGCAGATATTGAAATTACTCAAGCGGAAGGAATCATGATGAAGATAATAAGGATGGTGAATCTCCCGGTGGAAGTAGTGGGGACGAGCAGTGTCCAGAAGTTTTATGTAGCCTCAGGTTTGTATGAAGAGGTGATTTTGGGACAAGATTGGCTTCATCGTCTTGGAGCCGGAATGAAGTTTAACCCCCCTGCCTTGATAGTAAAAGATAGAAGATTACCATTGGTATTGGCAAAAGGCAGGCCAGTCCTGAAGAAAGAAGTTAGATTTCTAAAGGTGAATAAAATAAGAAGGGTGGGGTGGAAGACCAATAAGATAATCGAGGCAGACAAGGACTCTGTGAAAGAGGAGTCAAGAGAGGGGGAGGAGGAAGACGAAATATATCTCCCTCAACTCCAGGAACGACTGAGAGAAGAGAACAGGTCAGAAACTGAGCCAAAGTGATCTCAACCAGAAGCAAAGAAGAGCCCTAGTTACGAAGTTCTGGGTTGTAGTTTGAAACTCCAAGTCTGAAGAGGAATTAAGTGAGTGCAAGGAAGATGAAGTGCCAACTGACTTGGAGAGAGAATGTGAAATATCTTTCTCTCAGTTCCAAGCACTACTGGAAGAAAGTGTGAAGAGTCTAGGTGTACATCTGGAGCTACCCCTCAAGAAAGGATTGACAGGAGCAGGAAAAACGGAATTTCATTAAGGAAAGAGAGTAGATCAAAGGTGGAGGCCCTATTACAGAATAGTAGAGCAAACTGGACTAGTATCATTTATGGCCTGGGATCAAATCACCGGACATACAAGAAGAGCCCAAGCCAATGATCTGAAATCAGCAGAGATAGCTGAATAGAAAATAGCAGAACCTAAGAAAAAGAGGGCCAAAACAAGGTAAGCAACTCTAGTGGATCCAGAGAATATGGGAACAGACGAAAAATCTGTTGATGAAGAAAACAAAGGGATCAGAAACCAGCATCCCCGAGAGGAAGGAAAACTAACTACTAAAAGAAAAACTAACCTCAGTGAAAATGACCAGAGCAGTGGTCGGAAACTCCCCAAAATTGAAGGAGAATCAAGGGAGAGGGAGGAGAAAGATGAACTACCCCTTTCTTTGCACAAGGACCGGCAAACAGAAGAGAATAGGTCAGAAGTTGAACCAGAAGTAACTCCTGAGGAAAGCTTAAAAGGGGCAGGCAACAAGGAAGAGAATAAGTCAGAGGTTGAACCCGAATTATCTCTGAAACAGAGACTAAGAGAGGCAAAGAAGCCCAAGTCTCTGTAAGAAGATAAGGTAATGAAAACTGAGGTGAATGGGTTCGGTGTTGGTGTGCAACAACGTCGAGCTCTTTGTTATCTACCCTTTAATTCCCAAAAGGAGCTGGTTGTTGGAGACTAGGTGGTGTGGTTAACAGGTCACTAACAGCGGGGGTAGGGGGAGATATTTACCTATCAATTGCGTTGTCGGGTAGCATACTGGCCAGATGTGTGTCCGGCAGCGTCATTGATAATAACCTCCAACCTTCAGGACAGGGGGACCGCGCACCTGTCTAAAATACAACTAGCCTACTAGAAGATGGGAATAGAAACTAATGAATTTGTAAGTGTGTACGAAAGGGACATAAATGGCTAAAGGAATAAAAACTAAGGATATCTTGTTGTCTTGCAGGTATGAATTTATCAAAGTCATTCCCGTCACAACATATGTTGATAGGTTTTTACAACGTGTGACCCTAGGTCTAAATGTGGCCTGTGTACTTGGTTACTAGGACAGTTGATAAGAGCCAACTGACAAATAGAGGGAATGTGTTTTCTCCCCTTCTATTGGAACTTGAAATGGTTAAATGTAATTGTTTTCATTTCTAGCTGGGAAGAGTTATTCAGTGAGGGAAATGGAAACCTTATTCACCTCTTTCCCACATCATTCTGGGTGTCTGTTTATAAAATTAGAATGCAAAGACGAAAATAGTGAGTTGGCTCCCATATCCTGGTCATGACTCCCGTATGCTGGTCATGCAGCCAGGGGTCATGTCATATCTGAAAGTATTGTTTATAGAACTCGAATTGGATGATAATGAAGTTAAATTTTACTTTGGGTTGACTTCTGACGAGTGGAAGATGAGATTTAAACATCACATGTTGTCATTAAAAACAGTAAATACAGCAAAAACACTGCTTTATATTATTGGAAATTTAAAAAAAACTAAAAAGAACCCAATTATTACCTGGAATATCATCACTAAACTAAAATCTTACAATGGAAAAGGAGATAGATGTATCTTACGCCTTTTAGAAAAACCTGTCATCATTAATCCATAAAAATGACCTTAATCTGCTTAACAAAAAGAGAAGTAATGACCACATTCTGCTACAGAGAAAAATACTTATTTAAATTCTTAGACTACAATTGATAGATTCCTATATGCGTTTACCTTTCTTTCTCTTTCATCCTCACTTGCTTACTTCCCCATTTCTTTTTTTCTCCCACAAATATTACTATTAATAATTATGAATTACGCCCCTTTGATGTCATCTCCCTGCATTTTAATATTTTCCAATAATTTTTTATCTTTAAACTATTAATTAAAATTTTAATTTCTTATCCATATCTTCGTCATTGTATATTTTAAGTTTTACTTGTCATTAAAAAGCAGTAACCCAACTTTATAAGATTTAACACCGATGAAAATCGAGTGAATGAAGTTAAAATCTGTTTAAAATCATCGATGTCGGATAATATGTATGTTTATTAATAGTATATAAATATAAAATATCTGTTTATATTACATGAGGCACTGTTTTATTAACACCTTAAATAATATATATATGATACGTATATACATATATTTATTAAACCATAGAATTATATACATATAGATGATGATTGGCCACATCTTCACAGATGATGACTACTTAATCACGTTCGCAACTCATTTCGTGTATCTTTCATGTGTGATGAAGAAGGTGAGTTGATGGGCCCACACACACACACGCACATATATATATATATATATATATATATATATATATATATATATGCTCTCACACCCTGATTGAGCACTCTGGAAGAATGGTAGACTTTGAAAAAACAGTAGCTACTCTAGCATCTATGCATCGTTCTTTCAGTAAGGAATTAGAACACTCCCTGCTACTGGCGTATATATACATTGTATATAACATGCTGCCTTCCTCTGCCTATAGCTATCTACCTATGCCTATAGCTCAGGGTTTCAATCCTGGCTAGATGTCTAACCATACTGATGATATACATAAATAAATACATGCATATAAGCATATGTGCATATACATATATTTATATATATATGCATACATATGTATGTGTATGCATATATATATGCATATCTATATAAAATGGATATATCTGTTTGTGTGTGTGTGTGTGTGTGTCTATTCTAATGAACTCTACTCCAAAACCCTTGGTCCGATTTCTGATATTTTAACCAAAATTGGGTCATATGACATGAACGCAAAAATTTTTCGAATAGATATACAGGGTACCACAAAAATCACCGAGATGCTTAGAATTTACAAATTTGTCTCCTCCGAGATGCCTTATACGAATTCAACCGAAATCAGGTAACTTGTAGATCCGAACCTTTCATGCAGACAAATTTTTTTTCGAATCAATCTACAGGTTTTGTCAAAAGTCAATGACAAACAATTTCACACACTTTTATGCATTTCTCTAAAACGTTTCACTCAAACTAAAACAAAATTGAGTCACTGGTAGATCAAAGTTTGATGCCTTGATATGCGAAGAAAAATTTCACTTGACACAGAGAATGCAGCAAAAATTAATGCAAAATTTGTTTCATTTCTAAGAAAGGAGTGCTAAACAGAGAAATATTGTTACATGTGGATATTGGAATCCATATCAGACTCAAAACAGGTAGCATTTTGGAGACTTTCAATGTCTCAGCTTTTCAGTTTTAAGAAATTGCTGCTTTTGGTTGAAATTTATAAAATCTTTTTCCTGTCTTGATTGGTTGTTTCCTAATGTTTTATTTGATGTATTGTGGAACATCAACATATTATGTCATTTTCTCAAGTTACATGTGCTATACTTTTTAGTTATTATCTGTTGAAAGTCCTGAAGTGACATTGTTTCTGTTTGTGATTGTGTAGCGGCAGTCTACAAGATTTAAAGAAAGACAATTGTGACACGATAACTAGGCGTATATTAAGGTGCTTTGTAAAATATGTATTTTATTATAATAGGTTAAAATAGAAAATGGTTAAGAATAGATTAAAAACATGTTTTCTTTAACAAAAGTGAAAAAGAAGAGAAAAAAATAAATAAATAAACGTTTTTTCTTTTATGAGGAAAATTGTGGAAGAGGAAAGGGTTATCAGATTACTGTTTTAAATCCTACCACTCTTCCAGTAAATATTTGACTCAGTGATTTAATGTGATAAGAGATAAAGTTCAGGAAATAGGTTTTTTGAATGACCAGGTCAAAGGCTGTCTTAACCACACATTAAGAATTTTCTGGCGGAAGCTTTAAGATAAAAAAAATCCTGGAAAGATACTAGGGCTAAGTGCAGACTGGGTGTTCTTTGAGTATCCTGAAATTTCGGACTTACAGTTGCCAATGATCACCCGGTGGTCTAAAGCATTTCCGGATTAAATTTAAATAAATACAGGTGATTTTTCCGAGTCAGTCAGTTGAGTTGAGTTGAGTTAGTTCCGCCAGGCGTGTGCTTGAAGTAGAACCTCCGTTCATCTTGTTTCGGTCAGTTCGGATTTGATCTCCATTAATTAGTTAGAGCTGTGTGTCACATTCGCCTGCCCCAACCGAAAAGGCTAACTCTAAACGAAATAAAGCATCCTTTCAACTCATCCAAGTTGTGGAAGTTTGTTCCTTATAGTTTAATCTTGTACCCCCAGCTGTTTGGCCGACATTTCCAACAAACTCCCGGTAAACATCACAGCGTGGAGAACGGCCGCCGGAGAAATTGTTCGGACTGTCCGTTGGGGTGTTACACAATCCTCACTACATGCTTCACTCGTTTGAAGCCATTTTATAGTTTAGATATTTTTGAATGAGTTTTGTGCCATGTATGACATCCATATGAAAGTCTCGATCTGATGAGGCTATTTAAGAATATGACTGGGGTTTTTATGTTAATGTTATGGTTCTGTAGCAAGTTAAGGTGTTTTGAGAAACTATCCCCAACACAACTTATTCTATGTTTAATTTCCTTACCTTCTATACTAAACAAATGTATATATACTTGGTCTGAGAATTTCTCAGGACATTGTTGTAACTCTTTTAGCTAAAAATGTTGTGTAGGGAAATTTTAAAACAGTCTTTATTTTAAAATAGTAAAAGTGAAAATGTTGGTCATATAAGCCATTGATAGTTAATTATTGCGTAGTTTATAAATTCAACTTTATGCCATATCTCGTTTAGTTGAAATTTAAACAGCTGAGATGTTTTTAATAATTCATTTCTGGAGAGTTCCTGAATGAATCAAAAAAAGATTCTGGCTTGAAATATGGAAACTATGCATGCTTACAACTGGTTTAACAGACAAGACTCCATTTAGTTATACAGGAATCCCTTGATTAATGGGACTAAAAAAAAATTAATAATCAATAATAATATATATGCATTAATCGAATTTTGGTATATAAAAATTTTAGTGCACTAATTAAATGTGTATTGAGGGATGCCTGTACACAATAAAAACTAAATTAATCATATAATCTATAATGATTTTGCAGGATCCTAAGAAAATATTTATTCAAATTAAGCTGTTTTAAATCTGAATAAAATAACACATATATTGAAAATGTTGCATTTAAAAACAGAAAAGAAAAAAAAAAGAAAAAAACAAGATTTTGTTTTATTTTTTTCTTTATTCAGATGTTACAATTTTTAGTTACAACTCCACCAAAAAGATTTTCTGAATAAAGTAAAATTGACATTGTAGGATTTGGGGATAAAGTTCAATTTTTTTTCCTTTTTTCCCCAAAACTAATTGTCAAACTTTGCTGGAATTTGATGGTTAGCTATCAGTCCAAGTTTGACTCTTTGTATTTTTTCTCTTAAAAGAAAAATAAAATAAATAAAATATTTAAAATAACACTGGGGTTTCAAGTGCTATTTTTTTTCTCTTCTTCCTTTCTTTATCATCTTTCTTCCATTTTATTTCTTCTGAAAAAAAAAATCTTAATATCATTGTTTCTCTTTGTTTTGCTTATGTTGAAAAACAAAAAACAAAAAATAAACAAAAAAAATAAAAATAAAACGCCCCTGGGAAACTCCCCAACAACTTTCTTCCTCAAATCAGACAGCAGAAGATACCAGATCGACCCAACAGATTTTTTTGTCTTTTTTTTTTTTTTTTGTGTACAGGATTTGGGGTAGGGGAAGTTCTCTTAGCATGGCATAATTCTTTTTGTTAAAAGATAAAAAAATGAATTAAAATGTTCGAGAAAAAGAAAATTAAATGCTGCTTTGTTTTCTTTCCAGTTGTCATTTGGTAACTGAAAAATGAGGAATGTTGTATATTGAGTGGCATTGTGAATGGGAAGGACAGTTATGAAGTTTTTCTTAGTTTGTCTGTTATGAAGATTAGGACTACATTGAATGAACTCAGAGACAGTAGAGGTTCAAAGTTTCTATATACAAAAAGTTCCTCCCACCCACAACACTTAAAGATCCTAATAAACCGTAGAAGTAAAAGATAATTCCAACTTATGAAATAATGGTGGGAAATGACAAAAAAAAAAAAAAAAAATTTACTTTTTTTTGGGCCCAGCTAGTTTGATACTTAAAGTCAAAATTTGCATTTTTCTCTTGCTTTGAATAAACCCTTTTTTCACAATAAGGGTGGCGCAATGAAGTGGGGTAAGGGGGGATTCTTCCCAGTTCTGAATGTTGGCTAAAACCAGCACATCAACATCAATTTGAATAAATTGTAGGCATAGTTCAATAGAACACGGGCATGAACTTTTAACATCAGTTTTAAGGTTCATTGTCATATACTTCAAAATCAAAAATAAAACGAACTGCTTAGTAAAAAGTCTTACACTTATAAAATATTGTGTGATACTTAATATTGTCAAAATTAGTTTTAGTATATTAGACAAATGGTGTTCATCCAATAGAAAGAGAAAAACATTAGCTAGAGCACTCAAAATTGATATGTCTTTTATATCACTGCAGATATTTTCATAAACAGACATTTTAATCACAGAGTAGCTTTCTAAAAATCTAGTCTTAATTTGTTTTTTAATTCAGATGGAATTATAGTATTTACTTAATTCTAATTCTTTTTTTCCATTGTTATGTGAAGTCTAGTGTTTTTTGTTTTTTTTGTTTTGGTTTAAGAAAAAAGTTGATGCACAACTAATAAATGAAAGATGAAACAAGAATTACTTCCCTTAATAACTAAGTATGCCAACATTTTAACTGGATGGAGTAGAAAATTATCTTTTTTTGTGAAAGAGTGATAATACAGAAATGGAGATAGACAAACAAGAAAACTGGAGACTATAGGTCTTGTCTTGTTTTGTAAAGAGTTACTGCTAAAGCAAAGAGGCATCTTAATTCTTTTCATTGCTCAATGACAGTTATAAGCAGGCAGATATCAAAGAGGCCAAGAACAGAACTTAGAAACTAGGATATATTTAAAGAAACTATAAAGTTATATAGAGTTGATTTAATTTCTTTCAGTGGTTTTTTAATTTCAACATCAAATATTTTTTTTGCTTTAAAATTATATCAATGAACTCCTAATGGTCACCATGAAATTAAAGTTTGCATTTAGATAATGTTAGCATCTTATGACATACAACTATTGTAAAGACAACTTACATTAACTTTATATTTCAATTTTACCTGTTAAATTAAAATTGTCTATGTAATTAATTTATTAAAAAGTATAAACAGCTATGAATAATCTTCAGGTTCCCTTTTTTGTTCATATAATTTAAGAAAGGCAAAAAAAAAAAAAACTATCCCTCATCAATTTAACAATTCCTTTTATATCATCAGAAGCATTTACCAATGAATAAAGGAAAGCGTCGGATCTATCTTTTTTCTTTTATATGTAACATGAAGTCGTGCTCTATTAACTGTTTTTGCCTTTTACAATGTAGAAAAAGCCCATCTATAGTTCATAAAATTCTTTCTTATAAAAGGGCAACATTTAAAACAGGATTAAAATAGTGTGTGAGAAAAATACTTGCGCTAGACATTTAGATAAAGATAAAACAAAATAAAATGTGGACATTTTTTTTAACCTTTATCACTCTGTATAATAATATAACTTCCCTTTCCACTACATTCTTTTTCAAGGCCTCTTAACTGCAGTAACCTTATTGTTAATTTCACATAAAGTTGTTTTATGTTGCCATAGCAGGATATGACAACACAACTATGAAATTCAAACACACTATTGTTTAGTGATCAGAATCATCTTCAGTGGCAGGATAAACTTTTTGTACAGCAAATGAAGTCACATACAAAGTGATAAAGGTTAAGTTGTAAGAACTGAAGCTTAAAACAAACACATAAATACAGGTAAAATTTGGGGAGGATGTTTTTTTCAAGTTGATTATATAAAAACTTGACAAAGGATAAACATTTATTTTGAAGGAACCATGACTTGAATACTGACAACATGTTCTAGAAACATGTCCCTGCCATAAAACAATCATTTTTTATATATATATATTTTTTAAAGTTTTTAAATCCTTAAAAAGAAAAAAAAATTCTCTATATGTTTTGGATGGACAAAAATTTATTTTCCTGCAAAATTCTTTTGAAAACATTTCCAAGAACCATATCCAAAGAATATGAGACAGTGATTTTTACCTCACAACATAGCAGATGCCCCAGCACCATCTGTGGCAACATTAAAATAATGTTTTGTCAGTAACTTTTATCCCTAGACTTTATCATTAAACTTATACTTAACAATAAATAATGTGGTGATTATAATAATAACCTGGGTTTTGTCTACATTGATCATCTTATCAATCATCAATATCCAAATACTGAGGTGGACAAAGTAAAAAATAAAATCAAGAATATGGTAATTTTTTTTTTCAGGAATCAAAATATGGCAGAAAAATATGAAATAAAAAATATACAAACATAAAGACAGAATATGACAGAAACGAACCAACAATGATCCAATAAAGGTTGGATCTCTTGACTGTAAGAAGGAAAATCTTGAACATTTTGACATTGAGATGGAATACTGCAACAAATCCTTTTATCTAATCATTTGGAGATTATCATTCTGTTGGACTTAGAAACCAGGTAAGTCAGGATTTAAGATGTAAAAAGACTTACACTATACATTGCAGGTTTTTTTGTTTTGTTTTGTTTTTAACTCAATTCACCCCAAGCAAAGTGATAATGTTACGAGGGGCTACTGGGAATAAAAGAGAATGAGAAAACTTTAGAAGTGGGAACCCAATCCTAAACAGGAAACAAGTGATAAACCTCTACTCCTGGGGAGTAGAATGGGGAGGAGTGTGACCCAGACAATGAATAACACTTATAAGCAGAAATTTCTATTTTTTTGCCATTTCCCAAGAGTGATAAATAATTAAGTTGTTGATTTTACTGATTTAACCAAACTTTAAGGATACAAATATAAAATGTAAAGAATTTGGCAACTTTTATTTGGAGAGTATGAAAAAGAATGACTAAGAAAAATGTAATCTTTTAATAGTAAAATTTACAATAAATAAATATATAAGTAGAATAAGTTCTAACTAAACATGGCTCTATTTACAAATTGAAACATACCAATAAAAATAAGTCATCTGGTCTGAAATTAGTTACCAATATCTTGTTTTAATTTCTATTTTTGGGGAGATATTTATTAGACTGGATTTATACAAGATAATAAGAGTTACTAGTGTTTTAGGAAATATTGTTTTGAGTGGGAATGATCATGCTAATTTATTTTGTAAATGTACAAAAGATTTATTAAAACTGTAAAACAACAGTTATCACTTTTATCCATTTCGTTCACAAGAGAAGTAAACATACAAGAACTGGGAAAGTCACACAAATGTTTCAAATAATGGAAGATCTTATTTAGCTATAATGACAACCAACTTAAGGAAATGTAAAAATAACTTTTATTTCAAGTTCTGAAATATTTTGTAAATATCTGAATCTCATAATTCTAAAATATCAGAGGAAATTAAACTAAAATTAAGAAAAAGAAAATATCAAGTAGTACACATTTTTCTGTAAATTTAAAATTTTTTATTAATTTAATAAAAATTTCTATATTTCTTAGATGTGAATGATTATAAATGTGAGTGTATATGTGAGCATGTCTCTGTGTATACATTTATGTAAACAATTGTGTCCAAAATGTGTGTGTGTATATTTATTAGTGTTTTTGTTTCTTTAATAGGGTGTAAACAAAGTAATATACATAAATGGTTTTAGATTCTAGTTGGCAACTGCTGATGTAATTTCAGACGAGTACTTTCCAGAAAAAGTATAAATGAAATTTACATTCAACCATCCATCCATACAAGCCATGAAATGAATGGGTAGTGTTAAATAGAATGAGAGTAGTGTTGCTTCTGTCAGCCTATGGTTAGTAACAATAAAAGTTGAGGGAATATGAAAACCATTTTTTAATGATTATACACGCACACGCACTGCTTAGGTAGGAGATCATAAATCAAGAGATATGAAAATGGCATGTGTGCATGCACACACATCTATATGCATAAAATAAGTATATACTGAATTAAAAACAATGATGTCAGTTTAAAAGTTTATCAATATCCTGAGATAAATCACTAACGATACTGTCTATTCCAGTTTTTGTGTCTTTCAACAGATAAAGAAAACATTTTAAATCTTATAAAACTTCAAATATAAAAGATTTTACATTAACTTATGTTAGGGTCTATATAAATGTGTATGTATATCTGTAATTGGGAATGTATGTTCATGGACATGTTTGTCATTTAAGCAGTTTTATAATGAAATAAAAAAAAAATAACACTTTATTACACACACACACACACACACACACACACACACACAGAATGCTGAAAGTTCTCACTTCCAAAATCAGTATTTCAATGACAAAACATCAGAACAGTGATTTTGGCCAAAAACTTTTCAACAAATGCGACATGCTAAAAAATTTCAGACAGTATTTTGTATAAGATATATTAAAAATACATTTTAGAAGTTAGCTAAGTTTGTATGTGCATCTATTTGAAGTGAGTGTATGTATACGTATACACATTTATTTCATACATTTATAAATTTCTACATAGATGATGACATCACTTGATAGAGCCAACATTAGAAAGGGACACTATTAATGAATTTTCTAAATTTCTACCATAGAAAGAAAAAAAGCTCCCATATACTGAGTTTTCGGTTTGGTTCTGGCAAAATAATAAAAAAAAAAAACAACTGACTGACTCATTTCACTAACTTTCATAATAATTATTAATAAACTTGTAGGGCACAGGCAAAAAATCAAAAAAAGAAGTCCACTTAAAAATAACTAACAACCTCATCTAATTGGTCAGATTTTCTTTTTGTGACATGACATCTGTTTAGTATCGCTTTCCCATTTTTTCTATTATGTCTTGCAATATTGCAGGTGGTGGCTTCAACAAGCCACAGCCAAAATTGTTTTTGCATCCAAACTCCAGAGATGGATGCAAAAACAATGATGTTGTCTAGATAGTGTACTTGCCAAATATTGCAAATAAAAAGCAAGAAAGATGAGCAAGCTATTTTGAAAGAATTTACAAGTTAAAATGATGTCTCTCAATCACAATGTGTACACACACACGCACACACACTTTTTGAGCTAACAGATACCCAGACACACACATGCATTCACAAACATAATCAAATGAAATGTAAATGATTTGAATGCAAAATGTCAGAAATGAATTTACAAAATAAAATATATGTAATGATGTAGATGCAATAATTATCATTGTATTATTGTTTCTATTTTTAGCATTAAAAAGAATTTATAAATCCCCATATACACAAGGCCTTTTGAGGTTACTCAAATTGATCAAAGCTTAAAAGTTTCCTTACTGCAAAATGTTTTTGTTTCTAAAAATTAACTTGGTAATACTTAGATTTACTGTATTAATCTTCAAAATAGTACAATATTTTTTATAACAATTAGAAGTACTGAATGACTAAAGAAAATTCAGATGATAGTTAAGATTAAAAAGGTTTTTATTTTAAATGTAGATATATAGTGCCATGTATTCTTTAATCACTCTAACACATTTGAACTTGTAACTATGATACTTGCAGCAATAAAAAGCATTATAACCTTCTTTAGGTTATAATGCTTTGTATTATGATAGTAAAAGATAGTTCAAACTTTTAGCGATATGTTCCTATTCAAACATCAGACAGCTCTAAAATATGAAATGCAAAAGTGATACTTATTTAGCTAAAAAAAAAAATCCTCTCTCTCTCTCTCTATATATATATATAGAGAGAGAGAGAGAGTGAGTGAGTGTGTGTGTGTGTTAAGTTGTGATGATGCTTAGTGCCAAGCTTGTTTTTTTTTGTTTTTTTTCAGTAGTTTACTGATAAAAAAGTATTTTGGCAAGAAAGTTTTTTGTAAAGTGCTCAATACTGAGACAGAACATTGAGAAGATTAATGTGGAGAAGTTTGTCACTTAATTTAGCAGAGTCATGCTGACTTCAAAGTTTTGTGAAAGGCATCACTATGGTGTCCTCACTCTTCAGGGTTTTTTTTTCCCAATCTGCTGTTGTGTTTCAGTTTTATTCTTATTTATATAGTGCTTGCTGTAATTTGATATTTTTGTATGTGCATGATTCTACAGATGGTGAATTGCTTTTGTTTTGTTGACTTCTTTTTATTGCTTTTTATTGTGTTAGGTTTCTTTTATTAGTGTGTGTGAATAAATGTCTGCTTAATTGCTTTTATATAGAAAAAAAAAGGAGTGAGGACATCATGGTGGTGCCTTCATGAAACTTCCAAGTTGGTATGACTGTTCAGTTAAGTGACAAACTTTTCCACATTAATCATATATATATATATATATATATATATATATATATATAGCAACAAAAAAACAAGACATATTAGAAAAACAAAATGAGTGTATTTGTTAAAAATATTGTTGCAAAAATGATGATGAAAAAACTGAATAGAATAGAATAATTTTCTTTTGGGCGGAGTAAGGCAACTTGGACAAGCCATATCTCTCATTCCAACTGGATGAGGCAGAGGGGTCAATGGTAACTTCAACCAGTGACCTACTCCTGTTCAATGATTGTCTGTCCACTTTAGCATTAAATGAATGCTTTGTTCTATTAAAGTTTACAAAAGAAATAGATTTAAAACTAGTAAGAATAACAGAAACAAAATTATTTTAGGTGCCACATTTTTTTTTCTTAATTTAAATGGAAAGAATATATATATATATATATATATATATATATATATATATATATATATATGGGCATTAAAGTTTCAGATCATACTTATTTTATTTTAAATAAAATACAGAAGCAATTTGATTTATTTTTTATTACATAATTTAATATTTTAATGTTATGGTAAGTTTGACTTTATTTGAAAATCTTGAATTATTTTGAGTGCATGATAGCAATAAAAAAATGTTTTGCAGCATTTTAGATCTAAGAACTTCATTTAAAATATTAACTTGTAGCTGAGAAATTACTGATTTTAACTTCTAACAATAAAGTTACACACAGAAAAATGAACAAAGGAGTTTCAAAATGTCTACACATTTCAGCTGGTACTTTTATAATTTATTTTCTTGCAAGTGAAAATGAAACCTAAAAATATTAAGTTGTTAACTACAAAAGATTGTGTTCATATTTTACAGAGATATATAGCAAAAAGGGTCAACAAAAAGAAAATGCAAAATTTGCATCTATTTGGAGAACAAAACACACACATATTATAGTAGTTGAGACATGAGATATATGTACATTGTAAGTGCTAATAAATGCTATGAGATTTAATTTTAGACTTAAAAATAAGATATATAAAAGAATTATCTCAAAAGTTTAAAATAACTTATAAAGTGTACATATATTCTTTGAAATATCCAGTGTGTGTGTGTGTGTGTGTGTTTGAGTGAACAGCTAGTTTAACTGATGGGAGCTTAAAGTTAACTATGTAAATTCTATTTAACTTAATATGAAATTACTATTGCTGAAAGTGGTACTCCTATAAAAAATTTACTGACAAAGACACTACACTATAAGTACTTGATAAGTGTGTTCAAGACAGAAAATGGTCTGAATATCAAGTATATCAAATATAAAATATTTGGAAGCACACCCCAGAAAAAAACAGAAAATGTATTAACATTACAGTTATATGTGTAGAGATATTAAAAGATGTAAAAACAAAGCAAAAAAAAAAAAATAAACAAAATTTACAAAAACTAATCTTACCTCTAAAATTATTTAAAAGTGGCTGTGTAAATTCTGTGAAACAAAACGGTTTTTATTTTAATGTTAATTGTAAACAATTTCTGAGGAGACTAGTTTATATTGCTGAATGACTCCTTTAAAAATAAAATGAATATTTCATATTAAATATTATACAAGATCATTCAAAAGTTTACTGTAAATTTCCATTAATAACATTACAGTTATAATTAATAAATTATTAACTCCATTCTGTATAAACTGTGCCTTGAGATTTAGATGTATGAACAGATGCTAAATAAGTTCTCTGTAAATATGATTTTTTTTTTCTTTGGTTGTAGCTATTTAGTATGATATACTTAAATTCCCCTAAGATTGTTTTCCTGGTAAAAGCAATTTTTTTAATTAACAGACAGTTAATTAACCCATTCCCAGCTTATAATAATTATAGATATTTTGGCCACATTGTAGTGTAAAAGTTTAAGAAAAGTTATAATTTTCAAAAGAAAGTACATCCATCCCACCATGTGTTGATTTTGTATGTTTCACAAAGACATGCAAATATACTTACTGGTAAAATTATAACTAAGTTTCAAATAAAACAAAATAGAAGCGAATGGATGCATTTTTGTTATTGTAATTAAGTCAATTTTGAAAATTGTGACATTTTGCAACAACTTGTTTCAATAAACAGAATACATAAAAAAAATGATACTAAGATAATTTTTTCCTACTTAACAATTTTATGCCAGTCTACATATTTTGTTTTTACACATAAGTATATCACTGAAAAAGCCATAAGGAAATATTTTTTTCTGATTTGTGCTTCTTTTTCATTGCTTCCTTCAACCACTTAAAAACACAAAAGAACAATAAACATTAAAGTGTGTGAGTGTGTCTAACAATAGTGATCATGTTGATAACCTTTACCAACTGTTATTTTTAACTTTACTCTCTGAATTAGAAAGCATTTACATTCAAACAACTCTATACTAAACTTTATCAAAAATGAAATAAATATTTCAATAATGGATTGAAAATAATAGGAGAAGAGATAGAAAATAAAAGAGGTCAATATGCACTATCTTTAATCATGATGTCTTTCTGCAACCTTATTTTTAATATCATTGAAAGTCATTTGATTGTTAAGTTACAAAATCTGATATCATAGGAATGTTAAAAAAGTACATTAGAAAAAAAAAATCAAGCCAATTTATGTAAGATGTTCTCTTTTATCTAGTTTCTTAGATTTGTTTAATGAATTTGTCTTTTTCCTTTCCATCAGGGTGCACACATCACATAGAAAAGGTTAAATATGATGAGAAAAAAGTAAATTATGATGATAATGAATTAATGCAATAGAAATAGAAGTTAGTGTCTTAATCTTTGGTTAGTTCTTCAGCTGGTCATAAAATAAAAATAATTTTTACAGGGCAGAGGAGCTTCCTCATCATTATTGTGATTCAAGTTTTAAGTTATATAATTAAAACTATATTTAATGTAATTTCATATATATGTCACCTGATGTATACAAAAATATATGAATAAATATTTGTGATATGTATGTTTGCATATAATATTCATGTATATCATAGATTGCTGTATATATACATATATATATTATATATATATTATATATAGCTATGTAATTCAGTGAATGTTTTGCTATATGCATTTGTATTCTAACTACATGAGATTAGGTGTGAGTTTTTTTATGTATGTATTTAAAATTATGTAAGTGCATAAATATATGCTTGTGTGTATAAGGTGTTAGCTATTACAAATGAACCTAGTGGCTTTTCAATAAATAAAACAAATTATAATAATAAAGAGAGTTTGATAATCAAAAGATTTTCAGATAAATAGCCTTGGGGGGAAAAGGTAAATAATGCATATGTTCAGAAGAGAAAATCCATTTTATCTTTTACCATTCCCATCCCTGATCAAAATATTCATGTTATTCTTTAACTTCTCTTCTCTGGGCATCTATTTTTGTAAGAGATTATAGATAAAATTTATAGTTATAAAATTGCTACAACTTTTTCCCTCTCTCACTTTTTGTAATGAGCAACTGAAGTACCTGATATGTGACCAGCTTCCATAAAAAAAGCCAACAATAGACATAACAGCTTTATGCAGCTACTGTGGTGGCAAGGAAGGTATTTATTAGAGAGTGGACTGCTTATGTGTCAACTATTGTAGCACGATAATAATGAGAAATGTTTTAATATACCTGGCAATAGAGAATATGAATAGAAGTTAAATTTCTGGCCTTCCCAAGAGCATCAAAGTGAACACAATCAGCCATCACCAGAAAGTAACATTTTTTGTTGATTCTATTTTTTCAGGCTAAGTTATATTTAAACTTACAACTCAGCACAAAAATACTAATATAAGAATAATGCATAGTAAAAATGATATATTTCATTGAACTGTAACATTTACACAAAGATATGAATAAGTTAAATTCTAGTCCCAGTCAATCCAAGGTTTATTAAATCATAAACGAAGTATGACTGAAATGCAAAGCTATATAATATGCTTTAAAGTAACTATTCCTATCCAATATTACTAACTCATTCAATAATGCCATCTATGTAACTTTGTTCTTTTATATTTTTATTTGAATCCTTTAAAGTAATGTGTTAAAACTCTTTACAAAAAATTAAAATTCTGTCTTTATTTTTATAAATCTTAAATAAATTTACTTTATGTGAAAGAAATTAATTTTAGTTAATACAGTTGTAATCTCTTTTATTCTTCTAAATTGATATGTAAGAAAATATTTCTAATAATTTTACTGATTAATTTAGAACTTAAGAAAAAAGAAAGAAGATGCACATTGATCTTCTATTAGAGGCAGGCCACAGCCAAAGAAATATGTTGATTTCAGTGTCTAAACAGAGAACTAATTTTATGTCAGTTTGAATATGACAGCATTCTCACATAAAGAGATAGCAATTAAAAATAAAAACAGTATCAATGACACTATTAGAAATACCTTTTCCCATACCTGAAATCCCTGATTCTCAATCCTCAAAGAACAAGATGATAGCAATGGAAGCAAGCAATAAATCCTAGCCATGTCATGTAGGATATGTACCATCAGAAAACTATTCTAGCGATAAAGATCACAAGATTTTTTTTTAATAGGGTATATCCAAAACAACAAATGTTTGTTAAAACAATGTCAGTTAATGAGACCCTAGACATTTTGGTCAAATTTGCAGGTTTACACAAGTTTTCTTGGCTGATACTATTATTATTTTCTTTTTTTTTTTAAATATTAGTTATGGAAATATTTTTCTGCATTTTTACAAATAAAAGCAACATGGTCAGAATTCAAATTATTTTTTCCATATAATATCTTTGAGAAAAGTGATGATTTGGTTTTTGACGTGAAGAGTGATATAATGTTCATATGGATCCAACATTTATATTTTATAATAAATGGAGTAAACTTATACTGCAATATTTGATTTTATTTAACTGCTTTTATAAAAACCCAATTCCCTGCATTAATCCATAAAAGTCATATTCTATAAAACCAAATACAATATGCCTCAAATGATTTGGGAAATAGTTTATATATAACTGACATTCTGAAAAGAAAAAGAAAAAACTCATTGCATTCACTTCCAAGTAATCCATTCTGACAAAGAAAATATGTCAGAATTATCATTTCAATAAAGGCAAGGGAGATAACAAATGATTGATTGTTGCTCCCAAAAGTGAAGTTTAACCCAATATTTAACAGAAATCTTTTTGAAAAGTAGTTGGAATTTTTATGAATAGTTGATATATTCTAAATGTCCAAAATAAAAAAAATAATACTAGTTGTATTCTTTTTATTTATGAAAGGAAATAGGCTCAAACTAAAGGGCTATATGTTTCTTTAAAATGACAGTAAACACATTAGCAAACATTTCAAAATAAATGCTCCTTAACTGTTAAAATATCATTTTAAATGTAAAATATATGAAAGATTTAAAAATTAAAGAATTTTCTAAGCTATAGTCAGCTTAATCTACCATAGAAACAGTTAACATTAACTTATTGGACAGTGTGTGATGGATGTGCTTTGTTTTTTTGAACCAATATGATCCTGACAGTCAGATATTTCTCTGTACATTGTTTCAACACATCCTTGGTCAAAAACATGAAATAGTAAATATGCATATGCATAGTAATGCATAGTATCTAAATATGCATATGCATAGTAATTTACACATATCTATTTTATAAGAATATAAGGATTAAGCACATTTTATGAAATTCAAATAAATTTTAGAAATACTTTCAGTGTATCCCTTTTTATGTTCATTTCCCTTCTGGTGAGCCAAGAATAAAAAATAATAAAAAATAAAAAGAGAAAAAATTGAAGAAGGAATTTTTTTGTTATTATCATTGTTTTTCTTTTTTTCTAAATATAAAATATGAATTAAAAAAAAAAAAAAAAGAAAATAAAGAGCCTAAAATTTTCAGCTAAGATGAACTGCGAAATCAGTGAAGCATAGGGTCCCCATCTGGGTTTGCTTGGGTCAACTTCTTTCAGATATGATAGTAGGCTATCTGATACAGCATTCCCACCATTCTAAACATCACAGCTTCAGAATAAAAGAGATGGGAGCAAGTGAAATAATGAAAGATATTAAATAGCATGTTTAAAACTGCAAAGTTTAGTTGGATGAGGGTTAGATTCAAATAAAATTAGCTACATCATAATAAATTTACTAACTGGTTAACAATTTGGAGAGGGTAGGGGATAAACATCTAATTATATACTGTACTTGACAGCATAGTGGACACTAAAAAATAAACAAAATAAAAAAAAAATTCATCTTGTATTTTATATGTAAAAATGAGGCCTTTCCATAAGCTAATGCTTAGCCTTTTGAGTACTGTAGACTACTTGTATTTACTATTTCATTGTTGGAATGGGAGGAGGGGGTCTTAGATGTCCATAGGTCCTTTATGCTATCAAATACAGTAATTACATTGGCTGTTGTTTTCTTTTTTTTAATTTTTGTAGTTTAATTTTTTAAAAATGTTTCTGGATGGGTTTTGTTTTCATCTGGAAAAAATTGAAGGGAATTTACAATTTAAAATTAGAAGAAAAATATTTTTCTTCTTGTGGATAACTATGAAACATTACAAAAAAATTAAAATAAAATAAAAGCAAAGGAGATAAAAGGGGAAAATAAACCAGTTTTTTTTTGTTTTGTTTTTTTCTTAAAAAAAAAAAAAAAGAATGTTTAAAAGAGAATCCAAGAGATCTGTGTGCTTATGATGGGAAGAAGCTGGAATGATTTGGCTTGGCACCGCAGTTGAGTGTGAGGAGATAAAAGAAAGCATCTGTAGTATTTATTTTTTTTTTTTATTAAACTTATTAGTTGGCCATTGGCAAAATCTGAGGCAGCAGTTAGACACATCATTACTGGGAGCTGTTGCTCTTTTCTGACAGGTAACATAGATGGACAGACAGATGAAACTTTGTTTTCTTCCTTTTTCATTTTTCTTCAACTTGTAGTGTTGTCTACATCGTTGTTCTCACCCTCCCTCTTCTTTAGAAAAAAAAAAAAGAGAAAAAAAAGAGAAAAGAAACTCATTTTCTCACGCTCTCTCTCTTTCTCTCACTTTGCTTCTTTTTCACTGTATTTTTTTTTTTTTCAAGAAGACCAAGGAGGGGGGAGAAAAAGGGGCATCAGAAGAGTAGGAAGAAGGTGATGAGAAATGTACGGAGGAGTCTTTGGATCGGCCATCAGCTGTTGAAATGTATGTGTTTGTGTGTTGGTACTTTTAGCCGTTGATATAAACTCCAGCCTGTGGAGATGGATGAAGAGAAACAGGAAGAGAAGGAGGAGGAGCAATGATATTTTTCAACTGGTAGAAAGAGAAGGAGTGGAGAGGAAACAAGATGGCTGAGGAAATACCAGTCACAGCTTCAACTGCTGGTCTGTTGGCGTTGGAAGTGTCTTTTTTGGTTTTTTTGGTGTTGGGAGATTTGGGCTGGCTTTGGTGAATAAAGCAGCTGGTCAGCAACATGAGTTTCCTCATCTCATTTAAGTTTAAAAAAAAAAAACCTCTCTCTCCTCCAAACACTCTCTCTCTCTTTCGTAATCCTTTGCTCATCATCGCTAGCTTCCTGACAGGTTTCTTTATCTTCCAATTTGTTTTGTTTTGTGTAAAAAAGTCTTTCCAAAAGTGAACCGCGTTACTGCGGTGACACTAATGGCTATGAATGTTTATCACCAAATGTGAAAGTTGGATTCTGGTTGATGAGTGATGGCCCGGCAATTGTAGCAGTTGATACCCCCGTAGAACCACTGATGCTCTCACTAAGATGTCTGCAATAACAAGAAACAACAAATTAAATGAGGAAGATACATAAAAACAATAATACATATATATGTGTTATATATATTGTAATAGTTGTTACAATGGTTTATAAATTCATGTTATCACTACACAAAAATTTTCGCGTTTCAAAGCTACCTTTTTTTTAGGTGCTTTTCATCAGGTGAGGAAGTTATAACACTCTATGTTTGTATCAAGCACTCTTTATAAAAGTAAATGCATGAACAGCAGGTTAAAAAACCTATGAGTTCCACAACTTTGTTACAATATGTTATATATATATATATATATATATATATATATATATATATATAGTTGTACCAACATAACAAATTTAGACCAATAAGGTCCTGAAGGACAAAACATGTCACAAGTAAACTTTTTACTACTTTGCCATACACTTTCGTCAATATTATTCTTTATATATATATATATATATATATGGTGTGCTGGGTAAATTGTCACCATTTTATATTTCTAATTTCCTGTATATGCATTGCTTGTTTTTTATTTTGTTGACTGCATTATGTAGTTGAGTCAGTTGGGCACGGTCTGGGGGGGGGGTCACCATGATGCAATTTACTCCACCAGAATTTTGAAAATGGTATATTGTACTTCTTGACATTTGCACTGGAAGTTTCAGTACCAAAATTTTAGAGTGTTTGGGTGTCAATCTGATGACAGTGCAGAGAATTCAGAAAGAGTTGGATGAGTCTAATGGTGATTATCAAGATACAGTAGATCGGAAAACTCACTATAATCGTTCTGAAAAGAAAAAACTCCCAAATTTATTGGTGAGGGCCTCAGATTCTACACAGTGGTGTACATCAAGTGCCTTGAGGAGGTAGTACTGCCCTGTATCAAGAGGGTAACTTTGAAAGAACCTATCTCTGGCAACAGGACTCTGAACTATGCTACACAAACAGGAGAACCCAGTCATGGCAGTCAGACAATTTCTGCAACCACATCACCCCTTACATCTGGCAACCTAACTCCCAAGACTGCAACATCCTTGATTATGTGTGGGGTGCAGCTGAGCAAGAGACCAACAAAACTCCCTGTAACACCAAAGATGAACTGAAGGCAAGAATTATGGCAGCGTTCACCAACTTAAATAAGGAGACTCTCCACAAAAACTGCAGGAGATTTCCAAAATCATCTGAAGACCATGATTGAAGCCAATAGCAATTTTATTGAATAAATTTACTCTTTAGTATTTCAAGATATTTTTGTTTAATTTTGATAAATATATCTATTAAAATGAGATGCCAGTGTTATTTTCATTTTTGTGTAATTTAGATGACAATTTACTCATTGCACCCTCTTTATATGTATGTGTGTGTGTATGATTTCTGATTTTCTTCTTGTTTAATAAAAAATGTATAATGTTTTCTGATAGTTTCTCATTTTTTTTATTTTTAATTATATTTCATTTACACTTTTACATGTAATACTGTGCCCATATCAAACACCTTAAACTATGCAAACATACATGTAGGAAAACAGGACAAAAGAAAAAAATATTTTTGGAACATAACTGAAACAAAATGGAAAATGACAAGTGACAATGTCATGTACAACTTGCATACATTAATGTAGAAATTTGTGAAATAATGTACTTCACCTTGAGTATGATAGGTATCTTGCCTTAGAGTCATGATAAGCAAGCTCATACCACATACTGAACAGTAAGCTGTATTCAGTCTAGATGCTTCATATCTCTGGCCTTGTGTCAAACCAAGCTAAAATCCTATTAGATTGAGTTTGGCAGTCTTCTTGGAAGTATTTCTTCTATTTTAGCTGAGTTAATTATCTTATGCCTCTGCTTTTCTATAACTCTTTGCAGGGATTGGATACAGATACTACACTTTGATCTTAGGTAAAAAAAAAAACAAAAAACTTTACAATTATATATATATATAAAAACAAGTAGAATACTAGTATAGACTAGTTTTAACCTCTGAACATTTCACAATTTTCCTATTTGAATTTTCTGATGAATCATAATTTTTAAGTTAATGATTGAATAAGCTCATGGTGAGTTCTATGACAAATAAAATATCTGCAGAAATTCCCCTATTGCATTGTTAAATATTTGAGCTTAACAACTTTATCAAAATATTGCAATAACAATCATGAATATGAATACTGGTTATTATTTTATGAAGTAGATACAAATGAAAAGATTTGAAATTGACAAAAAACACTTCTATCTTCCCTTCTTTTCTTCACTGAAACTAATGTCTTTTCACATCTTTTTACATGATTAAAACAGAATAGTCCATTATTTATGAGGTGTTAGCAGGGCGGAACAAGGACAACCATAATAAAATAATATAATTATTTTCTTTATAATAACAGGAGTTTTGTTTTGTGGTCGTAGTTTTTTCTTTTTAATTGTTGAAGATAAATTTAATATTCACAAATTATTCCAGAAATGAAGTCTAATATTTGATTTGACAAAGAGTAAGTCGTCATCAGATAAGGCCTAGACAGTGTTCTTTTATATACTATGTCCTCTTAGGACATGAGCAATCACTGCTCTCTACAAGTTTTTACTTTTTTATCACTCTAAGTAACCATTGACCCTTTACTATCCCTCTTCCATCATCCATTCACACATTCATTGTTCCTCCCACAACACTTCTCTTGCCTTCACTGTGTTCTGTGAGTGTTAAATTTTCTAGGCCCACTTTTCTCACTACTCTGTAGTTCCTATTTTTCTTAAGACTCAAAGATTTTAATTCAACAATGTTATTTTCCATAAGACTAATTATTTGTTGGTGGAATACAGGGAAACTCTATAATGCTATGAGAGAAAGCTTCATTTTTTCCAGATATGCAAGCAGTAAGTTCTGAAGAGAATGAAGTCAATACTGGTAGAATAGTATCTAATATTCATAGAGCATTTATTCAGGTAAGCAACTCACAGTTGATGAGTTACAAACAACAAGACTCACATGGTAGCTATTGCACAACAGCTGGTTCTCCAAATTATAGAAATGGAAACCCATCTAATAGGTGAGGCTGTTGCATTTTTAAAATGAAGAAAATTACCAAATAATCAAAACAAAATGACTAACACATGAAAAAAAAGGATCAAAGAAATTAATCCTAAAGAAATGAAATGAACAAGAATTTTGAAATAAACAGAAAACATTTAACATTTCATAAAGCAGGTTTTAAAAATAACATTTTAATTCAATTATATGCACCAAATGGAAAATCAGGAACTATATAAAAGTTAATATGATCAACAAATAAAATATTTACATTCTGTTATACATTATATACATCTATTGTTTTACCATCTTAATATTTTTAAAAAATAATTTTAAATTTCTGAATAGGCTAATCAATATTCTTTACTTTTGCTTAAACACATCAGTGGTCTTATTTTTCTACTTAATAATATTGTTAAAATTATATTGTTTTTAAGCAATTGTTATTATCTGTAATTAAACTGATTCTCCTCATATCTTATAATTACTTATTTAGAATGAACAAGTCCAGCTTCAAAAATATAGATTTCATATATTTCTCTGATGTGTGTATAATGTCAGTCAGTCAGTTAAGTGCCATATGTGATATACACTTGGATGGTCATGAGTCATGACTTTTCTGATTCATGAGTAACTAGGCAGTAAGTTGCCATTTATTTCTACAGTAGACTGGTTGCCAACCAAGTTGACCCAGTTTGTCCTGCTATTCAGCTCATAGTTTGGGTGGGGGGAGAGGGATTATTTCATACTTTTCCAAAGGGTATTGCACATAAGTGAATATAACAAAGCCGACTGGAATTTGAAGTTGGCTTTCTGATTTCTCATTTTCGAGCAGATATCCATTACACTACAATGCATATCCATGTATAATATATTTAAAATAAAAAATGAATAAACTACTATGAGACAAAAAAATAACAATATAAAAATTATTCACAAAAATAATCTCCTTTGGTTTGTAAAAAAAAAAAAAAAAAATCAGATGAAGTATAGATGTTTCTTGATTTGTTTTTTACAGCTTATCAAGGTTATTTAAAGTTGGAAAAATATTTTTAGATTGTAAAAAAAAGAGGGGGGGGGGCGGAGATAATGATTTGATAATAAAAGTCTTATTAATTAACCCATAGCTGCAGGAGGAGAAGAAGAAGTGGATTTATGCCTTTTCCGAAGATATTCTCACGTAAGTGAATGTAATAAACCCAACTGAGATTGGAACTCATCTCTTCAATTAAAGATTCCAAACCATTATCCATTACACCACATGTACATACAAGCTTGTAGCACCTGGTAGTCCCAAGTACTCACCCATTTAGGTACTGACATAGTTCAATGGTGATTAACTTTGATGATCATACATGAATCAGTGTTTCAACATGATGAAGCCGATATTTCTTGAATTTTCAGACAATTTGAGTGATAGACTTGTGTACTTCAGTGAGCCTGACAAGAATTAAAAACTGACTCATCAAAGATTTTTACATATTTTATTTTTAAGTACTACTGCTAATTGAAATGATTCAGTTTAATTTTTTTGTCATCCAATTGGTTCATGTGGTTCAACAATAAATCATTTAAGTTATTCAAAAATGCTTCTTAAATAAAGCACTAATATCTGATTAATTTTTCTGTGAGTTTTTTTTTTTTAGCTTATTTACACCTAATAATAAATGTAACTATTTTAAATTATCTGGATTTCTTAGATGAACCATTGTCATTGTTATTAATTTTTCATTTTTAAATCTCATTTTTGTTGCTAGTCTATACCTAGTAGCAAGATAAAATAGTCTGGATAAAACAAAAATTGTCATTATTAATTAGTTTCTAATTATAATTAGTTTTTCTTATCATTTATTTATAAAAAATCTTTTTTATATCAACATTCAAGTTGTTTTTACAGTCTGTGACCTTTAACTTTAGCATGTGACATTATGAATATTATTTATTTTTCCACTTTTACAAAGCCTCTTAATTACAGTATCCTTAAAGTTGTTTTCTGTTGCGATAGAAAGATGACAACACAACTATGAAATTCAAACAACCTCTTGTTCAAGGATCCAAGTCATCTCAGTGGCAAGATAAACATTTTTGGTACAGCAAATGAAGTCACATACAGAGTGATAGCATGTATTGGAAATAAAAAAATATTCTTTGATGAGTATCTTTGAGATCCAACCTGAAATGGATAGAGTCTTACCAATTTAGCCACAGAGGCCCATCAGCAAGCAAAATTAAAATTTTGTAATATAGCTACACTTTTCCTTATCTGATTTATTGCACACTGCACTGTTTCATATCTACTATTAGTAGTAGATATAATAGTCCTAAGTTGCCAACAATTCTTAAGGTAAAGCATTGTCTTTATTATTATTACTTTTTATTGCAATGAAATGTATAAGCTTGCTATAAGCTAATCTATTTATTTATCTATTTGTTTAATGTATGCTACTGAGTATTGTGATAATAGAGAAAAAAAAAACTTTTAAAAAGTCATAAGTTATCTCCCTTTGAATGAATCTGAAATTTTCATTAACACGGTCATCATTTAAAATAGGTAAATCAAATATCAATATTTGAATATAAAGTTTTATCTTTAACTCCCACCTACAAAATAAATAAATAAAACACAAAGAACAAGTGTTTCAAAAACATTCCATCTACAAATAAATTTTAGACACGGTTTGAGGATTAGAAATAAATTCCTTGTGAAAAAAAACAAAAAAACATTTAAAACTTTTTTCTGCAAAAATTTTATCATAAACAACAGGATTTAATTGATCCTATTTCAAAAATGCAATGTTCTTTGTTTTTGACTAGTTTGAAGCATAAAGATATGAATTTAGATGAATAAACACTGTCAATAAAATGGCAAAATACACAAGAATATGGTCTAGCAACATATTTTTTCCATCAATAATTAGGAATATTTTAATGATTTATTTTAAAACTTTCCAGTGGACAACAATGAAACTAAAAGCATGTGAAATTAAATAGAAAAATTCTACCCATTTTGATGCCCTAATTTACATTAATGAATTAACATTTATATATACTTAGTGATTTTATGAGTTTAGACATTAACAGATTTGTTTTTAAATAATAATTCATTTTTACAGCATGATATAATAAAGACTGCCTGTAAATGATTTTTCCACATTACTGTTCCCTCTCCAGGTACTTGCAAATATTTTGGGTTCCAATTCTGGCACTACTAAAATTAACTGATCTACTTAAAAAAAAACAGAGAATATTTTTGTTTGTTCTTTTTCCACAATTTGTAATAGTATGCAGTTATCAATAACATAAGCAGTTTTAAATTTGATATTGTAAATAAAATCAAAGTACAGATACTCTTTATGAAGTCAGTGATCAATTTGATACTGTATTTATATTATGAACAGGACCCCCACTTCTAAAATCATAAAAAAGTCAATATTGTTTTTGTGGGTAGAAGAAGGTCTAATAAATGCTAATCTACAAAAATGATTTAAAGCAAAAGTCATCCCTGTCTTTTACAAGCAGACCAATTAATTTAAGTAGTGCATCAATTCTTTTTAAAATATTGCATGACAAAAAGGAAGAATTATGATTGCAATAAAAATAGATGTCATACACACAAGCACAATTAATGACAGTGATTTGGTGATTTGGGAAAGAGACAAACTGAAAGAAGTGAAAGCAATAACAAAGCAAATACACAAAGTTGATTAGGCTGCTGCAATATTAAAATTGATAATTATTATGATTTAAATTATTTAAGTTAATGAAATCAGACTCACAAGTTAAACAAAATTAATCAAAAATCAATAAATTAATTGGGAGGGAAAAAGTAGATTTTAGGAAACAGGAAAGAAATGTATATTTTAAAAGTTTATCTTTTAGAAAAACATATAATACAAAAAAGAAAGTAAAAATAGTTCTTATTAATTATACTTTTTAATAATTTCCAATAATGTCCTGTAAAACCTTAAATATAAAGAATGATAGCTAAAAGTGAAAATGAAATATAATTTACATTTCAGTAGTTCTTATATACATATAAACAAAAAATCCACCCCACTCTTAGAAAACAAATTACATCAAATGTGAAGGTTATAAAGTTCTGTAAATTTCTATATTATAGATTGAGGGAACTAATTTGTTTAAATACATATATTAATTATGCAAGACATTATAAAAATTTAAATTGTCTACATTTCAAATTTAATTTTCATTTTAACCTTAAATTTTAAGCTCACATTTGAAACAATTGTTGGGGAAAATAAATATTTTATAGGCAATATGAATAACTAAAAAAAAGAAAATTTAAATTTTATGAGAAAAAAAGATTTATATAAATATTCTACCAATTTCATAAAGTACAAAAACTTTTTAATTAATGTTTTTTGTAAGTTGTTGAAATATATGCAACAGAGTAAAAGAAAGAGATGTAGATATTTCAATGCACACCTACAATACTTTTAGTACTTATGCCAGCATGTATCAGCAGTAATTTTACAGATGTTTTCACAGACATATTGTGGCCGCATTGCATTTAAAAAATAAACAATATATTTATATTTTTCTTGTTGATTTTTATAGTATATTATAAAGACCAATTAGAATACTTTAATTATTTGTTTTTTAATTGACCATAAAAAATGGGGTCATTCTATTAGGAACCTTGAATATGTTCTTGCTGATTTTTCCTGAAAAGTAATGTTTTATTTACAAAAAATTAGCAAGAAACATGTCACTGAAAGTTTCAACAAGAATTCTGTGTACTTCAGCTGCAGATTTTTTTAATAAAGTAGTGCAGTAAAATTCCTTGCAAATACACTTTCTTTGGCATAAAATCTGACATGTTTAATGCTATGAAAAACAAAGTTATTTACTTCATCAAAATGACATAAACTGAATTTCAAGCTTGCTTATAGTACTTCCTTATAGATGTGTTACAATCTAAAATTACATACACGCAGTTCTGGGTACATCATCTGTTGGAAAAAGATTTGCACTTTTACAATAAGTTTTTAAAAAATGTTTGTTAATTTTCTTGCTACTTTAAATATGAAATAAAATAGTTTCAATGCACAATATTTTTTATTATTTTGAAAAATGGTAAAAATTAATAAATAACTTGTTAAAATATTAAAAAATATGAAATTTCTATCAATATGCAATGATTTTCTTGTTAAGTAATAATTGAGAATGGATTTGGAGGGTGAAGATTGAAAACTGACAATCAGTAAAATTTTGATGTTTTCTTGCATGTGTGAGGGGCAAGAAATTTGAAAAAATTAAAATGAACTCTGACTTATAAATCAATTTTTCATTTTGTCATAACCACATTGCACTATTAATTTTTTTTTATGGAATGAATGATTAGATTATGGATTATATTTAATTTTATTCTTGTGCACATAGAAAAATGTAATTTATATTAAAATAATAGGTGGCCCAAAATTTATTTTAATACTTATTTTACAGAAGGCATCAATTTTTAAATTTTAAATCTAAATTTCGATTTAAAAAAAAAACAAACTGTAAACCTTTACTAAAGTTTATTATTCTTAGTACTAAACTAAATAACAGCTTCTTTTTAAGAATTTTTTTAATATTATTGATATTATTTTATCCTTTTTTTCGTATAAGAAAAATAAAGGCTAATTTTGCTAAAATCTTTGGTCCTCATCAGTGAACTTTACATTTTCAATAATTTTGATGCATAAATTTATTATAAAGGTTTTGAAAATTGTTATTTCATTTCTTATTACCAGGAACTTTATTATTGTATTGAATATTGTCTATTTTCAGTGCAAACAATTTTCACTGACATTTGTAGAGTAAGAATAAAATAATAGGGATTCTCTATAGACCAGCAACTAAAAGCAGGTATTAATTTTGACAGTGTGCAGAGAAAAAAAATTAAGATAATGTGTAAATTTGAAAAAAGGGATATTATCTCATTAACACTGTTTCATACTGGATATGCTAACTTTTTACTAGTATTTTTTTAAATCTTAACTTCAGTTGTCTTTCAGCCCAACCAACAGATTAGGTTAGGTAATGCCAAGCATTCAGGTAAAATGAGAAATAAAACAATACATTTAGATTTGAGCTTCTGCAATTGTTGGTTTTCACAACTTAAGCAGTACAGCAACTGTCACACTAAGAAGAAAAAATGATATAAAATTGAATCTTGCCAAAGGTTTTTTCTTTATTTCTGACCTATACCATATCATTGGCTTGGAATGAGAAAATTGAGAGCCAAGTTCGAATTACAGTAGAATTTGTTTCATTCACTTACACACAAATACCTTTGGGAAAGGTATTAATTCACCTCTTCTCCCTCCAGCTATGGGTTGATTGAGTTCTGTAGCCTTGGTTGACAACCAGTCTACCATAGAAAGTAATGGCAACCTACTGTGAGGAAATCTTCTGCGTCAGTCATGTCTCAAAAGAGATATGATCACCCAAACAAGTATTAACTGACTGGCATTAACATCCACAGAATGAATGTCTCAGTAATCAAATTTCTGATTACCAAAATATCTGCCACTTACTTAAAGTTCCACAAACAAAGAATTGTCTTGGAGATCTGTACATATTGACAGAACATTTCTTTAAACAATGAACATCTTTTAATGTGGATGCTTATAAAAGAGCAAGAATTTTCTTTGCTAGCATTGTGAATTGATAATTGAATGTCAGAATTTATATCAATGAATACATTATCAATGTTATCAATAAAAACAAATTATATACTTAGAAAGCGTCATACCAAATTCAGTTTTAAATGTTCCATTATAATTATAAATAATAAGATTAAAATATATAAAAAATTCTTAAGAAAATTTAAAATCATATAATGCATAATGTTATAGGAATATTTGCATTAACCTGTTATTATTCAACCCTCCCTATAAAAACTGGCTCTCAATGTTCAACCTGTCATAACCCACCCCATATGTGCACTGCCAGAACATTTGATGACATCATCGCAATTAAGACAGGAAGTCACACAAACAGTGAGACTTTGCAAGCCAATGTTTATAGGGTGGGTTTGAATGTGTTGAATGCTAAAGAGTTAAACTATTTAAGTGAAAACATTTTTGTCAGTATAATTTACTCAATATTATTAATATGCAACAGCCTGATCAAATAAAGTTTGATTGAGTAAAAAAGAAATAAAAAACATGCACCATTAAAATTATTATTTAAAGATGGTATTTAGTCAGTAAAAGAGATAAAAATTATTTTAGTTCTACATTCAAAATAAAGATAATTTCAAGCCATTTTTTTTCATTTACATTTTTGGCAAGCAGTTATCAGTTTTCATACAAGTCCTTATTTGAAAAATATTCATAAATATAGAGAATTAAAAAATATATAAATTGTCTAATTAGTTCACTCCATTCAGGAATGCCACAAATCAATAACAAAATAAATATAAATTTTCAGATAAATTTTGAGTGTATTTTCCAAAATATATTGAAACTTAAGGTAGATGAGAGAAATGGCATGAAATTTTCTTTTTTATAACAAAATCTGAAGCGCCTGTATTTATGATGCATGAAGAAAACATTAATTAACAGGAAAAAGCATAAAACAAGAATATGTAGATAATTTGAGAAAAATAAGGATTAGGAAAGAATAAGAGGAAAGTGAGAGTTAGCACAATATTGAAAAAATACAGCAAATTCTATGTGAGAAGTGAACAACAGTAACAGCTTCAGTGATAACAATGATAATTATTTTAATAATTTATAATTAATCTTGTAATATGTTACAGAAATATAATTTTGATAACAATAAAATTAACAGTTTTATGTTCATTTGAATGTTGTTAATGTAAGAAAGCTGACCAACTTACGAAATTTATCAAGACTATTGATTAAAGTATTTATTAGGACTGCTGACTGACAAGGAAATAATTCTACTGTAAGAAATGTGCCAAACAAATAAAATATTAAAATTATAAATATACTGCATAATTATAGTGAAAGGAAAGAAAATGGAAGACATGTTAGTGAAGATACTGAATAGATATCATTAAAAAAAAAAAAAGAAGAAGATATACGGAAGGGAACAGAAAGATTTATAGTTACATAGGCCCAACAACCAATGTACTTGTTTACTGGTAAGAACCTTAACCAAGCAGGATTAACAGGATTTGGGCTCAGAAATAATATATTTGGATTATTTTTCAGTTTTTGCCATAATGCGATAAAGATGTTTTGTTTCTGATTGCTTATGATGCTTTATGGATAAAAATATGGAACAAAAAGATTACAGAATATTACTGAAAAATTAAATTTGAATATTTCAAACTAATTCAGGTGAAAAAATTCTTTAGAGACTAATTAAACAATCATATGTCACTCATTTGCTTAAACCGAATGCATGCAATTATACATCAAACCAAATCAACTTTAATGTATCCATAGAATTTGTAGACTTAAATTTTTGCTAATAAATTAGTTTTAATAATATTTTAAATCACCTATCTGCTTTCATTAATAGTAAAAACAAACTTTACAAAATGATTATTTGTGGTAAAAACTGCAAAGCATTATTTGATGATAATACTGAGGAAGATTGAAATCAGATGCAAAATTGAAAAATCATGCTTAATTTTTGCTGTTAATTTTGGTTGCAATTAGTAATTTTACTGCAAAGTCAAAGAGATTGCAAATGTTATCAAATCTCATACGAAAAGGTAGATTTTTATAACAAGCTAATATTTAAATATTGACCTTTTTTGCAAAATAGAAAACTGAAAATGATCCATACTTAGAAAGAAGATAATGAATTAGAGAACACAGAAAAAAATATAGACAAGCAGTATCCACACAGAGTTAGAGACGGTGAAAGAGAAAGAGAAAATGCTACAAATTTGACAATTTGCAATTAACAAGAGACATTTGTTTGGCAGCTCTACAAATCTGTCAAGATTCTTGCTGATGCAAAAGAATTTTGGCTGATGGAAAAGAAAGAGTAAAATGATAAGATAAAATTAAAAAAAAAGATAATAAAATGATGGTTCTGTAGAAGAATTAAGAAGTTTTGTTGTTATGTTTTTTTATGTCTGTTTTATATTATACTTATTTTAGGAACCTGGATGGAAGAAGAATAAGGAAAATGAGGAGGAAGTTAATATGAAGAATAAGTAAGGAATTAGACCTAAGAAGAAGACTGGCTAAAAAAATAAAGAAATATTTAAAAACTGAACTCACCCACAGGTTCTCCACATTAGGCAAGATCAATGACAAAGCACCTGTGGAGGAGATTTATAAAAAAAAAAAAACTAGAGGACACACTAAGAGAAAGCTTTGGAAACAAAAGGTTGTTGGAAAAAGAAGAAGAAGAAGCAAATGAAAGAAAGGAAAGAGAAAGATAGAGAGAAAAATTTGGTATTAGATGCTTCTAAAGTTACAAACAAAAATAATGAAAAGAAGAGACAAAAAAGATCAAAAGGAAAGGATTATAAATGGGGAATGGTGATGCCTAAATAACTGGAAAATGTATAAAAATAATTTATTTGAGAAAAAAATATAAACGTGCCAAGAAGGATGATATTAAGAAAAATATCGAAAAAAGAGTTAATAAGTATGAAAAACAGAACTGACAAGCCAAATCCAAATTCTGACAAAGTATGTTTGTCTTCATTTCACACTATTTCCCATAGAAAATGCACAAATTCTCCTTTTCTATTCCCAGCTTTAAGTAAAATAGCAGGTAGATTAGGACTCTCTAGCCTTGGTTGGTTAGCAGTCTAAGAGAAGGACAAGTCTACATTTAAAATGGGAGGATTAGTTGTGGGACTAGCAACTTCACCTTCTAGAAATCAATTTGCTACTGCAAATACAGCAACCCTCCTTATGAGGCATAAAGGATAACTAGAAAAGATATGTAAAGCTGTATTAAGGACAAACAAAAGTTTACAGCTGAAAAAGAGAGAAAAAAAAATCTACAGTCAATACCTCAACTAAATCAGCTTCTTTGATTGAGAAATAAAACAAAATAAAACCAAGAAAATTGATAATTAAAAAGAAAGGGATACATTTTAAAAGACAAATCAGAAATGGAAGGGAGAAAACAGAGTGCAAAGTAGCTGAGACAATGAAAATTTGACAAGTGTAAATAAAATAAAATTAACTCTTGAGAAGGTTAATGAAAGATGACCAATATAAGAGAGAGAGAAGAACCCATGTAGATAAATGGCAGAAAACAATAGCAAAATTATGCAGCTGTCCGATTATCTTTAAAGTACATTGAATCATCTGGATATCAAAATTTACCTGAGTGATGCAGATGAAAACTTTTAAAAAATGAACCAAAAAACAAAAAAAAAAACATTTCCACTTTGCTTTGAGAAGTTTCTTTCACAAATAAAATTAAATAATAGATCATTATTCAAAAATAGTATTCAGACAAGTGAAACCCTGTTGTAAACTTGTTGGTTAATTCTTCAGCTTTTGTCAAGTATATATGACATGTGCCATGAGGAAAAAGGATAACCTAATTACATGACAATTTTTCTTTCCTCAAAATTACACATCCTTTCTTCCCATCAACTACAATAGTGATTCTCAAACGGTGTGGTGCACCTCATAGGTGTGGCAGAAGAGGACAGCAGTTGAGGTGGAACAATTAAAAAAGAATCAAAGATTTAAAAACAGTTTCAAAAATTTAATATGCCAAAAATAAATTATTTTAAAATATTATTACGAATTACTTGTAATTGCATGCATGAGTTCCAGTATAAATAATTATTGACTAATTTTATCATTGCATTGTATCAAGTATTAAGAATATAGTAACTAGGGTTTGCAAATTGGAAGAGACAGTTATCAATCATAATATTCTGACTTGGAATCAGCAGTTATCTCCCTTTAACTCTCTTTCTGGACCTTCTTTACCATAGGACTTTTTTTTTTTTTTTAAATCATATCACCCCGAACAAGGCGGCAACGCCACTGATGTGCAGGGGCTACGTAAGAGTGAAAATACTAGAAGGGAGAAAGCCGGAAACCACATCCTAAACAGGGAACAAGGGATGAGCCTCTACACCTGTTCAATAGACGGGGGTGGAATGTGAACCGGGCAATAGAACTGCTTGTGCCTTTTTTGCTGGAACTTCCCTTTGGTCAGGGGCAAATTCTAAAAATGCAACTCAGACAAAAAAATTTGGGAACCACTGAACTACAATTTACTCTTTGGGATCTATGCAAAAATATCATGATATAAATGTACAATTGTATAAAATATAAACAAAGAAAAAATGAAGATGGAGAAATATGACAAGCTAAATAAAAAAAAAGGTTTGTCTGGGTTCTATACCAGAGGAAGAATGGCCACTGTCTTCTGAGTATGGAAAGCCCATTTCACTAAGTAAAATAGTACATGGATAGAAGAAAATTGGTCTTTGCAAAATGAATGGCGGAGTAAGAATTTGAAAAATACCTGAAAAAAGGTGAGATAAGAGACAGCATTCATTAATCTAGCTAAGACTATTTTAACCAAAAAGAAAATTCTAGAAGAAACTTAACCTCCCTAAAACAACATTCAGTTTCTGTGCACTTACTCTCACAAGGAAAAAAAAAAAAAAAAGATAAATATTAAATATAGTAACTAGATTAGTTCATTTCAGCAGCATTAGGTATGCTAAAAATCTACTATTCAAGTAATTCCTAAATATAGAGAGTAAGATAACCCCCCCACCCCCCAGGCAAAAAAAAAAAAAAAGACTTAGTAATCTACAGTCATCCAGGTGTTGACAAGCTAATGTATGTCCACTCCTTCAACTTTCTATCTTTGCTTTCTTTCAATTATCTGGATTTCATTCCAGATTAGGTAATGTGTAACTTTCTCCCTAAAGATAGGACTATCATACCCATTTTCCCTATCTTTTTTTGGGTTATGGCTTTCTTAAGTTCCTTTTTTTTTTTTTTAAGAAACAGCTACTTTCCCAGCTTCTATGTGTTTCCACAAATGAATGAGATGTTATGAATGCAATCTCTAGAAACTTTCAAAAACTAGTTGTAAAACTGAACTCCAACCTGATTTTGCAATGTTAACAAACCATTTGAATCTTTCCCAATATACTTTTTATACTGTAATTACATAATTGATAGTACTGTGAGTTCTTATCTTTCTTGTTTTACAAAGACAAATAATTGGTGAGAAAGTGGTTTTCTTTACTTAGGAAAGTAGATGTTGAAAATCACTCAGTACCAAAAATTGTTGAAGTAGATTGATCCATAGAATGAGCATCCTTTTTCTGTTGCTATGTTTTTTATAGGGGGGTGGGGGTAGAGGGCTTTACACCTGACAAGGACTGAAGAGTGAATGAGCTGAAATGTATTAGCATCAAGTATATGAAAAAGGAGTTCAATTACTCAAAAATATTTACAATGTTAATGACTTTTCAAAATTATTAACAGACCCTTATATTTGCTTATAATGAAAACAATATTAAAACACTGAATAATAATAATTAATTTCTCAACAACTTAATTCAAATGATAAGTAGAAAACAATATATAAATGGCTTTAGATGATAAAAGTATAACTCATAGAATGAAGAATTCATTAAACCAGAATGATAAATTCGATTGAGTTGAAATCCTACCCATCACTGGCTACTCTTTGAATTTATTTTTATTTCTTGATCAAAATATTGTATAAAAAAAAGAAAATCTCTTTCTGTTCTAATCTTTGTTGATCTTAGACCAAGCAAGTTCCCCCACCCATTAGATATTTGTAATGTAATATTAAAATTAAGTGACAATAAATTCAAAGAAGTCAGTTGCAGTAGTTTATCATTTTATGAACTCCATTAATATCTTGAATTTCTTATAAATAGGCATGTACATAAGTCTATCATTTAACCTTTTTTTATAACATATGCTCACAAATTGATATCAGTCCATTTTTGACCAATATACTTACTGAATGAAGATTTTAGCTTTTTAGCATGAACAACTTATAACAAAAATTAGTCACATGAATGATGAAAATTACTAACTTTATATAGGGTTCCCACAGATCAGTGTAAAAAATATTCCAGAACTTTTCAAGGACTGAAACTAGCACATGCACACACATACACACACAAAGTGAACGTTCATCAATTCCAAAAACAGAAACTTTGTTATCTTTTAACTGTTTGACAGATGAGATTTTCAAAGAAAAGTTACAAGTGATTTCAATAATTCATGTCACATGGATCAGTTGAAAGCAGTGAAGAAATCCAAGTGTTGAAGACACACTTTGTTCTACCCTTATTTGTCTAGCAACAAAGAATATCAAAATATTATGAGTTATATTACACGTTTTGTGTAGAATTCTACATGGTTCGGAGTTCTAGTACACTTGAAAATTCTGAGTGACACACTTTTTAATTCTTACTGCTACACACTTCAGCTATCTAGACTATGCATGGTTTGTGAATGTCACAAAAATCCCTTGACTGCTGCAAATTTCCTGTGAAGTTAAGTATAATGGTTTTAATGAACAGAACTACAAATGGAAATTTTCACAAAAAGACTGCACATTTTAGCTACCCCTACTATTCATGGCTTTCATTGCATATGGCCCACAGCACAATGATGTTAACATTTTTTCAGTTCATCTAGTTTAACATTCAGCTCCTCTTCCAGTTTTGATATCTCTATGGATTTGTCTATTACAGATCAGATCTGTGCATGGCATTTGACTTTGCAATAAGTGTGAAGTTCAAAGTCTGTAACATGCTTGAGCAAATCTTGCATGAAACTTTCAAGTTTGTGTTTTTTGAACTTCAGTTCTTCAATTTTCATTAGCATAGATTTCTGTTTATGTTCAGCTTTACCTTCCTGCTTTTTCCTGTGTGACTAGAGTTTGTTGTTTCATACAGTCAGTGGAAATTTCCTTATTGACTGAGAAACCTCTCTCCACTGAGGCTTTTCCATGAGAGATTATCAGCAATCTGCAAACAACTTTACACAGTTTCTGATATTTTTGTTGCAAGTCAAAGAAGAGTAGAACAAAGTGTCTAGACAGTCTTCATGTTTGCTGAAGTTCTTGAAAGCAATTATTTCCAGCAGCTCCTCTTTGAAGTCTTTGTACTTAATGATATTATCACAATCAAACTTGCTGACTTGTTTTCTGTCCATCATATGGAAAAGACATCTTTTTAGACTGCCTTCTGTGGCAGATTCTTTTTCACAAATGGATCCAAGGTTTAGCCATGCAAGTAACCTTATGAAAGGGCATCTAAGGGAATATTTTGCCAAAAGTTTCTCAATAATGGTGATGAACATTGTCTTTGTTTTAATTCTGCATGCAAACAGGTCTTTTGTTGATATTTCCTTTTTTGGCTAATTTTGCATAGCCCTATCTGTCAGAAATCTACACACGATTTTTGCAACATCTTTCTTTATGCTTCTTTGGATTTGACAAAATTCTTAAAAAGTCATTCAGTTTGAAAGATGTAATTATTTATAGTTTGTTCTTCCTTTACAATTTTTTTTAACAGTTTCATGATCATGAATAAAGATCATCTGCAAAGAAAGGAAACAATGCTTATCGGACCATTTTATCAGAAACAGTTCAATGTCTTTTAAAAAAGACACAAAAATTTGCAGTTTCACTGGAAATAAAATGTCATTGATGCTTGAAAGCACTGCAGAGAAGGACTTGGTCTGGAAACATTTTTCTGTTTTTTTTTTTATTAAGTTCACAAATTTTGTAATAATCTGGCCAAATGTCTAAGAGATGTTAATATTTTGTACATTTTCTAGCCATCTATGACAGAAATACAAACGTAAAGGGACAGAGTTGCCAGATTGAACTTTTAAAGTCAAGCAATAAAAGCCAAATAAGTTTTAATATATTTCATCATTTTTTCACACAACAAAAATTCGAAATACAGGTCATGATTAGACTGCAAACTTTAAAAAATAACATTCTCCTATTTTTCAAAGACACGTTTTCTATCCTATCCTTAGATATATGAAAGGCATATTTTCTATTCTATTTTCAAACTTGTTACTTTTGGCAACAATTTAGACAAACATAGTTTATACATTGATACACATTGACAAGGGACACATAAAGTATCTATTTTTTCAGCATGAACTCACCCACCTGTTGACTAGAGATTAAAAGGAACTTTTACTTGACATGTGAATAACATTTCTTCAATTGTTCAAATTTTAAAAAACACTGATTTATTTTTTTGAAATTCTAAAATGTATTTTATTACTGAAAATAATTTATTATTTTCCTTTCAACTATAAATTCAATGAGAGTGAATTAATTTATCTTTAACAGAGATATTTAGTTGTCTCTGACAATATTATCTCTCTTAACCTAGACAAGAAAATACAGAAGTAACTATGAGGTCATGAACTCATTCTAATCAAAGTAACAAACCACTGCTTGCAATAATTACCAAATATTCTTCTTTTTCTTTATGTGCCATGCTCTTTCAGGGTATAAGCAATCATGGACTTCCACTTGCCCCATTCTTTGTCACAACTAAAACTTTTTCTCTTGGTATCTCTCCCAAACCCTGCTTCGCCATCCACATCAAATATGTACATGTTATTGACAACTAAAAAACACATTTTTCTTAAAGAACAAATTTAGCTTGTTTAAAAAAAAAAAATTTCTAGAATTTGGCATTTTGACTTTAATGAATTGAGAAAAGTAATTGTGTGCAGCCCAATTTAGAACATTCCAGGACTTTACAAGATTTAGGGCCGTTGCTGTTTTCAGCCCTAGAAAAGGCACTGTCAATTTTCAGGACTTTTCAAGGTTTTCAGAACAGGTTATATACGGACCCAGCTTTTACATTTTATCTGAAGACATGTTTTTCTATTTTCACTCTATTATAAAATGGAATTTACTATGATCTACTTTGATTTTTTAAAAGGTATATTGATATAGTTTTTCAGATTATGAATATGACTAAAATCAATAACTATCAGGTAGATATGATATATGGTTGAAAGTCAGGCCAAGAGAGATAACTCTAATTTCAGTAACTGACTCATAAGTGCCATACATGATACACACTTTGGGTGATCATATCTCGAAAGAGACGTGACTGACCAAGCAGAAGATTATCCCGCAGTAGGTTGCCATGACTTTCTGTGGTAAACTGATTGTCAACCAAGGCTATAGAACTCAATCTGTCCTGTTATTTAACCCATAACTGGAGGGAAGAGATGGATTAATACCTTTCCCAAGGGTATTTGTGTGTAAGTGAATGCAAGGAATTCAACTAGAATTTGAACTCAGCTCCCTGATTTATTGTTCCAAGCCTATATCCACTACTACACCACAATGCACATCCACCAGTAAATGAGCAATCATCTGAAAAAGCAGTATTGTTCCAATCTGCTGAAAGAAAAGAACAATTACGATGTGACATTTGCTGCTGGAATTAGCTTCATTATATTTTCCAATAGTTGAGGAGGGAATAAAACCTAATTAGAAAAAAAAAATTTTTTTTAAAATATCATCCTGGGAAAGATGGTTCCCAGGTCCCCACCCACTAAAGACTTATAGTCAATTACATTTATATAAAATAAAAAAGATAAAATTTCATACACTGTACATGTTTTTGTACTTTTCCAAATTTTTTTTTTAGTACAAAAGATGAGTAAAGATAAGACAATGATGGTGTTAAAAGAAAATCCTGGAACCAAATGGTGTATTGTTGAAAACAGTTCAACAAGAAGGAATTTATTTGATTTTGTAAAATGAAAAATGTATTAAATAAATAACAATATTTTAATTTATTTTTTATATAAATAAGATGATTAGTATAAGGTAAAAAAAAAACTACAGAAAAAAGTCAGAAAAAGGTTGGATGTTTTTGGATCATTTGTGCTTATTTTCTTTTATCTATTATGCTTTACATTTCTTTCTGAAATTAAATTATCTTTAAGAATATTTTTCATAACAGTTAAATATTAATTAAAATAATTTTAAAACTAATTTTTTCAAATACAAGATTCACTGTTAAACAGTGATTGGTACAAGTAAAACAATAGTTCAACTTTTCATCTATCAAATGCTTTAAACCTAGTTCAATAATTGGTTTAAATGAGGAGATGAATTAGTAAAATATTAGATATTTATTCTACAAAAGTGATTTAAAAGTAGCTATACAAAACAACAGCTGTTTTGTTCAACCTCAAAAACAAGTGTCAAATAATCTATGTTATAATAATGTAATTATAACATAGCAAAGATGGTATGCCATTGTGCTGTTATTGTTAGCACAGTAAAACTAGAGTTCTCTAACATAAAGAATAAAGCAATTTCTAGCCAAATTAGGTCACCATCTTATGCTTATTAGCTGTTAATTAAAAGATTGTTGCACTGAATTTTCTTAACAAAATAATAGGAATAAACAGAGAAAACACACGCTCTTTTCTCCATCAGATATAATGGCATAGTAGTGATGATACTTTAATGATAATTAACATTTGCAAATAATTATAAATATATATGTAACAGTGACTTGCATGGAAACTGTATTAAAATAAATCATTGTTAAATTAGTTAAGTGCCAGACATTATACATACTTGAACAATCATGTCTTGAAAGAAACATGACTGACTGGGCAGAAGATTTTCCCACAGTAGGTTGCCATTACTTTCTGCGGTAGACTGGTTGTCAACCAAGGCTATAGAACCCGATCTGTCCTGCTATTTAATTCATAGCTGGAGGGAGAAGAGACAGATTAATACCTTTCCCAAGGGTATTTGCACATAAGTGAATGCAATAAATTCAACTGGAATTTGAACTCAGCTCTCCGATTTCTTGTTCCAAGCCAATATACACTGCATCACAATGCACATCATTAAATATAAGTTTCAAATAAAAGTTTATCTGCAAATATCCTTCCAGATAATATTTTAATATTTTGCTAACTATAATTTTCCTTACTCATATAATTATGTATAGCAAGATCATATCATTGACCAATTCACTCATATAGTAAATTTGAGTTTCACTGAGTGCCACTCTACTTTGGCTTTGTGTTAAACTAAATTTAACAAATATTCATTAGTCTTGATTAGTAGATAAGAAATCCAGAAACTTGTTGCTAGAAGTTCATAGGGTTTGAGCAGATGTAAAAACCAATACTGGATGCTGATTTTCACAAGACCTCTCCACTTTGTGCAAGACAAACTTCCTACCCCACCTCATTTCTCTTGCTTAGCTTAGTATCTGACTAAACCAAGCTATGTAAATATTGTACTGATGCAAAGCAAATAGGATAAATAAGAAAAAAATCTCTGTATATTTATTATTCTTTTTTTACAAATTTATGGTCTCACCATTTTTATTTATGAAACATTGTACATAAAAACCAGACATCTCAATTCAATAAAGAAAGTTTACTTTCTAAAGAGAATCCTAATACTTTCTAATTCTTTCTTTAATAAATCCAATATAATTTATTCTAAAAGCACATAGTGTTTTAATGACATAAAATATGTCATGTTAAAAAATGATAAATAACTTTATTGTAAAAATTTAAGGATCAAATTTTTGTGAATACAAATTAAAATCAGATTATAATAGTACAAATAATGCTAACTAGAAATCCAGAAGACATGTAAAATATTTTGTAATTAAAATACTGTCTCATTCATGCTAACTAGGTAAAGTTGTTAATACATAATCAGTAACAATTAAGCAGATTACTTTGCATCAATTCAACATGCATAATAGTAAATTTTTTTTATATATACTATTTTTAATTTGGTCTATAAGTGCTAATATTATACACTGCTTCCTTAATATTGTTTATAGAATTACTTAAGTGGTATTTGAATCAATGTTATCAAGCAATGGTAATGTCTACATAACAGTACTTGAGTAATACTTGACAAACTATCAATCAAATTTTTTTTTCAATATTTGTTCACTGTAGTTATTTACACTATTAACATTATTTGGACTCTATTGCCATATTCATGACATTTCAGCCATTGTATGACCCTAGCCTTCTTAAGGTGATATATGTTGGAATTTCAAATTGAACTTTTTATTTAGTCCATGTGTTCCATGTGCCATACCTTTTCAGTTATTTTCCTTCAGTAACTAAGTTTTTTGTTCACCTTTGCTGAGGCCAAGTATTGAACTCACAACTCTTCAGCTCAAGTCACTGGATTACTTCAAACACTTTTATTCACTGTGCCAAACATACAATGTTCAAACATCATGGAATATGACAACAAATATGAAGACAACAGTCCAAATAGTGTAAATAGTTACAATACTTCATCTAAGAAACATAAACAGATTTTATTCACTGTGTATTAAAAACAAAAGTAAACATGTTTTTTCAACAAGTGAAAAAAAGAACATATTTAAGAAATAAACATAATTATAATTTCAAGAGAAATGTTTTTTTTTAATTGTAGCATTTGTGCAGTCAGGATATTTTTATAACTCTTCTTTCCATTATCTAATGGATAAAAAAAAATTAATGGATATAAAATATCTGTCAGTAATGTAATAAAAAAATTGAAGATTAGCAAATTGAAATGTAAAATTTCCTTTAAGGAGAGAAAATAGTCAAAATAATTATCATGTAAACATATAGTACTTATAATTTTTGATTTTCAGGTACTTTCCTTGATTTAGTTTAATAAATATGAGTCATTCATACTAAATAGAAGTACAAAGTTCCATAAAAGTAATTTTAATATCATTTTGTTTCTTTTAAAATCAAAATATTCCTATAAGGCAACTTTGAAAACTTCTTCCTTATATAATTATCAACATAACTGTTATGCTATTTTTATAGCTCTTATTTACATGAAAATAACACTCACTATTTGGCTTTGAGCAAATTTTTTTGCAATAAAAAGTATTTGGCTGACAAACTGATTATTATCAAAACAATTTTATTTGTTCACAAAAAAACTGACAATAGTAGAGGGGAAGTAAAACAAAGTTGAAATAATTTTTAGGTTCAATAACAACTGTTGCCAACATAGGTATTCTAGAAATAGAATATTGTGTGAGAATATGCTTGTGGATATAACTGAGCACAGTGATTGATGAAAGGTCTGAAGTTACAACTCAATTAAAAAATTGTTCAGGCTAAAATAGACAAAACTCAAAAGTCCTTCTCTTAGTAATGAGTCAAGAAAATATAAAAATCTGCAATAACTGTATTATAAATATAATTAAATCAACTTCCATTTAAAAAACTCAAGGATAGGCTAAGGAACAACAACAATAAGAGATAATCTGCTGACCAAAATATACTAATATATAAAAGTTTCAAAATTACAAAATTTTGTCCAAAATAAATTAAAGGAACATCTTAAATTTTCTTAATAGATCTACTTTTAATGTTACAGGGAAAAAAGAAAGAGAGAGACAGACAGACAGAAAAGAGATAATACACAAATATAAGAGATATAGAAACAAAAACCTATTTGAATATTATGGGAAGTTCAAAATGTTTTTCTTTTTTATTTTCTATTTTTTACTGAGAAAAGTTTTAATGAAACTTAACAAGTTTTAAATCACAAATTCAACCTTCATAATCGTTACATATATTAATTCATTTCACTACAAATTTTTATTCAAACTGAAAAAAATTTTTTTTTCTATATTTTATTGTTACAGAAAAAAAAACTAAAAAACAGAACACTTCCAAACTGAGTTTCACTTATCACAAAAAATTAACCTAAATTTGAAAAATCTAATCTTTGAGGGGAATGCTAACACTTGGCTAAAATACAAAACAATACAGATAAAAATCAATAGAGAAATAGATTATAAAAATATTTACTTCTTGTTTTTATGTTAATTAATGAAGAATATTTTCAATGATTGCTTTAACTTTAAAAAAAAGTCTAAGATAGCAGAAAAAGGAAGGTTAAAGAAAGGGGAGTGTGGAAAAAGTTATGTGTTAAGCAAATTACGGTCAATGCAAAGTATAAGACAACAATAGTATAAAAATGAAAACAAAAATGTGAAATGAAAATTTATTAAGATTAAAATATTCATATAATAATAATTAACAAAGAATTTAAGAACTTATACTTACCCGGTATTTTATAGAAATAATAAAGTTTATGACAAACAAAAGATTTTATAGAAATTTCTTATTTTTAGTGGCATTTCACATTAGACTATTTTTTCTAAATTTCTTTATTGTTGATAAGTGTTTGTTTTATATTGCTTAATTCTCTATAAAAAAATGTGTACAACAGCTTTCAGAATTTTGATTCAGAATTTATATAAGATATAAAATTAAAAAAAAAACAACCTTCCTGCTGTAGAAATCACAGTAATATAAACCTAAAGATGTTATATCTTAAATTGCGCTACATTTTCTTCTTTTTTTTTTTAATAATATTGAGTGCTTTTATTTCATTAATCTAACCATTCCTTGACAAATATTGTTTTTTTTGTTAAAGTTTGACTTGTGTGTGCATGTATATACACACACACAAATATATATTATGTTTAATATGACAAACAAGGAGAAATTTTTATTTTGTTTTACCAGCATTCTTACATTTTTTCATTTGGTGGGAGTTTAAAAATGGCCCATATTGTCCATTGTCCCAAGCATTTTCAGCTACTTCTGTGACTATTTTCAAGGGGATGGGGCGGGGGGGGGGGTAGCTGTTGTTAATTTCTCTTCATGTTTGATTGTTTAAGGTGTATTTTAGTATTGTTTTGAATACTAGTGTTTATTCTGAGCTTCAAACAATAGAAAATACAAACAATTTGTACACTCCTTTACTCTCACGAAAAAAAAAAAGTGTAAGAATGTTGGAAAAACTAAATAAAAATTAAATTAAATTTTCCTTGTCTGTCATATTCAATGAAACATGTTTAAAAGAAAAGTTGATGTCAAAATAAACATTTATAGATATATATATATATTCTAAAATTAGTTTGTTCTTAAATATAACTGTTTTTATATTTTTTATTAAAGAAGAAAATATTTAGTTTCCATTTAACTTTATTATAAACATATTGTCATGTGGGCATTCAGTAATTTTTATTAACATAGCTTTGTTCTTTACAAATATTATCATGGATATTTTAGGTGTATAATGATATTTTTTTCTAGAATCTAATTCTTAAATCTTGACCCACTCTTACATTATTATATTTTTGTAAAAGAATTTGATGCTTAAAATATTTACAACTGATGCATAAACTGTTGTAAACTTTCATTCCTAAGTGAAAATATAATGCATAAAAACAAGAAAATATATTTGCTTAATACAGATTTGACTAAAAAGTACATTCTTGTACATCTTAAATTAAAACAAAAGATTTTGGATGAGTAGAAGAATGCTGCGAATATCATGGACCGATCATGTGAGCAATGATGAGGTTTTGGAAAGAACGGAAACTAAAAGGAAATTAATACTGAGCATCAGGAAGAGATAGCTAAAGTTCCTGGGACATGCAATGAAGTAGGAGGGCTTGGAGAACCTGATACTAGCCAGATAGAGGGAAAAAAACGGGGAAAGCAGTGGATAACATATCTGAAGAGCCTGAGTAGGTGGATGACAAAATGGGGGTTGCTTGATGTAACAGGAGAAAGCGTGCTAAGAGCCACCAGGATAGGGAGATGTGGAAAGTCATGATCGCCTATGTCCTGAAAGGGCAAGGCAAATAGAAGAAGAAGAGCTAAGTTAATAGAAAGAAGCCATAAAATATTGATTCTAATAATATGACAATAGACTAACCTAGTTTCATATTTTCAAAATGAAAAGTGATCATATTTTAATAAATTCTATGTAAATTTTGAATCTGATATGAATATTAAGAGAAATTTAAGAGACATCAACATCTATAACCAAGTATCATGTCCTTTCTTTAATTAACCAAAAATCTCCCCCCTCCAAACATTTTGGATATTAGTCATTTGGAAAAGAACAAAACAAAAAACTATCCTATATTTTTAACTTTTAACACACTGCATTATTTTTCAAAGCTCCTCAACTGCACTATTTAATTTCAGTCATGGTGATTTTCTGTTGCCATAGCAGGATATGGCAACACAATAGCACAATTCAAACAAGTCACTTGTAGTGGCAGGATAAAGTTTTTCCTTTGCAAAAAAAAATACCTCCAGAATGTTAAAGGGTAATGGTATCAATGAGGTAGCAACTGACACAACCTTTTATTGGCTGTTTTAATCATAATATAAGTATTAGATATTATTATAGTTTATATAGCATTGTAAAATTACCCATATTCACTGATAGGCATAAAATGTTTTAAAGATTTTTAAAATTAGGTAATATATTGATAGATAAAAAGATTATTGTTCAATAACTATAAAAATTATTACTACATTAATTAAGTTTGACATTCAAAACATGAAATGAAAAATTTTTTTCTCTCAATCTTTACATACAACATTTCTTAGTTTGTCCAGTAGTATGAAATTAAGTTTTAGTTATTATTCAATTATACAGGAATATATAAAGATAGGATTGTTTCCTATTTAAGGGCAATAAGATTTAGTTCTACAAATAAAATAAAATAAAAGTCTGTCATAAAAATTCAGATCTCAAAAGCTGACTATTACGTTTAATCATATTTTTTTTAATTTGTATTCTTGTAAAGTAAATATACACAACTTAAAACTGAAGCTATAAGAATTCATCCTTAATTGCTACTTTGACAATATGATATGTTCAAAAGAGATATACATTCATGTTAACATCAAAACAAAAATAAAGTTTAACAAAAGAAGAGGAAAAAAGTTTACTTTATAATATCATATTATATAGTTAAATGCTACTGACCATTCTTTTGATGTACATTAAACCTATTTCTGTCATTACAAAATGATAAAAATAACATTCTTAATAAGTACTGTTAGATAGTGTTGTTTTAATGCTTGTCATTACTGTAGCAGCTCATTGAACATTAGATGACACTAAAAGAATTTTTATTTATATGGGAATGTGTGGGTGGTACAACAGTTATCAGCAGATAAAGTGGAATTGGGGGGGGGCTGAGTTCTAGTTCTCACCAAATATGTTGTGTTTATTTTTGCACAAATGTGCTTTGGTGTACACTTCTACACTGCCTGCAGATTAAATGGCAGAGTAAACTGGATTCTCTAGCTTGGGGGGGGGGGGGGGGTTCAGTTAGTATAGCAGAAGGATTACTCTGAATAGCAAAACCATGGAGAAGGCAATGGGAAATCACTGCATTATCTTTCCAAAAGCAATATGGCAACTTACAGTTAATAAAGAAACAGAACCTGTGAAGAGCCATGATCACTTACATACATAATGAAGGGGTATGGCATTAATTTAACAGAAGCTATCTTGCACATTTATAAGCCTACTATTCATCCATGCAATGAATATTACTGTTACATCTGGTTTAGTGCTTTTGCTATGTATTTAGAGATTTTTGATAAAATACAAAGAGGAATCTGCAATGTTATCAGTCCTGATCTTGTTTCTTGGCTTTAGTCATTTTCCCACTGCCATAGCATAGCTTCCCTGAACCCTTTCTACAAATATTCTCTTTTAATAAAAAATTCAAAAGTGGTTGATTGGAAACTCTTTTGATAACTTCATATGTTTTCAATAATGTCTATAAATTTTTAATCTTGTTTATTTTAGATTTTATTTTTGGCAATCTTTTCCCTGCAGCCTGCCATTTGGATGCACATATGTTGATTTGTTTTTTGGAGGCTTTTTCATATGGATTGGAAATCTTTACATGTCAGCTATTTAATTATTAAAGTTTGAATATTACAACTAACAGATAAAGTCTTTAAAAAAAGCATATTTGCAAGGTAAAGATAACAATAATGAAAAATGTACAAAAAAATGGGAAGTGAAAAAAATATTATTCATTCCTAATAGTAAGAGAAAATATTTTACAAAATTTTGAATGCTAGTGTATCAAAAGATAACTGAAAATATGAATTACATGAGATATTGGTCTCTAACAAAAATTTAAAGCTTGACGCGGTGACATAATCCCAATCATTCTTCTGAAGAAATGTGCCCTGAGCTCTCCTCTGTCCTCTCCAAACTCTACAAGTGTTGCATCTCTGCTTCTTGCTCCTCTGCCTGCTGGAAGTCTTCCTCTGTGTATCCTGTATTTAAGAATGCTGGAGAACCCTCAGACTCAGAACCCGATTTTTTGCAAAGTGTTCGAGGCTATTATCAATGTGGTTCAACATCTCACAGCCTCTTCTCTGATAAACAGTATGGTTTCCACTTTACCAGGTCTACTGATGATATGTTAATGACCATCACAGATTATATATACCAAGCTCTCGATAAGAACGGCGAAGCTTGAGCTGTTGCACTAGATATCTCCAAAGCATTTGACAGAGTCTGGCATGCTGGCCTTCTATGCAAGTTACAAGGCTATTTTATAACTGGATGTCTGTTCATATGAATACAGATGTCCCTGAAGGCTCTATTCTAGGTTCTACGCTTTTTCTGATCTTCATCAATGATCTCCTTGATGTAATCAGATTCCAAGTAGGCATCTACATTGATGACACCACCATTTACTCCTGCCTTGATAAGAAATCTACCAAGGCTGACAAAGCAAACCTTACTGCTGATCTTGAAAAGGACCTCCAATCTGTGGTGGACTAGGGTAAGAAATAGCTCATAAATTAATAATGTTTCCAAAACGAAGCTGCTGTCTTTTAACTACCATAGACAATTGCTGAAAGTAAAACACCGTGTCTTCTCGGCCTAACTCTATCAGTGGACTTCAAGTGGAATGACTACATTGAATCGATAGCTAAATCTGCTACCAGGAAGGTTAGTTCACTGTGTAGGGCCAGGAAGTTTTTCTCATCTGAATCCATCTTGCACATATATAAATCTACCAATTGCCCATGCACTGAATACTGCTGTCATATCTGGTCGGGTGCCCCTGCTATTCATTTTGGGGTTCTTGACAAAATACAACGGAGAATATGTAATGTAATCAATCCCAACCTGGTAGCTCAACTCCAATCACTTTTTCACCCGACATTATGTGGCTTCCCTCTGTCTCTTCAACAAATACTTTCATGGCTTCTGCTCCAATGAGCTTAGCTCCCTAGTGCCCTCACTGCATGAATTTACTCGAGCTACTAGACTAGTGACTAGGTTCTACCCTTTTTACAGTTAAACCAATCAAATGAAACCACAACTTTTACTCTATCAGCCTCTTTGCCCGCACTTCTCACCTGAGGAATTACCTCTCAATTATTTGCTTCCCTGACAGCTACAATCTTCAAGAATTCAAATGTAAGGTCAGATCCTATTTCCTACCTCCTTGACTCGCATCCTTTCCCTCAAGTTGTTTTCCTCGTCCACTCTACTCTCATCAGTTCTCTTCACACCAGTGTTCTTATCCTTCTCTTACCCATTCTCTGACACACCCTGTAACTTGTTCCTCTTTCTCATCACTCACCTCTTATGTAACCCCCTGCATACCAGTGGTAGTTCTTCCTTGCTTGGAGTGAAATGATTAAAAAGAAAAACAAAAATGTGGTGGAAAACTTGATATGCAAAAATCAAAAATAAATATTCCAGTTCTGTTGAAATAAAAATAATGCTAAAGATCAAATAGACTTGGGTCTAAACAGTACTGGAACCTTTAAAATCTATACATGTCAGTAATTATCAAGAAGTATCATAAATACTTATACAGGATGCATAAGAATACCTCCCACATATACGTCCCAGAAATATTTCTCACATAATAGTAAAACATTAGCTAGAAAAAACTGCCATTGCCAGTAATTTCTTCTGGGGATGTATTTTTAGCACACCCTATAACATCTTAAAATGAAACTAAATCACATTATGCTTTCAGCCATTTTGATTCAAATAGTAATTACATATAGAACAGTAAAAGAGAACATCTTTCATGTAAAATGTACAAAAAGAATGAAGTCCTAAGCCTGCCATGCAACAAAGCAGTGGTTCCCGAAATATTCCATACCATAAACATTTTTGTTTTTATATCTCCAGCAGATATACATTTTTTGTTATCAAAATAAAAAAGGAATTTCCAAAATCAATAGAATTTAGAGTGATTATGAACAGCTTGTTTTTTCATCTTTTACTAGAGCATTAGAATAATAGCCAAGCCACACACACAATCTCATTATTAGCTACTTCACGTTTTATTGACATATATAAAATAAATACTTATTGTAATCTAAAGCTTTCTCTGCTGAATGATGGCAACATCTATTTTCATGGTTAGGATGAATATGGGTACATTCTGTGCAGCTCTATAAATAGCAGCCATTTGCATGAAATGGTTTGAATTTTGAAGTCTCAAGTTAACAGCCATTTTGTGAGTTTGTTGCTTTAAAAGGAGTTGTAAGGCTGATTTGATGGGCAAAGAAAAATTGTTTAATATCTTCAGTGTTTGCATAAGAAATATCCATAATGAAATGGGAAACAATAAATAAAAACCAAATTTTCAATTGTTATTTTCATTGACAACCCTTGATGAATAAATGGATCAAGCAAAGACTGGGAGCCTACTGGCAGAAACTGTCCTCAGATCAAGAATGTAAAAGTGATATTATATTTCAGGGTAGGATTAGAAATGGTGAGCCCATGGCAATTTCCATATAGTTTTGAGACGACAGTTTAGATATACATTTTTTAAGACATATGTAGAGCCATGGTTCAAGACAAACACTTTTTATACACAACATTTTTCCATCCCATTCAATAAAGTAAATCAATGAATAAAATGAATTTAAAAAACACTTGCTTGATGAAGTGGCTGACTTGTTTGGTCAAGATGAACTCAACTTATGAAGCATTCTGGTGGATGGCCAAGATGTGGAGAGTGTTCTGGATGCTGTCTGTTGCATGTGCAGAAACACAACAGCCCAAAAAAATCAATGACTCTAAAATTAGTTTCAGGACATGGGGCAAACATTTTGTATTCATTTTGTCTTTCTAGTTCTCTAATAGTTAAACTGACATGGTTTTCAATTTTTTTCATAACATTTGCTTTTGTAAACTTTATGCACAGTTTAATTACAATGTAATGTTTCTTGAACTTTCAGTAATCTAATAAGGTGAAACTTGGAAAAGCTAGTAAAACTCACAACTGTGACTAGACATGTAGCCTATTTTAATTTCAACATATTTTGTTAAATATAACTGTATATTAAATGTTAAAAATACTTTCTTCAACCCATTTATTAGTTTTCTAAAAAATTAGCAAATTATGTGACAGTTTGTGTGTGTGTATATACTGGACTCTTCTGTCATTTTTAATATATGAGGGTCAAGTAGTTCAGTTTTTAGAACTAACAGCCAGGCTACTTGCATATATCATTTGATTACAGTGATGAAGGCTTGTGCAAAAGCAACTACACTTTTTGGAAGAGCCTAATACACAGTATGCCATAAGGTCTTTGAATGACCTTCTGCGGGTTTTGAATTCAGATTTGTTCTTCTAGACCATTTACCATCCAAAGCTATAGGACCCATTCTATCTTGCTATTTCCCAAAGGTGGAGGGAAAAAATTGATAACTTAACTGAAATATGAACTTGCCTCTTCAATTGCTTAATCCAAGCTGGTGTGTGTGTGTGTTTGCACTGGACTCTTCTGTCATTTTCAACGTATACGTAGCTCAGTTTTTAAAACCAACAGCCAGACTACCCACACATATCATTTGATCATAGTGATGAAGGCTTGTGAAGAACCAACCACCCTTTTTGGAAAAGCTGAGTACAGAGAACTGATGTACAGTATGCTACAAGATCCTCAAATGACTCTCTTCAGGTTTTTAATTTAGTGTTGTCCTTCTCCTAGACTGTTCACCACCCAAGTCTATAGAAATCAGTCTGTTCTGCTATTTACCCGGGGGTGGGGGGGAGTTAGCATGTTAGTGAATGTAATGAACTTGACTGGAATTCAAACTACACTGTACCTTATTATATATATATAAAGAGCATTCCATAATTAATATACAAATTCGGGACAAGAAAAATATAAAAAATGAATGTTTAATTATAATTTATTCCTTTATATAAGTTTCATTATTATTTTCCAGCAATTTATAAATTTCATACCAATTTTGTAAAAAGTTTGGTTGAAAAAAATGCAAAGAGTGTAGTTTTTGAATTTTCATGTGTTTTATAAACCTGAACCATCAAGATGATTCTATGAACTATGGAAAAGGTTGCCCCCACCCCCAAACAGAGAAAGATGTCAAGAATAAGAAGCATTGTAAAATGTTTCCTCAGTCAAAAACTTTAATGTTTATAGGTATGACCATTGCCATCAGAAGTTCATGCATTATTATTATGATGGAACATGACAGCTCTGCAACTAGGCCTCTTTGCCTTCAAAGCAGTGTTTAAACACTATCTGCTGACAAGATAACTGCTGTTACCATAGAGCAACTGGTATCAACTTAAATTGGACCACACCAAACATTTGCTATGTTTTCTTGGCTGGCATCCCAGTTTAGATTGTGCTTTAGCCTGTTCACCTACTACTAAGCCACTGTTTCTTGTAAAATAACTATTTTTTCATCACTAACCTGTCCAAGAGATGCACAAATTTGCAATTATTGCTGGCATCTGTCAGATCATAAAAATCACATTTTCTAAGTTTAGGCAACATTCCAAGTTGTTACAGATGATGGTGAAGAACTGAAAAGCTTGAATTCACTTTTTGAGCTCATTCTTCAGCCGTAACAGCATTAATTCTTTAGAGTTCAGATAAAAGCAAATCAATCAAGCCAATAAGATAAGCTGTTCATGACAAATCTAAGCATTTCTTTTTATTTTCTTAAAGGATCTACCTTATAACATCATCATTTCATATTGCCCGGCAGCATTATTGTATTCGTAAACTAATAATTTTATCTGTTCTTCTATACTTATAAGGGTTTATTATAATTTAGACATAGTAGAATAACGAAAATTTAATCTTTATCTGTCATATTTTAGACATCAGGTGATACCCTCCACACATGATATGTCAAATTAATATCCCCCACTTTCATTTTATATATTGGTAAAATAGATATGAAGTTGTAATGGCCACTTCAATTACTCACCTACAATAACATAGTCTGCATTGCTAAGACAACTTTCACTTGCTTAAATTTACTTCAGAAATTAGTCTCAGTTCTGGTGTCAAATACACAATATCAGATTTTATGTAAATCAATATTTTGCAATAAAACTGGTATTAGCCAACTGATATTGATAAAATAATTAAAAATATACTTATATGAGAAAAATTCCAGGTGAATTTCACCTTATGATGTTTGATCTTATTAAAAATATTTCCAATAACATATTTGTGAATGAAATTTTATGTAACTCAAGGATTGTTCATAATACTGGAAATAAATAAGCATGTAATTGTGTGTATGAATTTATAATAGTAGTTATTGATATTTATTTTTTTAATTTCAGATACATAAAGATTGCTATGATATATAAGAAAGATAAAATGTTAAAAGAGAAATAAGATATCGCACAGTTATTGATTGATGGGAACCAAGCTTTGAAAAGTGCCAAAAAGTTGAATGAGAATAAAAAATACAATGAATAAAAGAAACTGAAGGCATAGCCAAGAAAAAGAGAAAAAAAAACTGGTTATAAAAAATGTCACAAAAAGATATTTGAGAAAACAAATTACAAGGATAATAATAAAGAAAAGTGGATTGACTAGCAAAAAAGTATTTGAAAAAGCTGGTGTCATAAGTGTAAGCAGACAGAAAAGATGCAGAATATAAAAAAAAAAAAAAAAAAAAAACATGGGCTAAGAATATGAAAGCAACAAAGCTATCAATTTTAAATAGTAAACATTACAAATAGAAACATGTGAGTCAGGTAAGGAAGTACATGAAAAAAAGGATTCAACCGACTGGATCATTTATGAAAAAATCAACCAACATGACTTTGAAGAGAATGGAGGAGAGGTGATGTTCTGGCAGTAAAATTACATATCCCTTCAAAATTGAGTTTGATTCAAAATAAATGTAGAAAATTATTACAAAATTTCTTTTGAGTGGTACCAGTACAACCAAAAAAAGAGCATATTCAAGCAAAGACATTCACCTTTACATTAAGCTGACTATTGCCCACCTTGCCAAAAAACATTTCAAAGACACTAAATTAATGGAATAGTTACTAGCCTCTCCAGATAATAATCTAATAGAAAACTTGTGGTTCATCATAAAAAGAAATGTATATGAGAATGAAAAACAACATTCAAGCAAAGAAAATCTCTAGGAAGCAATAAAACTGCTGGAAGTAATCAAACTCAAAATCAATGAATGAAAAATAGATGAAGATAAAATGTCAATTTGATTGAGTGATTTGGGTTTTTTTTTTTAATTTTTTTTTTACAGCGTATCAACCCTGTGCAGGTTATTTAAAACCAGAAAATATTTTTTAGATTGTAAGAATTTTTTCTGAAATAATGGTTTTAGTAATACAAGTCTTACTAATTAACCCATAGCTAGGAGAAGTGGATTCAAGCCTTTCCCAAGGGTATTTGCATATAAGTAAATATAATAACCCCTACAGGAATTGAAATTCAGTTCTCCAATTAATAGTTCCATGTCATTATCTATTATATTACAGGCATATCTAAGCTCACAGCACCTGGTCTTTCCAAGCAGTCTAAGTACTAACCAGTTGCTTAACTTTGGTGATCGTATGAGAACTGGTATTTCAACATGATGTGGTTGCAAGTCATAAAATGTCATGGAGCTCATATTAACATGTAAAATAATAAAATAATAATTTATTCAGGTTTATGGAATATTGTGATAATCAAATATATATTTCTATAACTAATATTTCTTGGATTTATTTATAAATAAAAATCTTTGTTGTGCTTTGTTTTAACACATATTTTTAATAAAGACATTTAATAAAGACATTATAAGATAAAACCCAAAGGATATATTGCTCAGATAAATCTCTGTATATTTTTAAAATTTTAGCAATATCAGTTGGTTAATAGCAATTTTATTGTGAAACACTGACTGACATAATAGAATTTAATATTATTGTGCAACATAATGAATTCTGTCATGTAAAATTATTTTTTTTCCTGAATAACTTTTATTAATTTAAAATTAAAATGGGTTTTAATGTATGGTTATTGTATAAATTCTAAAATAAAGTTTTATGACAATGCATTTCTTATTAAAAACTAGTAAGGTATCTGCTGCTAGCTAAGGTATTTGTTATTTAAAAAAACGTTTAACATCCACCAAGAATTTTTATTAACTTTGCAGAAAAAGATTTGACTGATCCCAGACAAACAGCTAAAAAACTATTATTATATGCATTATTAATATAATTATTGTTATCTACATATTTTATTTGCATTGTTTTTTTTATATATATATATATATAATACATAGTACTTCTCATAAGTATCTGAACAGACATTTTGGTTTTAATTGCTTGGTTTTGGTGGCAGTTAGAAAGAACATTACACAAGAAGCAAAATTTCACTCCAATCAAAATAAGGCATTTATTAAATCATGATTTGTTGAAATCTAAATTTCTGAAAAAATGATTTTTTTCCAATGGAACCGAGTTGTTAAATAAAAAAAATACTAATCTTTGTTTAGAATCAACCAAAAAGATTGGAAAATCAAATCCTCATTAATATTTAGTCAAGTTGATAATCTAGCAATTTATCCTCTATTCAAAATGTTTAATGATCTCCACAATCTGAGGCAATAAAAAAAAATTTTTAAAAAATAAACAAGTTTTGCATTTGTTTAAATACTCATAAAAGTACTGATTGTAGGTGCTGTTTTTTTATTTTCATTCAAACTTATACCAAAATATGACACAAGGTTAAAGTTGGTAAGGAAATTGCTAGTTTTCTCTATCCTGACTAAATAACAAAAAAATGGACTATTAACCTGTGAAAAACAGTTCCTTAGAAATATGAACGTAAATTTGAATTATTTTTACTTTTAAATGAATGATGAAAAAAAGAGAAAAAAACAATACTATCTCTAGTGCATTATATCAGCTATTAAATATGGTGCAAGCTGTGTTATGTTTTTCTGTTGATGGTGTAAAAAAGCATAACGGGTAACAGAAAGTAGAAACAAATCCACTTTATGCCTGCAGAGCAAAATAGTTTTCAAATGATTAAATTATTATCAAGAAGCATTATTCTAAATTGTGTAGAAATTATTTGGAAAAAAAGATAATTACTGGTCATTCCAAAGTTTGGACTTAAATCCTATTGAATAGGTGGTGGGCATAGATTGATTTAAAAGGTGGTGGGCATAGATTGATTTAAAAGGTGGTGGGCATAGATTGATTTAAAAGGTGGTGGGCATAGATTGATTTAAAAGTTACTGAGTGATATAAATACATCTAAAGCATTATGGCAATAAAAATAAATTCTATAATAATCATTGGAAAACAAATTTTGCTAAAATATACTGAAATTATGCCTTAAGGATTCAGTCAGATTCTAAAGGTGATCATATTAGTCATTAAATTTTTGGACATTTTTTCAAAGTTCAGTTATTTTCACTTGATTATGCTGGTTGCAATAATAGGTTTTCTTTTAACTCTTAAAACCAAGCAATATACATAAACATTTATGTATGTTCAAATACTTATGATCCATACTTTTTATAGGTTAGTACTCAAATATTTCAATGAGCACAAAATCTGTTTTTATATTGCCTGATATTGCAAGGATCACTGATAATTCTGAATTTAACTTACAAGTTTGGCAACTCTTCCAATAGCAAGGTGAATCCAGTTTTCAACCACCTTAATTGATTGTAAAAGGATAGAATTTGTTTTTTTTATTTACAAATTTTATTAAACATTTTCCAAAAATTTATAATTTGGACATAACTAAATGTATGGTTTATTAGGAATGCAATAAAATTTGCTTTTTCTAGCATAATGTTCTTGTTTTTTCAAAAGCAAGCAATGAGAAACAAAATTCCTGTTTGTTCAAAAACTTCTAACTAGTTCTCTCTCTCTCTCTCATGCTACATATGAGAAGCCGCTGGAAATTTCTTAACCTAATTCTTGTCCTTAAAATCAGATTTTAATGACCAAACATAAGATTTTTTTTCTTATTGGAGTGGGATAAGAAGGATTAAAGAAACATAAGAAATGATGTGTCAAGTGGACAGAACATAAAGTGAATATATGCAATAGCATATACATGGCTCAGGATTATTCTTTTAAGGTTAGCTAAAATCTTTCCAAAAACCTCTTTGTAAAAGTACATACATACATACATACAAACATAAAAGTTATCTCAGAAAAGAAACAAGACTAAAGTCACAAAAATTTATGTCAAATCCAAATTACAAGTTTTCCACCTTGAAAATAAGTCCATACATCCATGGAAGGATTCTCCACAGCTACATTCTCATGGCTCTCTAGATATTTCCCGTGTCTAGAATATGGGTCTCCTTGATGAACATCACTGTGCTGGAGCAAGGTCCATACTCATCTGACGTGTCTCCATGTGATTTTTTCCCCCTTTTCCAAGCTTAAGGGGGTCATTAAGGGGACCCATTTTCTGAACATGGAAACCATCAAGAGGGCTTCGATGACAGAGCTCAGGAGAATCCTTTCAGGAGTGCATGGAGATGTGACAGAGAAGAATGGGAAAGTGAGTTAAACTTGAGTGGGGATCATTTCAAAGGGGTAAACTTGTAGTTTAGATTTGATATAGATTTTTTTGTGACTTAAGTCTGGTTTCTTTTCTGAAACACCTCATATTTTTTTTTTTTTAAAAATCATCTCACCCCAAGCAAGGCATTCCACTGCCACTATTGCGCATGGGGCTACATAGGGGAAGGTAAAGAGAAGGAGTGGTTAGACATAGGGAATGTCAGGAGGAAGGTGAGAGATGAGTAAGGATACCGAGGATGAGGGTTGGGCAGATGGGAAGAGTGTTTGATAGAATAAAAGCAGGTTAGTGTGTTAGGAGGTGTCTATTGACCTTACATTTAAACTCTATATGTATTTTCTACTACTCCAAACATTATTTTGCAGATACTCTTGTTTGAGTAGACATCCTCTGTGTGTGTGTGTGTGTGTGTGCATCTATATGTCGAAAATTATATAGTTTAAAATTTACTATGTAAGAGTGGTCAATATCAGAAATAAAGCAGTGTGGACTTAGTAAGCAACACTCACTGCATGGTGACTATTAGTTTCAACACGACACAGCCTGTCTGTCCAACTTTTTATTTAGTTTTTCCAAGCTCTGATGAAATTGTTTTACCTGAGAATTAAAAATGGTAAACTTTCCAAAGTTTTGGACATAAAACAATTTAGTTGGAAATTGGAAAACTAAAAAGAAAGTTGTCATTGTTGTTCACTAAAACTGCTCTATAAATATATAGGATTAATAAAAATATAAAATTTGTTGCTTAGCTGATTGATATAAAATATTCAGCACCTCAACTTTGGAGTTTCATAAACAAACCCTTTTGTAATTGTTCAGTCCACTTGTAAGGAGGTTTCAGCAATTGACTGCCATTTTTCTCAATTTTTATTATTTTTTACTAAGTTTGATTTTATTAATTCATGTGCTATTTGGGAGCTCTTTTTATTGGTGTTAGGTTGATTTTTTTTCTCTTTTTGTGTGTGTGTGCATGTGTTTGCATACACACACATACACCATTACAAGTATTATTAAAGGAGAATGAAGATCCTTTATTAAGGGCATTTTGTTAACTTTTTTTTTCCTTTATGACAAGTTAACATTAAAATTGAAGCCGTCGATATATTGCCAAAATTCTGAATGCATTCAGTTTTCTTAACCCATTATGAAAGATTTTGTCTGTGAATTAATAGCAATACTTCTAAGGGTATGCATTATGCTTCTTGATAGATTTTAAATATTTTATATCACACACCTTGATGTATTTTGTTTGTTTTATCATATATTGCATTGCCACATGTCAGAAGCATTCATACAAATCTTTAAACTTTTGTTGGAATTTAATAAACAATAAAAAACTTCTGCATAAATACTCTCTCCCTCTTATATATATATATGTGTATGTATCATGTACATATTTTACTATGAACTGGAATAACATCTAATTTATCTAATATGCTACACTATACAAAAATAAACTTTTCAAACAGAATATATAGTCTGTCTCATTTAAACTATGAAATTATCATAAACCTATAACTGATGATAGAAGCATATGGAATGGTGGTCAGCTCCAAGAAATTCAAAGTAACATCAGTGTCAACATTACCATGAATGGGAATTCAATGGAGGAAGTGTCCAAATTTAAATATTTTGGATCAGTCTTGTCTAAATATGGCACCTGCAATGCAAGAATCCACAAACAGATTGCCACAACTATAGCACCAATAGTCAAATTGGTAAGAAGATGGAGGAGCAAAATCAGCTTTCAAATGAAGTACAAATTGTAAAAATCAGTGATAGTCTCCAATCTCCTATATGGATGTGAAATATGAATACTATTGAAAGAAACAAAGTGGATTCAGGCATTTGAGGTCAAGTGCATGAGAAAACTCCTTAGCATTTTCCATTGAGAATGTAAAATCAATGAATATGTGTGGAAGAGGGCTGAAAATTTTGTGCATCAACAGGAACCTCTTCTCACCATTGTCAAACAAAAAAATAGTGTGATTTGGACACATTACAAGGCACAACAGACTGTCCAAGATCATCATGCAATAGATGTAGAATAGGGTTGAAAGTTTTGTGGATCACCAGGAACCTCTTTTTGCCACTGTCAAATAAAAAAAAAAATAAAAAAAGGGCTTGGTTTGGACACATTACAAGACACAGCAACATGTCCAAGATTATCATGCAAGACACCATTAAAGGTGGACATAGGAGAAGACCCCAGCATAAGAACTGGTTGGACAATGTCAAACAGGGAACGAGTATGACCACACCAGAATTGCTTATGCCTGCCATTAATAAACCATTTTAGAAGAGAACCATTGTTGCTTCTGTATTTAGACCCCACCCTACGATAATAAAAGTCGAGTGGGTGATATGATGATGACAGCTAATGCCACAATCTGTTTCTACTTATGAGTTATTGTATTTGTTTTATAATGTAAACTTGTAGATGAATTTGCTTGCCTATTGCTACCTCATTTATTTTTTATATTTTAAAATTTCATTACTAAAATAAATTATGTCTAAGTACAAGATTTACTTTGAAGGTTTCTAGAATGAAAAAACTTTATATACATCTTCAGTACTAACACTTACAACCTACAGGATTGCAAATGACTCTAATACGAGAACCAACATTTGACAAAAACATACATCTCAAGTTGAGATGAAAACAAGTGTAATTCTAATTGTTACTCATAAAATGAATAGTAGTAAAAAAACAGGATGCAATGTTATGGTAATTCGCAAAAAAATATTTTTAAATGTGAAAAAGGAAAGTATGAAAAAGCAGGAAAGAAAAAGAAAATAAATATATGAGATGGCAACAACAGAATTTCTGTTAAACTTACTTTGACTTTAAAGCTGCTGGCTTGAGATAGTCATCAAAGGAAAGTGTTAACACATCAGGCCTGTCTTCCTTTCTGTATTGTAAACATTTCCTAATAAATGACTGAAACAAAATCAAATAAAACTCTTAGTCAAATCATCAATATACTGAAAATTAGTTAAAACATTTTCCAGTTATAACTATGAAGAGTGTGTGTGTGTGTGTGATTGAACAATTCTACTTATTTTTATACTGATCCTTTCCAGTTGTCTAATCAATTTCTTGATGTTAAGATGAAATTCATCAAGGCAGGCACCACAGCTTTTTTACACTAAGTACTTTTGACATTTTCTAAGATTATATCTTCAGGGTAAATTACAAACACAAATTTATTAAAATCTGCATTCATTATGATACTGATTTTTAAAAAACATGTGCCAACACATATAGCTGATATAATTGTTTTAGAGTTTAAATTTATTCGTGATAGTTATGAAATTTTTTTGCAAAATAAGCATTTCAATATAAGGGAACTGTCCAGAAATTGGTAGAAATTTAAAATGGCATTAAATGTTATATGCACTTTATGCTGTTACTATATTCATAATAAATTTTGTTGTTGGTTGGTTGATTTTGATATAGAGGGCCTTAAGAATTTGAAATTTTTATTAATTATTTTCATGGTGTAGTATATTGGTGTTGTCAACAAGTATTTTCCTGTATTATGAAGATGGACAGGAATGTTGTTTTAGATGTTGTGCAATAGAACTTGCATCTGACAAATGAAGTTTAAGACACCTTGATAATGTTGTTATTACCAAGCTAACATATGTAATTATGAAGATAACAACAATATATATAAGTACATATAGCATTTAATGCCATTTTACAATTGTTAACAATAAAATTAGTTTTTAGTGTTAATATATATACACACACACACACAGTAATATTTCTATTATAAGTTTATAATAAAAACAGTTTCCTGCAACACAAGAGCCATTGTGTTTTGGTACTATCTTATTAGCACCTCGCCAGACAGACAGACTAAAATATATATATATATATATCCACACTCTAACATACTATACACGGAGCACATACACACATCTATATGCACACACAGAGGATACAAGGAAATGGTATGTAGATATATGCATATATAAAATGATCACAGAAATGAAAAAAAAAAGAGAGAAAATACAAGAACCATACACACATAACACTTGAGAACAAATGAATACCAGAGGGGAGGAAAAAAAAATGTAGCAATAAACATGTCTCCAATTAAACATAACATAAGGTCATAAAACAGTGCCTACTACCATTCTGACACAGATGCCAAACCCTGCTATGGGCCAACATGCACATATTAAACCATAAATTAAAGCAGACAGATATATCATCAAATCATAAAATGGCGCCTGATATCACTTTAAAAAAGAGGCAAAAAAGCCATATCCTACTACTGAGCGCACTTATATAAACCATAAACACACACATACATACATGAACTAACCCACTTACAGGTACACACACACACACACACACACACACATATACTCACTACAATTGACAACAGTAGCAGCGAAAGAAGATCATTCATTTAAAGACATGGTCCAACAGCAGATGGACATGAAATCAAGCTCTCCTATAATTCTGAAGATGAGATTCTGATCTCGAAATATTAATGAATAATAAATAGGTAATACCCAACACCTTCTTTATCTTCCTTTATTATACTAAACGCATGTGATAGCCTTCAAATACCTGCCCATACACCTTATATACACAATACTTCAAGCAAATTACAAAACTCTCCTATATATATATATATATATATATATATATATATAAAATTACTTCAAATGTTATTTTTAGTTGATACCCATATTTGAGTATATGTTTCATTTTTATTTTAAACTGTATTTATTTTCTCAACCAGCCAACATTTTCACTGACCTTACAACCATCTGATGAAGATTCATGAACATCCTCAAATTTACAAACCTGATAAATCAATGACATCTTCACCTCTGTGTATATAAACACATGCAGCATAATAAATCCTACATTGCCTCGATAAAGCACCTCAGAGGACGTGTTGGCTAAGTACAGTTTTTTCTCATCTCTTTTTTGTCTCTTATACAGATACACTCCTTCTGGGAATATTTACACATGCACGTTCTAAAAGCAAATTAATTTTAAATGAATTTTCTAACTTTTCTAATTCAATTTTTTCATTAACTTCTGTAATATAAATACTTTTGCTTACCTTAGCTTCACTACTAACAGGTGGTCGTGAAGGGAATTCCACATCTGTAGCTTTCAATATTGTGTTTTCTTCAAGAATGGCTGCTTGAGACAAGTTGTGCCCAAAAGGCTGTAATAAATTAAGTTTAATGTTTTTTAGTGAAGGCTCATTAAGAGAGAAAAACAAATTAATTCCTTAAAGAAAAAATACACGTTTTTAGCCACATGTTATAGAAAATGGAAATATTTAATGGTATTACTATTCAAATCTCACTAACAAATATTTTAATATAATTGGTATTAATTAAACAGAAAAAACTTAAAATAATAACATTTTAATAATACTAAGAAAAATACTGGGTTATCTAAGATTAAATTCATAAATTTATAATTAACAACATAATTCTAAAAGTAATGACCTTAATATTGTTTATAAACTGAATTTAACATAGAAATATGAATAATATAAATAAAAGAAACAAATGAGCCAAGTAATTAAGATGTCCACCACTTAATGGTAATAGCAATAACATGAAGCTACTTGAGTGATTGATTGCTTGTTTTGTAATGACATATCAACCATTTTGTGAGTTATTTAATCTAAAACTTATTTTTTGAACTGTAAGAAATTTATTTTTTTGACTGAATATTGCATTAATAATTTTTTGAAGATAATGATTTTTCCAAATATAAGTGTTACTATTTGTCATGGGTCCTTACCTGAAACGCCAGAATGAACTCTTCCTAACACTATATCTACTAAACCTCTCAAGAGAGAGAGTTGAGTTAGTAGTAGTTCACTCCAAACTAGACTAACAGTCATACTAACAACTTCCACATTTTGTATTGTTATTTCTTGTAAGATATATTTGTTATTTCTAACCTTGTGGTTGTGTTGTTCTTTTCGGACCTTAACCTGATCCATAACACTATTTAACCTATAGCTGGATGGAGGAGAGTTGAATTCATACCTATCCCAAGGGTATTTACACATAAGTGAATGTAATGAACTCAACTGAAATTCAAATTCAGCTCTCTGGTTTCTCATTCCAAGCCACTATCCACTACACCACCCACACAACTGAGATTCTATTTGAAGTGTTTCCATAAATATAAATTAACAAAGAATGAAAAATAGTGAAAACTTATTTATGAATCATTTTTGTCCATATTTTAGCAAGAAAATGTATTGTGATATACAGTATAAACTATATTTGTTCATTATTATATTTAAAAAAAAATTTTTTTTAATAAAAGTTAACAAGAGAAAATCAAAAGCAAAAAAATTAAAAAATTATCCTGAAGTCAGGTGGCCATTTTACCTTTTTACCATATAGGCACTGGTAAAATATCACACCTACAGACCAGACATCGACTCGGGAAGAAATTTTTGGAGGAGTTTTGCCAACCACAAAACATTCTGGTGGCAAATACCTGCAACAGAAATAAAATAGTAATAACATGCAGAAATTAGCACAAGCATGTGTAGAACAATGGGGTCTCCTAAGACTATCACTTTAAGAAGCAGGTATTAGTTAAAGCAGTATGTGGAAGACAAGAAATAAAATGCAAAAACAGGTAGAACAATAAAAATGTTAACATCTTTTGGTACTAAACATATTAATACATAATACACCTATTATGAACGCATTACTATATAAATGGCAACTTGAATGCAATAGAAATCTATTTTATTGGTTGGAAAAAACAAGTCTTTAATTCCTACTGGTGCCAGTTTAACCTGATGTCTTATTTTCTCTACATATTTAATCTATAATTATAAATAATAATTTTGAAAAGTGAAAATTTCAATGAAATATATGTCGTAAAATGTCCAAGTTTTCATCTGAAATCAAATTTTAAGTAAAATTATCACAATATATTGTTGTAGCCTAAAAGGTAACTGTGTGAGTGATAACCCAAATGGAGGTTAGGAATAAATAGTAATATTTATATCATCAAATACAAAACTCACAAACTGCATGAAGTAGAGAACTGCTCCACACTCTCAATAGAGTTCAACTTATTATATATATATATATATATATATATATATATATATATAAGTAATGGGACACACCCATTACTGTCCATAGATATGTACATAACATACATAGACATAGAGAAGACATTAAGGCTATAAGGATATAGATTAAACAATACTTTTTACTTTATCAAAGAAATATTTTAACAATCAAACATTCAAAAATAAGTTATCCAAATTCTAGTTCTTCATTAATTGAACATTTAGACAAAATATTTTTCTGTTATTCTAAAAACAGAAATCAAGAGTAATCTGGAAAAGAATTATTAATTTTTCAGAGTAACAGAACCAAATTTCACATACAAAATTATCTTATTTGCTCCATGTTTTGGTTCATAATTGCGTGTAGAAATGTTATATTCTAACAATGTGAAAGTTCCATTTTGATATGATGATTTTTCTTGATACTAGAAACTAAAAACAGATAATTCTTATAATGTTTAATATAGAATGTGAAAACAGAAAATTTTGAAATCACTTGATAAGTAATCAAAGAGTATTTTTATGTAATATTTGCTTTCATCTCCTTTTCTTTTCTATAGGAAAGCAATGCTGCAAAGTTTCTGAACTATGAACTAAGCTACTGAAATTGATTTTACTTATTAACTATTAAAACTGAACATTTATAATTCATATATACACTCATGGAAATATATCTTGTATTTAAAATTTTGATAAGAAAACAGCTAGCACAAGTAGCAAGAAAATATCCATAAGTTATTCTCTTTTAAGAAGAAATTCTTCAATATTTTGTTTTGTTGCTTAGCTTTTCAGTTACAAAAGTAAACACACAACTGCTGTTTACATCATTTACACACCTGCTCTTTTTACTAGTCTGATGACTTTTAAATTATTTTTTTAGCCATGATTATTCTGATATTTTCATCTATAAACATTTTGGTTGGTCACCTCCAGTGGCGATTGTGGAATTCAAAAAGTGTGTGTGTGTGTGTGGCTGAGATTTTTCTGAGGAGGATAAGGGCAAACTCAAGCAGTGTAATTACTGACTAATTCTTTCACTCAGTCATAAATCAATGACTGCCTATGTATCTACATATCAAGTTAGGAACATTATTTCTAATTAACATTTTCTTTCAGATATGAAAACATGACTATTAAGTTTCTTTTGCTCCCTAACAACATGTCTGTTTCTATCTATCTGGCTGTTTCATTTTGTTAGTTTTTCTTTCAAACTGGTCTCTATGTGTCCTTAAAAAGCTAAAAGAAAAAGAAAACAGGGAAAAGTGCTGAAGATTAAATCTTATCAAAATCAGAGACTGATCAGTTCCATAGGTAATTTTTGAAGCTTATAAAAGTGGTTAGGGGCCCACTAAGGGGACATCCAAAATGACCCCCCCTCCCGCGCCAATGGTCACCTCTTCAGACTTTATGAATACAACTTTCAATGAATATTTTTATATGAACAAATTACAAAAACATCAATAAAAAATGTATTAGTTTGGTTGTTTTTCAGCCAAGTTTTGCTGGAAACAAAGAAGAGGGTACTGGATTGTTACGTGATGTCTGTTCTTCAATATGGCAGTGAATGCTGGACAATCTCATCAAAGATGAAGGAAAGACTTGAAGCAACCAAAATGTAGTTCTACAGAAGGATGCTGAGGATACCATGGACCAAACATGTGGGCAATGATGAGGTTTTGGAGAGGATGGAAATGAAAAGAAAACCAATACTTAATATCAGGAAAAGACAGCTGAAGTTTATGGGACATGTAATGAGGAAGGAGGGCTTGAAGAATCTGATACTCAGGGGATAGACAGAGGGAAGGAGAAACAGGAGAAAACAATGCATGACATACTTGATGGACTTAAGCAAATGGATAGCAGAGCAGGGTTTGGGAGGGGTTACAAGAGTAGAGGTGTTAAGAGGATAGGGAAATGAGGAGGTCCATGATCGCTTACATCCTCAAGGGACATGGCGCATAAAAGAAGAAGATAAATAAACTTAAATATTTTTAGACACTAAATTGGTAGACTAGTTTTAAAGAGTAATTTGAGCTTTATTAAATATTAAAGTAAGTAGACAAAACTGTTAATACTGAGATTCAATTTTTAATCTGTAATCTATGAATACAAGATTTCCAGGTTATATTTTTTTTAGGTCAATAAAAAGAAAAAAAAGAACAGTGACAATAAATAACGATAACTCACCAATAAGTACCAGCACCTTGCGACGTTAGGTCCATGCCTGCATCAGAATAATTCTCATCATCCATGATCTTGCTAAGACCAAAGTCTGTAATTTTAATCTCTCCACTCACTGACCCACTACCTAGTAAAATATTACCTGCAAAAATAAAATAAAATAAATCAATAAAAAAATAAAAAAAGTTTAAAAAAGACAATATTAAACCTATTCAATAAACCTTGTCTGAAATTCTGAGATGGCTAATGAATTTTTCAGTTTTCTTGTTACAAACATTTAAGGAAAATAAGAATTCAAAGAATAAATAACAATTAAATAAACGCTGGCAAATTTCTTGCAGTTATAGAAAAAACAATTCCTGATGATTTATCATTTGTATTCAGACTTCATTTTTAGTTATGATTCTATATAGACCAGGAATGGGCAAACTTGCTTATTGTAAGAGTCACATATGATGACATTCAGATGTTTCAGAGCTGGAAGACAAAGAAAGTTCATACACATTTTGTTAAAAATTTTTAAAATTTTTATAATTACTAATAAATGCATGGATGCAATAAAATTTATTTATGTATGCTACTTTTTAAACTGTTAATTTGTGTCAGTTTGAGTAATCACAAAGTACAAATATATATACCAAATGTTTTCAAAATCTTAACTGAGGATTATTTTAAGAAAATATTTCCATGAGCTGCATATTAAAGATCAAACAGTTGCCACATCTGGTATAGACTGAATTAAATTATCTTTTCTGCAATTAAAAATCAACTTTCAGTTGAAGGACATTGTTCTCTAAATATATTATTTCATTTTATATCCAAGTCTGTTGCCCAAATTGTGTTTAACAATTCTTTATACACAACAATAGTAATCTTTCCAAGAGATCTATTTCCATGTTGCTCCAACATACAAATATGGCTGCAAACTATCCCAGAAAAAGAATGCTAAAAACTCATTGTGAGAACTAATAATTTTATACCCCAAAGTCACAAACATATAAAATCTATGATCTTAATACTGATGATCATCATAAGTTTATACAATAATGTATTAATATCATTTTAGCAGTAGAATTAGGTATTAACAGGCTTCTTCAGGTATCTTCATTTTGTTACTATAATAATAATAATACAGCTTATACTAAACTACATTCATGCAAATGTTTTTAATTTTGCATTTATATATTTTCTTATTGTAGTAGGATATTAACTCACTCATTTATTTTATTTTTAATTTGCTTTTTTAAATTAAGCAATAACAAATCAATCCTTATAAAAATGCAAATGAGTCATCATTGTTATTTTCTTTCATCTAATAGTAATGTCAAAACTTTCAACGTCTAGTTGCAATAAAAAAGAACTCTTCCAAAAATGTGGAAAAATTTGCAAGTTAGAATATTTTATTGTTTTCATTTTATAAGAAGAAAATGAACTAGACTAGTGTTTCTCAACATTTTCTTTCTTGTTAACCCCATTGTTGGTGTCAAAATAATTTCAGGCCCACATAAACGCAAATAGAATTCCATGTAACAAGAAATACATTTTATTTACAAAAACAACAGTAAAATGTAGTAGAAAATTATAATCCTGAATAAGGACTACACTGTTTCTGGTGCCTCTAGGTCCATTTAGAATATTTTTCAAGTTTTGGGTCTAAGTGTCCAGGTTAAGAATCACTGGACTAGAGGAAGTTCTTTTTTATCTATTAAAACACATAAACATTTATGTAGATAATAAATTACAAAAAAAAAAAAAAACGGTGAATTTTCTGGTCTTGCTTATTTCAGCTGAAAATACTTAAAGTATTATTTACCTGTGATTTATTACAAATATACACAAAATTTATTTTAAATAACATATTTTTTATAGCATAAAATGGAAGTAAATGGAAAAGAAATTCTTAAAAATAATTGTTGAAATATTTTATTAACTCACCAGGTTTTAAGTCATAATGTATCACAGGAGGCTTAATTTCATTTAGATATTTGAGAGCACTAACTGTCTGACAGATAATAGAGCGTGCCTCCTTCTCTGGGATGCACTTGTTCTGCTTGAGGTAGAAATCCAAGTCGTTGCCATCACAGTATTCTAACACAGTACAGAAGCTGTAATAAAAAATAAAGTATATATATATATATAAACACTAAAAGTATATTAATATCACATTAATAACTGAATATCTAAAATAAATAATCCACAGTTACAATAAAAATAAAGGTTATAAGCATGATGAAGGGAGATAACTCAATGATTTAATCTTAAAATTTACAAAATTCTAAAAATATTTTCATATTTTATATGCAAAGATAAAAAGACAAGTCAAGGAAAACTAATTAAGTATAAAATAAATCAGAATCCTTATTTTATCATACTTTCTAGATGATGTATTACTAAACTCAAAGAAGTTTTTTTCAAATTTGTCAAGCTTATTCTTAATTTATCTCAGCTAATGTTTTTCAGTTTTTAATTTGTGTTTATTCAGTACCTTTGTAAAGGATTTCAGATTTAAGTATCATGTTGTGAATAGATATCACTTATCAACAAACGAGCATTACCTAAAGCATTAAAAGCCATCATGCTTGCATGTATGTATCTATAAAATCATTGTTAAATGAAAGCTTTCTCTCAAGATTTTTAAAAGGTTACCATGACTGGACACTTTGCCTACAGACATTATGCCATAAGCATCAAATATTACAAAGAGATGCAGAAGATTCTATTATTTTAATCTTTGATTATATTGAACATACCTATGTGGGGCAGGGGGGGATATCACTCCGAGAATATCTCCGATCCTATTAACCCACTTCTCAAATGGTCACTATTCTCTAGCACTCAACAACAATTCTCTAGAACTATTAATTATTCAGTCATGTCACAAGAATTTTAATCAAAGAATGGGTATAAATACGAATTTAGACTATTTTATAAATAAATTATTTGATGTTGAGGAGGGGGACAAATTTGAGTTAATTCAGGCAGTATGAGGATTAGCCTGGCCTAAGAAAGATTTTGTAAAATTATTCAAATAATAAAATCTTTTAATTATTTAGATATTGATTCATTTCTTAATTTACTGATGAAGTTAATAAAATTTAAATTTGAATAAAACATTCAACTAATAATGGATTATTTGATTTATTAATCTATAGGTAGGTTAAAATATAATCATTCTTAATTGCAATACCAATTAGTGAATTGGTATTTGCTTAGGTAGAGGCACAGTACCCATAGGCAAACTATTTGGGTACCATGGTTACTATGTCCATGGAACAATAGCATAGTGTTGGTTTGTGAATTTGGTGACATAGTAATTGTATTGTGACTTCAGTCCTGGGTCAGGTAATGTGTACATGAACTCAGTGGAAATGGGGCAAGCAATAAGCGAAAAGTACTAAGAACTGAAAGGAATATCCCTAAACATGGGCAGTGGAACATTCTATTGCCATAGATTAAATGAAGGTTTTAGTTGGGAATTTTTTGTAAGTTACACAGATTGGTATACAGCAAAGGGCACAATGGCAAAATCAGTGCTATAACAACAAAGATGAGGATAATAGCCTAATTGTAAATAGTGATTAAGCTTACCATGTATTTAAATTTTATTTTTTAAATTTTACATTTATTAAAATTTTTTAAGTATTTGAAATTTGAATCATCAAAGAAAAAGGTAAAAGAAGCTGCATTACTGTCATTACTATCTTTAACTGAAGCATTTTGCAGAAAAAATGTTTTTATGTTAAAATAAAAACAGAGCAATCTAATGAATAAAAATAACTAAAAATATCTAAGGATAGATGTTTACAAGGAATATCTACACATCTATAAAATCAATATTTGTCTATATTTCAGAGATGAAGTTTTGTAATTATTTACACTATTTACATTGTTTAGAATATTGTTCTCAACTTCATTGCCATATTTTCAACATTTCAGTCATTGTATGTTTCAGACTTCTTCAGGTGATTGGAATTTTGTACCGAACCCTTTATTTCATCTGCCAGGATAGATTGTTCTAGTTTCACATGGCCCAGTGGATAAAAGCATTGGTTGAATCCAGTGACTTAACTGAAAATTGCTGTGAATTCAATACCTTACTACAGCAAATGTGAACAAAATCTTGGTGAGTTGAATTAAAGAAAAATAACTGATCCAGAAGAGCATGGCATGTGGAACTAAAACAATCTACCCTGGTAGATGAAATAAAGGGTTCAGTTGAAAATTCCAATCACTTCCAGCAAAAATGTTGTGAATATGGCAACGAAGATGTGAATAACAGTCCGAACAATATAAATAGTGGAAATAGCTATAAAATCAATTTTGCTTAATGATTAACAGCTAACTCTCCCAATGATTTATCTAAAAATTGATTTTATCTTTTTTAAATTTTTATTTAAAGAAATTGGACAAAAATTATTTTGAGATCTAACCGTGGGTATACAAGTGTCTGTTCTTAATGAGGTTTTTAATGTTTTTAAATATTACATGTACAATATAAATATTAAATTAATATTTATTGAAATCATTTGAGATGAAATGCAATACTCATCATTTGGTTAATTTTAATACTTTTTTTTTCTTAGAAAGTTCAATCCTTTCACTCCATAAAATTCCATCAATCACAAACAATTATAAATCCAATGACTATTCAAAATGCTTAGTTTGAAATGAGAATATGATTCTATTAATAGAATATTTACAATTCCTTTATCCTAAAGTCATTAAACAAGCTAGTAGTAACTAAGCCCAAAAATTTGGGTAAACTTAATTAAAATAGTTTTCTTACTATAAACTAAAGACTAACATAAAAAGAATTTTCTATTGCAAATATTTTTCAGTTTTACCTAAGGAAAGAAAAAAAATACTTTTCATTTAAACTTACGAATTAGTATCTATTTCAAACACATCATAAAGCCGTACAATCCGGGGATGGTCAAGGCTTTTGTGTATATTATACTCCCGCAATGCATGCCTAAAAAAAGTAATAGAAAAATAAATGAACCTCAATTCAGGCAAAAGACATTTAATTTAGAACAACAAAATACAACTCACAATTTGTCTGTCCTATTTTGGCTTAATTTCTGCATTAGGTAAAACTTAAGATAAAATAGAATAAACCTGATAATGATAAGTCAAGTAAATCTCAAGTGTCACCACTTTTTATTCCTTCAATAGAAACAGAATCCCAAAATCTTGTGATTATTAATTAGGAAATGATAAAAAGTACTGAACTGAAATTAAGATTACTTAATGAAACATATACATATATAGAAAATTGGAGAACATGTTGACCTAAATCTGATAAAAACAATGAGCAAGACACTTTTTAAATATTTCATAGAATAAAAAAAGTATTTTACTGTAAAATTTCAAATAATTTTTAACAGATATTTAATTTTCAAATTATATTGTTTCAATTCCTGTACAACATATACAGGCCAAAATATTTGCTTAACATTAATGTTCTTATGTTAGCCTGTCAAATAGTGAATTCTATTCCACAGACTAAAATGAGAAAGCAATCATAGTTTGTTTTGTTCAAATAACTAAGACAGAAATCTATTCTTTCCTTGGAATTCTAGAAGTGACACCTTTTTAACAAAACATTTATAAGTAGGATGACTTTCATTTAGCTCTTCATTTATACTTACTTGATATAATTTGCTTTTTTATCATCCTTCCAGTCTTTGTTAAGTTGATGTATTTTACAGGCAACATATCTCTGTTCTTTTAAATCAAATCCCTAGAAAAAAAGAAACAAAACTTATACTTATTAAAATAAAATTTGTTTCAAAGTGAAAGAAAGCTAGTTATTGCAAATCAATTAACAATCAAAGTAAACCAGCAAAACAAAAAACACTTAAACCCCTCAACATCACTTTCTCTCATGTCTGTGGTATCTGTACCAACTTCTGCAGTATGGAATCATTACTCTATGAAAGGTCCCCTAACATCCTAGCTCCCTGTGAAACTAACCTCAACCCTATAATTCTCTCCTTTGATTTCTAGATTTTTGGATACATTCCTCTCTTTAGAAAGGACTCCAATGTCTACATGCAGGGCCTAGGCATTTATGTCAGCGAGCATCTTCTTGTCTAGGGAGATAATTCTTGAATTTTTTGTTTACTCCTACATGTGTCTCTGCCTCTCTGCTAAAGTCGGTAAGCTGTCTCTTCCTTCTCTATTGTTCACTTTCCTCTCCTAACTGCTGCATGCTAGATAGTATTTCAGGCAATATTAACAAGATGATTTCCCTTCACCCATTTGCTAAGGTATGTGTGTTCAGTGATTTCAATGCCCATCGTGCGATATGGTTGGAAAACTCTGTCACTGATCTTGCTGGTGTCCAAATGCAGAACTTCTCAATTGCTCAGTCTCTCATACAAGTGGTGGATTTCCCCATGCGTTTCCCCAGTAACCACAATAGACAAATTTTTCTAGATTTCTTCCTTACTTCTTTTCTTGACTCTTGCCATCTTATCCAGCTCTGTCCTCTTGGCAACTCTGATCATGCTGTGGTGTCTGTAAACGTCTCTTTCTACTCTTCCTCCATCCAGGAATCTTCTACCAGCAGAATATATCATTGCAATCAATGAGGAGACTGGGACTTGTTCCGTGATTTCCTTTACGATATTCATTGGAACAAATCTTTTAGTCTCCCTGTTTAAGACCGCCCCTTTGATGAATTCTCCTAGGTAAAAGCTAGTATTGCTGCTTTTTTCCCATCTAGGCAATTTCGTCTTAAACCTAGTTATCTCCTTGATTCACCCCTGCTTGCTTGGCTGCCATCAACCAAAGGAATCACTTCTTCCGGCTTTACAGAAGCAACAGGTCTGATCACAATAGGCACCTCTTTGTCTCTGCTCGTAATGAATGTAAGCGTGTCTTAAATGATGCTAAGCTGTTGTTTGCTGAAAGAATGATGCAGCAAATAGCATCTTACAAGTTTGGTTCCAAAGGTTACTGGCAGTTCTGCAAGAGTGTGTTCAACAACAGAAAACCCTAACTCTTACCTCTATTTAATCAATTCAAAATCCTCACATACACAGTAGACAAGGTTGAGTGCTTAGCTAGCAAATTATCGTCAAACTCCATACTTGACTTGTCTGGAGTACCCACACTTAATTTCCCACCTAGAACTGATGTTCAACTGAGTAATATATATATATATATATATATATATATATATATATATATATAAAACACCATCTCTAATAATTTTTAAGCTTGACTTCCATAAGGCAAATGGAGGTGATGGAATTCCAGTCATCATCCTAAAAAAATGTGCCCAAGCTGGTTCCAGTACTTTCCAAACTCTATAATTATTGTTTCACTTCTTTCAGCTTTCCTGCTGTTGGAAGTCCTCTTCTGTAGCTCCTATCTTTAAGAACTCTGGGGAACCCTCTGATCCCTCTAATTATCACCCTATTAGCCTCTTACCTCTTAGGTATTCGACACTGTTATCAATGCTGAAATAGTTAGGAATCTCACAACCTTCTCTCTGACAAACAATATGGCTTCTGCTTTGCTAAATCTACCACTGATGTGCTAACAACCATCACTGAATATATATACTAGAACAGGGAAGCTTAAGCCGTTGCTCTTGATATCTTGAAAGCATTTGACAGGGTTTGGTATGCTGGCCTTCTGTGCAGTCTCCAGAGCTAAGGTATTTCTGGATGATTGCTTGATTTAATCCAATCATTTCTATCAAATTGTGAAATGAAGGTTGTTTTGAATGGACAAGCTTCCAGATCCTTTTATATCAACAGGTCCTATGCTTTTTTTGAGCTTCATCAATGATTTTTCTGATGTAATCAGTTCCCAAGTAGGCATCTATGCAGATGACACCACCATTTACTCCTGTCTCAATAAGAAATCTGCCAATGCTGACAAAGTAAACTTGGCTACTGTCCTTCAAAAGGAGATCCAATCTGTGATTGAATGTGGTGAGAAATGGTCCATAAACTTGATAGCCTCCAAAACAAAGCTGCTCTCCTTTAACAACCATAGAAAAACTTTCCTACTTACCATTAGAATGGATGACATGAGTCTCCAAGAGACACTGCACCTCCTTAGCCTCACTCTCTCAAATGACCTCAAATGGAATAACTACATCGAATCTATATTTACATCTACTGTCAGGAAGGTTAGATTACTATGCTGGGTCAAGAAGTTTTTCTTGTTAAAATCTATTTTGTACATTTATAAATCTACCATTCATCTGTACATGGAACACTGTTGCCATATCTGGTCAGATGCTCCTGCTATTCATCTTGAGGTTCTCGACAAAATCCAAGGGAGGATCTGCAATATAATCAATCCTGACTTGGCAGTCCAACTTCAGTCACTTTCTCACTGATGTGATGTGGCTTCCCTCTGTTTTTTCTACAAGTATTTTCAAGGCAACTGCTCTGATAAGCTTTTTTCCCCTGGTTCCCTGACCGTACCCAATTTCCCACCGAGAACTGAGGTTCAACTGAGTAATATATATATATATATATATATATATATATATAATAATAATAAAACCGACTCTGTCCGTATCCTACTCTTAAAATATTACACAAGAATCTTTTAAAGACTATGAATAAGCAACAGAATCTAACTCCGTTACCGTCCTCGGCTATAGAGCTTTGGACAAAGCGGGGACAAAAAAAGAAAACTGCGTAGGACCGACAATGCATACGGTTCTTCACAGTAAAGAAAAAAACCCTCTAACGGAACGAACCACCAGGAAAGAAAAGTGCTCGATACAAACTAACCAAAAGTGTTAACCAAAAGGCAGTTACGCAGAGCATATATATATATATATATATATATATATATATATATATAACCCCATCTCTGGTCTCTAATATAATTTCTAAACTTGACTCTTATAAGGCATCAGAGGTGATGGAATTCCAGTTATTGCCTTAAAGAAATATGCCCTTGAGCTGGCTCCAGTCCTCTCCAAACTCTATAACTATTGCCTCACTTCTTATTGCTGCACTTCAAAAGGATCTCCAAGCTGTGATTGAATGGGGTAGGAAATGGCTTGTAAATTTTAATGCTTCCAAAACAAAGCTGCTCTCTATTAACCACCATAGGGAAACATTTCTGCCTACCATCAGGATGGATAACACTGGTCTCATAGAGAGCAATGCACTGCACATCCTCCCCCACCCCCCTAGTACCTCAACCACATGTATTTACTCATGCATTAAGGTCCCACCATCAAACTAGTTAAATGTAACGACCTCTTCTACTCTAAAAGTTTCTTTACTTGCACTTCTCGTTTGTGGAATTCACTTTCATTGCATATTTCTCTGATTGCAACAATCTCTAAAAGTTTAAATGCAAGGACAATTGCCAATTTTTATCTACTTGAATACCATCCATCTCTTAGCTTTCTTTGATATCCCTTCTACCTTGTTTTTTCTCTCACTGTAACCCCTAGTGCACCAGTGGCAGTCCTGCTTATCTTGGGGGTAAAATAATCGTCTGAAATATACCCTAAAGTATAGTTAATTTTTCTTAATATAACTAGACATATATAATCTATTCCCTAGCATAAATTGATTGATGCTCACATCCTCTGATAATTAAATTGTTTCAGCTTAATGGATAGACCACCCACAAAGTCAACTACATTTGACATGCAGTGTACTTTAGAAAAAAAAAATTCCCATCTTTGTAACTTGTTCACTACTTTAAGTAAAAAATATCTTTAAAAAAATCCTGTAACCATTTTACAATGACATGCGATAACTTTTCAGACTTGCTAAATGCTACATATGTATCACTCAATTTATTTCATCACTAGAAAATGTCTGGGTTTCAAGTCATTTCAATTCCCTACCCACTTTACTCTTACAATCAAATCTCTCCTATCCATCATAACCTGACTTTCTATTGGTTCATTGACGCAAATCCTCCAAAAATTCCCACCTGTTTGGATATGGTAAAAATTGTGTCTTTAATCTTCTATATATAATGATTCCTAACAGAAAAAATATTTCACTGCCTGATGAGGTGCTAATGAGATAGTACCAAAACACAATGGCTCATGTTGCAGTAACTATGTTTTTATTATAAACTTATGATAAAAATATTACCATATATATATATATATATATATATATAACTATAGAAGAAATATGATTTTATAATAGTCCCATTTTGAACAGCCAAAATAGGGAAGTATTTTTAAATTTGTACAAAAAAAAAAAAGAACTTAGATGCCTTGTCATGATATAATGATCAACAAGCTTAACTTATAGATCATTAGTGAAGAATATGATTCTCACTGGGAGCCTGATATTTGTGCCAGTGTGCCCAAACTGAGCCTAGTAAATAACAACTAGCAAATAACCTAACTTGATGAGATGTGTGTAAACAAAATTACACAAAATCTAAATAACTTACCTTATGTACTTCACTAAAACCACCTTTTCCTAACAAACACAGCAGCAGATACCGTTCATTCAAGATAGGGTGATCTTTAAATCTGTAAAGAATTCAAACAATATTAGTATCAGGAAAACCATGCAAATTCTATGAAGCAATGATATTAAACAAACAAGTAAGACATTTTAAAACATAAATTAAAGAATTAAAAAAGACCCACAATCAGCTGGTTGGTCAATTATTATCTTGAAATAAAAACAAAAAGTCCTTATTAAGTTTAACCTTTCCTTAAGCTTTATCCAACAAGAATAATCATGGTTATGTGTTTTGAAATTACCTTCATTTAATCCCTTCACTTTTTAACTGCTAATTTTTATTGTTCATTCATAGCTATTGTCATAAGTTTCTTTAACCCTTTATTATCCAAATCTGCTCATAAATATCAGCTCTCAATTCACCTCATGTATAGTCTGCCATTTGTTGACAAATAACACAGAAGTCATGCAAAAAGTGAGACTCTGAAAGACGATATTTACAGAGCAGGTTTGAGCATGTTGAATGATAAAATTAGATATTTCTAATATTGCTTTAAAATTTTTGAATCACTATTAAATTTTAGTATAATTATAAGCAATAAAATGAACAATTTTGACTTTTGAACTCTAATATTATATAAATAGCAAAAACATTGTTTCTATTTAAAAATCACATTCTAATGAAAATTACAAAAATTTTATTTTTTTTTAAACAAGTTTTTAAATCCCACTAAGCAGAATTAGTAAACATTTACTCATTAGTTCCTTCAGTTTACTGACATAACAGAAAAATAGAAATCATTTGTTAGAGATGAATTCATGTTTGCTTCTCACTATGGTTGAATTGCTGCAGATAATTTAAAGAAAATTATATTTTCTACCAAACAGCAATACAGATTTTATTTCATATATAATCATGCAGTGTAGTTATAATTATATAATTATTTAATTATGCCGTTTATTTAAAAAATATATATGTTTATCAGTTGGCATTTTCTTCAGTGACTTTAGGTTAAAAATATTAATTTAATATTAATTTTCAAAATAATGTCTACCATGTTCATACACATTTCATTTTTGATTTATCTTTCATTTTAATAGATCATATTGCATTGATACTTTTGTTAAATAATCAGTGAATACTTCCTAATTTTAGTTGATTTGGTGCAACTAATTTCATTAACTATTTTTTATGATTTTCCTGAAAGTTTTCATCAATTAATTCCCTACAAGAAAACAAGATACCATTTTTAAGGGAAAATTATTTTGCAAAGAATAATTCTGAGAAATTCACAGAATTTATAACTGAAAATAAGTATTTTTAGTTACAAAGAAAATGTTGAGATGTCAGAAGAATCATGCATTCTGACTCCTATAAACACAGTAGTTTTTGTTTATACTGCAGATATGTCTTTTATAGCTATGGTTAATATTTTGAATTCTTTGCATATATCATTTTTAATTTCATAAGTCATGTTGGTTTCAATCCAAAAAGAAATAGCTGCTAAAAACATCATCTCCTCAAATTTATAGATAAATCATACAGATGCATGCTGGAATTTTTTTCTAACCAATAAAAATGAATCAATTTTCAATTTCATCTTCCATATTTTTGTTCGTTCTTGTCTTGAAGTTTCAACACTACAATCACTTGACTGTATTCCTTTTGTGAGTGAACACAACACAATTCTTTGAGAACTTTTTGCTTTATTACTGTTTCTTTGTGTACTTTTGTCTCACATATATATTGTTTGATTAGTATCATTTTGCCCTATTCTCCTTCCTTCTTTTCTGATTGTCAGTGGGGACTTTTTCAATTCTGTTTTTTTGAGCATTTTTGCCAATTACACTTAACCATGGCCAATTACTCCACAACAAATTTACACTGATTTACACTTTTTGTCAGGATCTTTTGGGCAAGCAGACCTTTCCACCACACCCCATTGGGTAAATGTGGTGACCCCACCATTCATGAGGAATCTCCAGAATGTTCTGTAAACCAATTTTTAGGTAACTCGATCAATCAAGGTCACAGTGCATTAACCTGCTTAAATAAGTCATCATTGTTGTGGTATATGGAGTCCATGAATGAGTGCAAATTATTACAAAGCAACACAACATAGTTATCATTCAATTAGGTGGACCCAACACACACCATGTGAACATGTAACCACCATCAATCTGCTTATTTCTTTGTTGACAACTAGGATCATAGCCTTATGAGATTTGTAACAAATTCAAACTCTACCATCAGTTTCAAAACAAATGGAATCATCAGTCTATGTCACAAATCCTAATTAGCCAAGATAATGTTGTGTACAGTGTTGTGGTGTTAGCAGGGTCATCCTGGTGGGTCATCTGATCCCATAGCCCATGAAAACTAAAGATCAAGGAACTTCCTGCTAGATATTCATCTGATATCTTCTACACTGAACATGGATGCGATTTGAGCCAGTCACTGCAGATAATACTAGATGGAAGCTTTTGATCCTTATGATTAAAGACCCTATCAGGTTACCTTGGTACACATGTGACACCATAAATCAAAGGATATCAAATATTCTTGTAATTTTAGAAATGGAATGTCTTATCCATGTTGCACCTGCTACATGCTCTGTTTGGATTATTGAAATTATGCCATTGTGGCAACTCTCGTCATAACTGATACCTATTCATTGCTGAATATGTAATATGTAAATGTAAGCAAGTCCCAAAAGGAAGAAAATCTCTGTTTGCCGATAAACTGAGGCACAACATAGCCTCTAAAGACTTTAGCTTTCATGATTACTGGTGGCTCTGTAGTAGGGTATTAAATTAAGTCTCTATATACCTCTCTTCAATCAATTTGAGGCATTAACATTCTCTGCTGATAAAGCTGAACACTTTGCCTATAAATTCTTCTGAAACTCTACTCTTGACGCATCTGGGTTATCCCTGCTAGTTAAGCAGGGATAACCCAGTTCTTCCTAGAACTTAGTTTCTGTTGAGTTAATGCATATAACCTTGGTTTCTTCTATCATCTCTGGGATCTCCAGAGAACATGTTGACCCAATGGTATCCCTGTAATAGTTATTAAGAAGGGTACTCCCAAGCTGGTCACTGTTCTCTTTAAACTGTATAATAAATGCCTCTAATCTGTACAATAAAAGCCTCCTGCTTTCCTGCCCGCTGAAAGTCATCATTTGTTGTTTAGATTTTAAGAACTCTGGTGAGCCGTCCTACCCTCCAACTATTAGCCTATTAGCTTACTATCTCTTTTTGGTAAACTCCTAGAGGCCCTAATCAATGTTGAACTGGTTCATCTCTCATCGCATGGCCTTTTCTTAGGCAAGCAATAAGGCTATAGTTTCTCCAGGTTAACTGCTGATGTACTGATGATAACTGTGGAAAAAGTCTATCATGCTCTAGATAAAAATGGTAAAACCCAGGCTGTAGCAATGAACATCTTGAAAGACTTTGAAAGGCATACAGGTCTTCTCTACAACCTGAAAAGTTAGGGTCTCTCCATACACATTTTTGAGCCGATCCAGTCTTTCCTATCAAATTGTGAAATAAAAGCTATCCTGAATGGCCACTCATCTAGATCCTTTTGTACTAATGTAGGGCTAAATCTTTGGTCATACTTTGTTTTTAATTTTCATTAATGACCTTACTGATAACATCAGCTCTCAATTTGTCATCTACACTGATGACACAACCATTTACTCCTGCTTCGATAGTAAGGCTGAACAGTCCAACAAAGTCAGAATGGCAGCAGATATCCAAAATGATGTCAAGACTGTCATTAATTCATGGCTTGTCACTTTTAACACCTCCAAAACTAAACTTCTCTCCATTAATCATCTGAGAGACTTCTATCTGCCTTTCATCAGCATGGTTAATGCTAACTCCCAGAAGAGTGACTTGTTGTGCCTTCTTGAGCTAACATTCTACACTGACATGAAAAGGAAAGACTATATTGAATCCATTGCTAGGTTAGCTGCTAAGAAAGTTGGTTTACATGTTGTTCGAGACAATTTTTCTCTCCAGAATCAATTCTACCATTTGTCCATGCTTAGAATATTGTTGCCACATATAATCCGATGCCCCTGCCATTTTCCTTGGGATCCTTGATAAAATCCAAAGAAGAATCAACAATATTATTGGTCCTGATCTAGTGGCTTGGCTTCAGTCATTTACCAACCACCATAAAGTTGCCTCTCTGTGCCTTTTTTTATAAATATTTTCATGATAATTGTTTGGATGAGCTCATCACTTTGGTACAAAGACTTTATGAATTTAAACGTACAATGGCACCATCAAACACAACCTTTAAATGTTGTTATCCTGTGATTTTTGGCATGTCAGTGTATATATTTTTCAAGAACTTATATAAGTTTGATGCCTGCACTAGTGACAATGTTCCATAATCTTCTGTTTACCCCAAATCAATTGCATTATGAAAGAGACTGTATTGTGCAGAATACATCTTTTTATGAAACAACTGAAGTACCTTCTTCTAGACTTCTACAATCCATACAAAGTGTCTTCTACTTACCTAGAATTATCTTCATTATGTATCCGTTTCAGCTCTCGTATATGTAGATTCCGTTCTCGTTCCAACTTTTCCAACTCTAATTGTAAATCAGCATCCTCTTTTTTTAATGCTGCTTGACGTAATTTTAAGATTTCATCTTGTTCATAATATTCTACCAACGTTAACCTAGATGTCAAAGAGATGAATGATGATTAATAAGTGGTATTAGATTTGATTTTGTTTGTTTTTTTTAAAAGCAAAGAATTCATTTCTTTGTTTACAAAATAATAAGAATAACACAAACAAAAACATGTACTTTTGATGAGAGATTCTTTCTTCACCTGCAGTAGAATGTGCAAGTCACATGACTGAATAATTTCAGTCACTGTGCATCTTGATGGGCCAATGCAACTTCACAAGCAGCCCAGACTGCAGGGAGATTTGGTGTTTTTACTCAGTCACCATCTCTAGAATGGTTGCTAATCAAAGCTATATAGAACTGTCTGCCCCGCTATATAACCCATTACTGGGGGCAGAAGTGATAGATTCATACCTTTCCTGAGGATACTTGCACATAAATGAATGTAGCGAACTTGGCAGGAATTTGAATTCAGCTCCCTGATTTCCTCTCTGGGGTCACTGTTACACCATACACACATCCATATGTACTTTTATTGTCTTTTAAATATTTACAAAAAGAACTTAAAAAAGAACAGAAGAAAAATTTATGCAAATGTTATAATACTTATAAGAAGTGCTGAAAATTACTCAATTCAACCTACTTCCAAAAATATGATCAAATAATTGGGAGAGAGAGAGAATTTTAGTACCCCCTTATATAAATGGTATTTCGTGTGTACATGGTAATAATATCAAGCATTTTTAATTACATGAAATATAGGATAATTCTTGACTATATTTATCTATTTTTCATACTAGGTTTAATTAAAAGAACAAAACTTAAAGGTTAAAGATGATTAAAAATAAAATAAGTAAAGAAATTTTGAATTTAGAGGACATTTTAACATAAATAATTATTTATCTAATAACTAGCAGTATAGCCCGGCATTGCCCGAGTGTAATGAAAGCTTTAAAACTAATCCATGGTCCTGGAGCTCAGACTCTGGACATTGGCACAAAAGACTAAAAAGCAATAGTTGTTTCCAGTTAAAGCAAAACCGTAGACTGAAAGAAAAATGAATGAATGTAAGTCTAATTTTGATTTCATGGTATCGATATCAAATAAGTTTTTCGTCATAAACTGAATTTTGAAAGCCAAATAAGTCCTCTGAGTAAATGGTATCATGGCTGAGACTAAGAACTACAATTATACCTACTTAGAGCCAAACCCAAAGCAAAAACTAAAATAAAAGGGCTGAAAAAAATACAGACATACAGGCAGATAAACAGACACACACACAAACATCTTGCCTTTTATATATATATATATATATATAATCGATTTTCTGCACTCTTGTAAGAACTGCAACCTTGAAACTTCTGAATATCGTTTCTTATGTCTTTGTCTATGAGTGTATCAAATTTGATGAAAATCAGACACTTATAGTACAACTGTGTAAATTTTCAAGAAAATCAGTTCAGCCATTTTGGAGTTGATAGGTAACAGACACACACACAGACAAAGTTCCATTTATAAATATCTAATAATAAGTCTTTTGAGATAAAGCTTTATCAAAACAAACTTTAGGACAATTTTTTTTCAACTTTTGAAGTGTGACTGACTAAATACACTTTAAAATCAAAGTTTTCCTTTCTTTCCCTCCCTTTCAATAGAAGGTATAAAATGCAAGTAAAAAAAAATGTTTTTTTTCTCTTTCTTTCATTCTATTTAACATAAAGGATTTGATGCTCACCCACTTGTTGCACTTTTAGTATTTATTGTTGAAATGTTAGGAAAAGTAACACGCCTTAATAAAACTTGGGTTTTGACTTCAAATTTAGAAGCATTCAGAAAAAACGGTTTAACAGAAAATAAATTAAAATTTAACATACCATTTTTCACCTGGTTTTAGAAAATTTTCATGTTTGGAATTTTTTGCTAACATTGATGAACTTGGTGGTTTTTTCTTGACAAGAAGTTTTCTCTGTTTTTCTATATCTTCCCTTTCTGAAGCTATTTTTTCTTGCTGTCTGTAAACAATAAAAAAACAATATTTTAAAATAAAAACAGTAAAAAGTAAAAATAATTACAGAATTTTATAAAATGTTACAAAAACAATCAAGTCAATACAAAAATAAACATCACAAACAATGATTTCATAGATAAAACACTGAACATACAAAACCTTTCGGAAAATGTAAAAATTAATTCTTTTTATAGAAAATGGAATTCTATCATTTCTTTTGAATAAGTTATAAGGTTGACCAGAAAGTCCTGACTCAATTAGTAATCAGAAAGAAAACAACAAATCTTGATCTGTCTGGTGGAATTTCAAAGGAGTACTAAATTTCAAGCTTGTTTCACACATTTACACCATCAACACAAAACTCTTTTGCTAGCAGCTAAGCCATATGTACAACAAACTAAAGAAGAAGTATCCTACTTTGATCAATCGATGTCAGACTTTGTTTCAGCAAGATAATGCAAGGCTACATACTACCAGGTTGACTAAGGAGAAGTTCAAACAGATGTATGGTGTTTAGATTCTTACACATCCACCATTCAGTCCTGATGCTGCTTTGAGTGACTATAGATTATGCTGCTCAATGGCACCCTTCCTTCTCAACATGTTTGATGAAGTGAAGGAAGCTTGTTTACAGTATTTTTTTTTTATATTAAAAGCCAGCAGACTGGTATATGGGACAAAATCGGATACTGGCTGATTGGTGGCAGAAGATCGTCAAAAATGGACTTTAATTCTGAAGAATAAATGTTGGTGTTGCTCTATAAAATTTTCTTGTTTTCCTTGTGCTTTCTAAGCGAGTCAGAACTTTCTAGCCAACTTAATATATTTATATAAATCATAATAGCTACTTCATGATGCACTTAGATGGTTCAGGTAAGAAAATTTTAATTTATTCTATTTTCTTTTTTTTTTTTTTTTTACATCTGTTCAACAGCACAATCATTTCAAGTATTTTAGTCTCTTAATCAGATAGAAGTATAAAGTTAAATATAACTTCTACATTTGAACAATATCTTAAGCTGTGTACTGTTATTTTTAAGTAAGAAAAATGTACTTTTGGTCCTGGTTTCTTGAAATTGGTAGGAGATGTGAGGAAATAAACATGAAATTAATACTGAATAGAGATTCTATCTTTGGGAAATATTAACTTGTGAGAAATAATAAAATTGTATTTGGTAGTTTCATTGGCAGCATTTAACATTTTCGGATTTCAAGTTGCTGTCTTTTTTTGTATTTTGTTTTTTCTTATAAACATACATTCTACTAATAATTTTATCAAAATTATAAATTTTTTAAAAACATTGTCTAAAAATTTATATAGGATTTAAACGGAGAAATTATCATAACTGACATGGTAACGACATCACTTGCACAGATCTCCAATGACAGGATATATGGTTTGACAAGTGAATATACAAGGTTTTTATATAATATCATATAATGCATAACATATACAAAAATTATCACCTGAAAGAATCATATTGTTAAAATATTTTTTTCAATAAACAATTAAGATTTGTAGATAAAATATATTCATAAAAGAAACTGACTAAATAATGCTACATTTGAGTTACAATTTTTCTGAAAAATGAATGTCGATAGGCCAACATTCTGTACATCATATAGTTTAACAAATATTTGAAAAGAATATTACTTTTAAAATACTTAACATCGTGTTATATTTGATTTTTGTTGTTTAATGTTGAATGATTTGATTTGTTTGTTTAATGGCATATCAACACCTCTATGGGTTATTTAATGTGGAAATTTAATTTCTTGGGGAGATTTGAAGTAATAGAAATATGACTTAATTCTGATTTCACAATTAAATACAAAGTAGATAGTTCTCAGATTTTGTCCATGTACATGTTTGTGTGGACATAATTACTAAAGTCGGTGATATGTGTTTTATGTTGTAGATTTGTTAAGTTATATTTCAGAATACAGTTTGAAATTGTAGGATATTATATGGATTAATGTCATGAAAGAGTTCTTTCATATTTGTTGTTTGGTTCATTTTGTTTAGTGACATATCAACTTCTGGAGGCTATTTAATGCTGAAATCTAAATATTTTGAACACAATTTTATGGCTTTAACTAAATATATTTTAAACATAATTCTATGCTTTTGACTACAGATGAAATGTATTGTTGGTCAATTTTGTTATATCATTTGCAATTATTGTTTGTAATTCTATAAAATTATATTGTTGCTAATTTTACTATAGAATGTATTTTTTATGCTTTCATAGTGGTTTTGTTTTTGTTTAGGTTTCACAACTTGCTCATAGCTGGGACTCTAACAGGTGCTACCACCCAAGGTCAGAATGGACCTGGGAACAACAGCATTTAAGAGGTGGTTTGACATTCCTCAAAAATCTGCAATCTGCCTTGCTGCCAGATGTAGTTTATCATCATACCGAGGACTGTTGTGGAATGAATTCTAAGTTAAGACATCTCTGCTGATGTTAGATCACTAAACCAATCATGTGATTCCTACTTTTCAGTCTCTCATCAGTGTTAAGAAAACAAACAGAACTGATGCTACCAAATGTAAAGTATTTTGTTCATTATTTTAATCAAGACTTTGATATTTGATAAACAAGGAACGAAAAATTAAATGACAATGACCAGGAATATAGTTTTGTTGTCTACCAAATGTATCTTTTATAGTTTATTTGTTTTAATAATTACAACATTATTACATAAAATAAAAACATGAGACACTTACTTTATTAAGTCTGTGAAAGCCCAACCATCTACCCAATTTTCAACAAATGAAGCCCCTTGTCTTTGCGTCACAAACTGCCCTAGCCGTAAACGGTTTTCCATACATTTCTGCCGCGTAGTTTTCTTTTCTAAAAGACTCTGAAAAAAATTTGAAAAAACAAAAACAACAAAAATACATTAATCTCAGTGGGTATGTGTATTAAAGAAAAAGTCAAATTGTAGCACAAAAGTGAAATAAAACAACAGCAATTTTTTTTAATGCAGTATTGTGGAGGTAATAACTTGGAATTAAAAAATATATATATAAAGTAAGAATTTAGACATGAATATAAGCATGTTAATTAATATACTTTATTCTTGTTATTTTGAATAAATAACTTACAAAATATATACAATAAATAATAAAAATTTAAATGCAAGACATAAAGACCGTCCGAGGAAGGTTATTCTATTTTATAATCATAAGTTTGTCTTTATAATTAAAAATATGGCAGAAACGAAAAAGTGTAATTTAGTTTATGTAAGACTAATTGTTCTAGAAAAAAGTTTAAAGAACAATCATAATAGTTATCTGTGAAAGTATCTAATGTCTGATGATTACTTCACAAAAACATATTTTATCAAAGTTATCCTCAGTTCAGTTTTAGTTTATATTTGTATAAATATAATTAAATATAAAAAAACTTACAGAAGCATCTGACACTTACTTGACATTATGCCCTTTTCAATTAAACTTTTATTAAAATAATGTGGCTTAATATTGAAATAAAAACTTATAGCAAATTGACACCACTTTATTATGCAGTATCAAATTATTTGGTGAATAATATTTCATTAGAAAATAAGAATTCACTTTTGTTACCAGTAAAATAGACAAAAGGATGGCATAAGTTCTAAAATTAGAAATAACAAAAAATTTATAACATATATAACCGACATGGTTGTTTTGCTAGATCAAATATAACTAAATAGTGAGTTCAATCCACACTGGGTGTTCCATATTTTTGGTCTTGGGCCACATCTACGCTACACTTAGTAAATTACTATATGGTATTTTATTAAATAAATGAATTAATTTAAAAGATTGGTGTCAACTAAAAGAAAATATAATTCTAATGTAGCATCCTTTTGAATACCAATGCCATTTTATATTAAATTCTTGCATGTTCCCTATGAAAAATGATATTATGTATACAAGTTCCCAATGTTCATTGTTTTGACTGAATCGGTCATCCGTTACACCCAATGGTGCATAGGGCAGCAACTTTTTTTGTTACTGTTTCTGTAACAAATTGTTTTTTATGGGGCAGGGTTGTTAGCCTTGTGCCCAACACCCAAACCTGGAGGACTGGTGGACCATTCTTGGTCCTTACGTTTACAGCACCTGGTATACCCAAATAGTCACCCATCTAAGTACTGACCAGGCTCGATGTTGCTTAACTTTGGTGATCGGACGAGAACTGGTGTATTTAACACAATATAGCCATAGACTTTGACTGAACACACAGTAAAAATAATATTTATATTATTCTATTCACAAAGCAATAAAATGAAAATAAATGATGAATTATCTATAAATAAATAATTTTCACACTGTCATCAATTTCATTGTACAGAAAACATCTAAGGGAGATGGACTCACATTTTTCTTCTATGACAATAGTGTTTTCTTTTTTAAAAATGCAAAATTGGATAAAAATAACAGACAAACAGAATGAATCAAATTTATCAGAAATCAATAAAGAAAATGGGATCTTATATAAATAAAAAGGAAAATATTTTCTATTACAATTGGACTGTCTCTATACATGGGTTGCAGCCAGTTGAGAAAAAGAACAACTCTGAATTCAAAACTATAGCGATTGAAACAGAAAATCACCTATCTTTCTCAAGACATCAAAGCAATCTACAGATAAAGAAAAGGAACCTAAAATCACTTTCATCATAAGTGACTTGGCATAAAAAAATGGTAGAAACCCTCCCTTTTTTGTATTAAATGAATACATTTCTAACAAATGATAAAGTACCCTTTTCTAGCATTTTAAGATATCACTGCCTCATTTGAAAATGTTAATTATCTGGCCAAATTGAGGATCAACAAGATTACTGAAATAATAAAATATACGACAGTAGTAATAAACTAAAAGACCACAGAAAGTCTGTCTTCATAACAATGTCAAAGAAACCATGTAAAAATAAAATGCAACCATCATCAATCAGATTAATGAGCTACATAATTAAGCTTATAATTAAAATTCTAATGAACAAAGTTCATCACAGAATTAAACCAGAAATAGGACAAGAATAATGGGGCTTTCTTCAAGACACTGGAAATGAGGAAGATAGGAAATAAGTTAAACATGTACACAAAAATAGAAATAAAAAGGATAAAAAGAATGTGTTTTCTCACTGGATTTATTTAACTAACACAGATGATGATTTCAAGAAAACTAGAAAACCTACCAAGATATACATGTGACATTGTGCTGGTTACAAAATTAGAAGGACAACTGCAAAAGATCCATGACAAGGTAGCAAAGGAAAGCGAGAAGGACTGTAAGATTAACTACAAGAGAAGATCATCTATGACCCATGAATTGAATAAAGGGTTCAGTTCAAAATTCCCAGAAAGTTACAATAGGCCAAACACTGTAACTATAACAATGCAGAGAAAGGTATCAATTTGACTAAACCAATCTAAACTTATTTATAAATGAAACTTTGTGCGTGTGTGTGTGTGTGTCTGTTACCTATAGACTCCGAAACGGCTGAACCGATTTTCAGTTGTACTATAAGCATCTGCAACTTTTCTTAGGTAGATTTTGTGTCGAGGTACCCCCAATAAATATCGAAAATCGATGATAATAAAAAAAATCGGGTTATAGAAGGAGTGGTTCGATTTTAATCAAATTTGACACACTCATAGACAAAGAAATAAGAAACGATATTCAGAAGTTTCAAGGTTGCAGTTCTTACAAGAGTGCAGAAAATCGATAATATATATATATATATATATATATATATATAAAAGGCAAGATGTTTGTGTGTGTGTCTGTTTATCTGCCTGTATGTCTGTATTTTTTTCAGCCCTTTTATTTTAGTTTTTGCTTCGGGTTTGGCTCTAAGTAGGTATAATTATAGTTCTTAGTCTCAGCCATGATGCCATTTACTCAGAGGACTTATTTAGCCTTCAAAATTCATTTTACAACAAATAAAACTTATTTGATATCGATACCAGGAAATCAAAATTTAACTTACATCCATTCATTTTTCTTTCAGTCTACGGTTTCACTTTAACTGGAAACAACTATTGCTTTTTAGTCTTTCGTGTCAATGTCCAAAGAGTCTGAGCTCCAGGACCATGGATTAGTTTTAAAGCTTTCATTACACCCGAACAACGCCGGGCTATACTGCTAGTATATAATAATTAAAATTTCACATCTTGAAAATTCAAACAGGCATTTAATCAATTTATGCTTATAGACATGTATGAAGATGTACTCAAAAGTTCTCAGTCTGACCAAGAGGCTCCCTATACCTGATGTTGGTAATTTGGTCAGATTTTGATAAGTGGTTTGAGTCAAGAAGTTTTCAGCATTTTTGTATAAGTTTATTTCAAAAACATTCACAAACAAAAGTAAAGGATCATTTATCTTTTAAAAGCATTTTAAACAGTGATTTTAAGCTCTATCTGGCATAAACAATACTTTATTTGATAAAATATAAATTCAACTATAATTATAAATGTCTAAAATCATTAAATACAGTATAAAATCCAGAGATAATTTTTATCTATTTTATTTAAAATTTCTTTTTTTTAACATATATGTTTAACTGCATTTCTACATTTAAAGCCATACTAGAGAAAACAAGATACAATGTATTCACCAAATACACTGAATACACAAAGCAAACAAAATGTAGATGTAGTTCCATGAAGACAACATTTGACTTTGAAATGAGATTGTTCTGAAAAGACTGAACCTTTTACAACGATAGGAAAGGAAAAAAAATCAATGAAGCTGTCTTCTATAAAGGAACAACTCATTGGTGAATTTCACACTGCTCATGTGGTCACCATTTGCAGTTTCTTTTGTAATCAATCAAGATAGAAGAAAAACCAGCTGAAGACATTTTTATTCTAGCATCAAAGTGACCTTCTGGCACTGCTAACAAGAAAAAATAGCTTTGAGTGGTGATTTTATCTCCATAGATACATATTGTTATGAAAAGTGGTATTATCATCATGATTCAATATAAGAGTAATATAGAATCATTGTGCAATAAAAGCCTCAAATAAGAGATGTAACCAAAATGTTCAACTTGAATAATAATAGAAATAAAATAAATAGACTGTAAGAAAGCACTTTATGAAAAACTACAAGATCAGAAAATTGCCAAATAAAAAGACAAATCACAATTTAGATTACTTACCTTCTAAAATATTAAAAAAAGAATAAGCATCAATATTTGGACAATGTAATGCAATGTCTCATTATTTTCTACATTAACAGATTTTTTTTTACATAAAACCCCAATTCTTTTCTCTTTTTATAAACCTACAGATAAAACAGCTACATTAATTATTTCAAGCATCCACACAGAAAAGTGATTAAAAGCAGTAGAAGTACAAATTTACTTACTTTTTCTATTAAAAGAGATTTATTAACTTCTAAACATTTCTGAAGATTTTCTTTGTGTTTTTCCAATAATTTTTGTTGTGCTGTAAGTTGCCTCCTCAATTCATCATTTTGCTGGAAAAGAAAAAAATAAAGTTATTTAAAAATAATGATACAAATAGTAAATATTCTGATCTCAAGTGAAAACAACCCGTTATCATTATCTGGTTTCAATGATATTCTAAAAAGAAAGTTGTTTTTCTTTTCTTTTTTTTTTTGGGGGGGGGGGAGGGCTAATAATTTTTCTCAACATAAAAACAAATAGCTACACCAAATAAATTCAATTTCAATCAAATTCATGAAAAATCATATAGAAGCCAGTAATGAATAAATGGTATAATAGGCTGGCTTCTTTAATGTATAATAAGATTGTTTTTGATTTTTTTAAACCATGGCCTATGTCAGTTTTTGATTTAAAATATTTTGTCCTTTTGTCCTGATTATATTAGACACAGAAATATTGTGCAGAGTAAGGAAAATGTTATTACTTTAAGAAAAAAAACATTCCATTATACATGATATTTAGTAAAAAAAAAAATACAATATTTTCCAATTTCAATTTATTTATACATTAGTTTTAATTTGGCAATCTATTCTACTGACAATAACTGTTACCCTGAATAGGGATTGAACTTGCATCTTCTTTATTCTTGAGAACAATGATTGTTAAATTATTCTACCTTAACTCCTCAACAATGTTTAATAGTTTAAAAAGTGATAATTAGAATTTTAATAAAATGCAAACATATGAAAATGGATTTATATACATTTCTTGGAATTGTTTAACTTTTGTGTTGGCAAAAAAGTGTGTCAAAAGAATGTTTTTTCCCCTTGACACCACTATTATTTTAAGTATTTTTTTTTTGTTTCTTTTTTTCATGTGGAGGAATTTTATACATTTCTTGGCAATGTTTTTTTTTTTAAGAGAATGTCTGTAGAATAATAAGAAAATAGTTTATTCTATCTGGTTCAAGCAGAATAAATGAAAAATTTACTTGTATAAAAGATAACTAATTGAAATTTGATTACAAATTAGTGAATGAATGTTGTTACTCTGAAAATATACAAACAAACAAGAATAGGGTATGAGTTTAGTTTTAAATGACAATAGGATTAATATCTATTAAAAAATTTACAATAGTACTAAATTACTTATACAAGTAATTCATTACTACACTTGTAAATACACTGACTGGATGTAAAATTCATTTTCCAGTCAAATGAACACCATCAATAGCATTGAAAATACCAAACTGATAGTTTACTGATAATGTTTGCAAAAAGATATTTCTCCTAAAATCTGTTGACTAAAGTAAGTCTTTCATTTTATATTTTTCCCACTCTCATACAAAAAATACATTTTATTTTAAACTTGATGCCAACACATCTTCTTGATATCTAATGATTTATCAATAAAAATAAAAGAAAAAAGACTTTGCTAGTTCCCTTAAAATAAGTTTAGTAATGTTCAAGACAGTTATGTACATTTTTATTATTTAACAAAAAATAATAATAGAAAACTAGTTTAATAATTTTAGCACTTACAATAAACATTTACTATTTTCCTGTTTTATACATACACTCCTGATCAAAATTTTAAGACCACTTAAAAATCTTTAAAAAGAAATATTTTTTTTATGGATAGATTTTAAACTCCTCCCACTTAAGGTTACCAATACTACAATCTAAAAGGTTATGGAAACAAAAAGCTACATTCCAAACATTTTATTTAGAAATTTACATTTTTATAAAATGAGGCGATTTACACATGATCAAAATTAAAAGACCAGAGACAAAAAGTCTACGAAATTGTACAAAAAGTGTATGAAAACATTCAACAACCAAATTTAATAATGAGTTCTACTTCCACTGCTTTTGATAACTTCAAAGATTCTGTCGGGCATGCTAGAAATAAGCATTTCCATTAAGGTGCGGGGGATGTTGCTTCAGCTTCTGAAGATGGCTTCACAAAGTTCATTTTTTGTTGAATATTGTTTGCCATTTCGATAAACATTTCTTGTCATCCAACCTCAAACATTTTCAATTGGGTTCAAGTCTGGTGAGCATGCAGGATGTCCCAAGAGATGGACCCCATTTTCTTGTAGAAATGTCAAGGTCCGTCTTGCAGCATAGATTGCAGCATTATTCTGTTGGAATAACTGTCCATCCACACACAAACGATGGCCCTCCATCATCAATGATGCTTTTTGTAGCATGCTAACATAACCAGCCACTGTCTGACAACCCTGCATCACCTGGAGCTTCATTGTCCCTCTGTAAGAAAAGGCACCCCATACCATTAGGGACCCTCCACCACTATGACGTGTGGAGAAAATTTCAGGAGGCATGTTTTTGTTATGCCAATATCGTTGGAAGCCATCAGGACCATCTAGATTGAATTCTTTCTCATCATATAACAGGACTTTCTTCCACTTCTCAATGTCCCATGTTTGGTATTCACAACCAAACTTTAAGCCGGTCCGCCTTGTGATGTTGAAGTAGCCGAGGAATTTGTTTACGCTTTTTATTTATCATGCCTTTTTGTTGTAAGTGTCGTCTGATGGTCATGGGACTGCAATCAGCATCTGTGACTGCCTTAATTTGACTAGAAGAAAGTTCCCTGTCTTTCATAACAACCCGTTTTATTCTCCTACTCAATGCAGGAGAAAGTTTTTGGGGCCTACCAGAGGATTTTGCTTTTCCGTAATTCTCACTGTTATTTAGAAAGTTGCAAATCACAGTTGTACTGCGATTTACCTTAGCTGCGATCGCCCGCTGTGACAAACCTTGCTTATGGAATTCTAGAATTCGAGAACGCTCAACTTTGGTAAGTTTGCTTGCTTTAGGCATGGTAACACCTTTACGCAGTGATTGCTAATCTCTAACTGAACTAAAAACATTGGAATTGCCATAGATCTAACAATTTATACCCCTGGTCTTATAATTTTGATCATGCGTAAATCACCTCATTTTATAAAAATGTAAATTTCTAAATAAAATGTTTGGAATGTAGCTTTTTGTTTCCATAACCTTTTAGATTGTAGTATTGGTAACCTTAAGTGGTAGGAGTTTAAAATCTATCCAGAAAAAAAAAATTCTTTTTAAAAATTTTTAAGTGGTCTTAAATTTTTGATCAGGAGTGTATACAGAAGTGCTAAATGGTATAAAAGAGCAAAGAGATGAGATATCCCTAGACATGGACAAGGAAATGAGAACAATTTACCCCCACTCCCAAAGATTAAATAATGGGTTCAGCTGGAAATTCCCTGAAGGTTACCTGAAATAAGAGATATCTGAAAAAAAAAACAAACAAACAAAAAAAACAAAAAAACAGAGGGCACAATGGCTGAAACATTGTGATAATAAAGAATATTAATCTGAATGTTAACAACTTTTTAGATCTTTCAAGAGGAAACCTACTATTAGAAAATAATAACTAGGCCAAAATAACAAGTGATAACAAGGATTCTTATCTTAAGTCAGTCAGTTAAGTGCCATACGTGTTACACGCTTGGGCGATCATGTCTCGAAAGAGACATGACTGACTGGGCAGAAGATTATCCTGCAGTAGGTTGCCATTGCTTTCTGCGGTAAACTGGTTGCCATCCAAGGCTATAGAACCCAATCTGTCCTGTTATTTAACCCATAACTGGAGGAAAGTGACGGCTTAATACCTTTCCCAAGGGTATTTGCGTGTAAATTTGAAAAAGTTAACATATTGCTTGCACAGAGCTGAGTAATCAATCTAAGTAACACTCATCTTTGAGTTTTCTGCATAAATGATTATTTACTTTTACATGTTTCTTTTCAGATTAGAAATGTCTTCAAGTACAAAAAATGCACTTTTTAAAAAAGTTATTTACAATTCAATCAATATCTAAAAAAGCATTAGCATTAATTATTCTCTTAGTAAATACCATGTATTTTCCCTGACAAAGTGAAACAAAATTTTTAAAAATTATGCCGGTCTACTCTAAAATAAAAAAAAATCAAATTAAAATAAGATTAAAAAAAAAAAAACGTGTGTATTTAAGCACCTTTGAATATATTTACAAGTAAATTTATTTTAAGTATAATTTATTCATAATTAAATTGATTGAAAAACTATAAAAATATAATAAGAATTATAAAATTAAAAACAAACTGTTTAAAACTCATTAAACAGCTATTACTGAATATCTGAAGAGAACAAAAAAAAGTTGGTACTGTAAGGTCACCTCCAATAACAAAGCACAAAGAAGTAAAAACATTATAGAATTCACAAGTGCTTATAACTACTATTGAGAATAATAAAACCACAAACCAGGTACAATAAACATAAAAGGCTAAATGGATCATAGAAAATTAATATACTGCTTTTATGGTTTTAGTTATGGCGCTAAGAATTTCAGAATTATAGATGTGGTGATGAAGATTTAAGTGGTTTCTAAAAATAATTTAAAATGCGTTTTATGTACCTTAATCTGATATTTTAAAATTGATAAATTTTGAATTTGATTATTACTTCTACCTCGTCAAAAGCAAATTGTTGTTCAATTTTTTTCGAGCTTATCACCTGCTTTTTGTTACTTAAGTTAAAAACTAACTTGCATGTTTTGAATCAATAGACAACCAAAGCTAAAAGTAGTTCAATAATACCCTTTGCATGCTGATAATATAACATTTATTTTTTTTATTTTCGAGAGGCCATCTTTTGTTCCATCTCACATTTCTTTTTTCGAGGTTGAAGATTTTTCATAAAAAGCAAAACAAAAAACTAAAAAAAAAAAGTGATAAAAATAAAACCCCTCTGGGCTGCTTTTTTTGTTGTTTCTTTTTTCTTTTTTTTTTCCTTAACAAAAAAGTATAACTAATGACTGATTATTTTGTTATATGCTGATTTATGGTTATTTAATGTTCAAAATTGCTCCACAAATAAATTTATGACTTATGAAGAAATCGTGCACTTTTACTAATGGAATGCAGTTTTTTTTTTGTTTTTTGTTTTTTTGTGTTGTTGTCTTAATTTAAAAAAATAATTTAAAAAAAAAGAAGAAATGGTTTACTTTTATAACAAATAAAAAAATAAAATGTACACTTCGGGAAATACTAACATTTTTAATTAATCTTTTTTTAACGAACACAAAACAGACATGTTTACGCCGTAACGGATTTTAAATATCGAAACAATGAAATAAAAGAAAAAGAAAAATAGTTTAATTATTAAGAAATATATGTTTTATTTAATTTATCAATCCTGATAAAGTAATTCACATGATCATTTCAAGAGATTAAGAAAAATTATTATTTAATTTTGTACAATATCACAGAAAAATCAAATCGGTGTTCTTCTGTTGTTGTTATAGTACAGGAAGTTATGTGCAAAGATTATCTCCCCTGCCATTAAGAGAGGATGGGAGTTGCAAACAGCTGAGCTGACCGATTTATTTATGTCAACAAAAGAAAAACGGATGGAAACTCATTTTGCCAATCCTGTTAAATAGTACATTATTCTTTGACACAATCAACACCTACCAATTTACAATAAATTAATAAAATTGTATTAAAAATAGACAAATACATACATAAGGAAAATATTCTATTTAATAATAATGGTGGTAAGGTGGGTAGTATCCTTATTTTTTAAACATGTCACAACGGAACGCCGAACGGTAACATTTAGGATTTTTGAAAAAGTACACATTCCAATTCTTTAATTTAAAAGAAGTTTCTAAACTAATCCTTTTAGTTAGATAAATAAAATAAACCACCTGTTTGTTTGAAAGACTAAACCTGCTTTTATCTTTTTAATGCATCATTTCCCTCGTAATAAACAATAAACACGTTAAAATGTGTATTATTGTGTGTATATGCTAAAAAATAAATTACGTAAAACTGTGTGATTAATGAAATGGATGATAGATCTTCTTGAAATACCATCTTTAATTTTTCTTATATATTTTTAGCAGTCCATCAATAAAACAAATTGAAAATTTAACTGCTGACAGAATTTGAAATTAAGTTATATCAGAAAATATAAAATAGAAACCATTTACTACAAATAAATAATTCTAAGATTCTCTAAACAAACTTAAATGCTGTAAACGAAGAACACACGACTCATTGAACTTGAGTAGCCATTATGGTCCAGCACCTCTTCAAACAATTCTATATTTACATTCACTGAATATACATTTTTTTTATAATTCTATCATCATTTAATATTCGACTGGAATCTGGAGTCATACTGATAACGACAATTCCTTTGTTCAATATCTGGAATAATGCAGTTATCAGCAAAAATATTTTTTATGTTTATGCAGTTAACAAATGTTTAAAAATACATCTGTTAAATTAAAACATTACGATGAATACTTTTCACTACTATTTTGTGTTTAACGATTTTCAATAGTCTCCATTCCTAATATTTCCTTACCAAGTACTGGAATTTGATAAATAGCTTTAAAGTCAAAAATAATTGTGGAAAAGATTTAAAACACTTACAGAAGTTTTAAAAGTTATTTTTTCTGTTATTATAAATTTTTGTTTATTATGTAATTAATTTTTTTCTGTAATGTTAAGCGTTTTACAGTCAGATTGTTACGCAAGTCAATGTTTTACTACAGTACACAATAAAATTTGTATTATTAATCAACCATCATTGATTGGTAAAAACTATATCAGGATATAAACATTATTTCGGTTTATAATAGAAGAAATAGTGATAACTTGTTTTGTAGATGTCAAGTTTTATTATTCAAAAAGTGCAATATTTAAAATTTATAATTATAAAGAAAGATGTCATGCCAAGATTTGATTAACACAATATACATGAATGATAAATTATTATTTTACATAATATGGGTTCCTCAACATCCTAACCTTCATCCAATCATTGATTTTAATTTTTTTTTTTTTTTTTTTTACTATTTCAACTTTAAAATACTTGCAGCTTTTATTACTTCCCAGAGATCTTTACTTGAATGTTGTTTTCCATTCTCTAATGTTGGGCCACAAGTTTCTGACAGGAGATATTGCATTAATTTGTATGGTACATTTGAAATCTTTTTTGGCAAGGTGGGCAATAGTCAGCTATTCATAATGTGAATATTGTCTTGCATTAATATAGATTTTTGTTTTACTCAAGAAATGTCTTATCCAAGAACTTATAATAATTCTCTACATTTATCTTGAACTCTTAACTTTGAAGGGATCTATCATTTTACTACCTATAAATATCAAGCCAAAGCATTACTCCATCTCTCCCCTATAGTTATGTATTGATTGTCTATTTTATGAATAATTAATAAAATCTTCCTTGTCAGTCATTTTTAACAAAACATGTTTAAAAGAAAGATTGCTGCCCAAATATACATTAATATATATATCTTTTATTTCCTAGACTTGCATCCTTTCCCTGACAACCCTTGTATCATGTTCTTCTCCCTTTCCACTCTACTCTCATGCAGCTCTCTTCACACCAGTGTTCTCATCCTTCTCTTATCCATTCTCTGACACCCCCTGTAACCTGTTCTTCTTTCTCATCACTCACCTCTTATGTAACACCCTGTGCACCAGTGGCACCACTGCCTTGCTTAGGGTGGAATGTTTATAATAGATTTGTCATCCACATACGAGCCTGTTTCGCTGTATCACAACTCATCAGTGTGGCTAGACATCTACTTGCTTCTGTGTTTATAGCATAATTATTTTTTAGTTTTATCAGAGGCCCAAAACTAGGCAGTCGTGGGCTGCAGACCATATATAAATCCAGCACTTACTCTAACAATTAGTTTAAAAGTTAGATTATGAAAAAAGTAAAAAATTACTTATATACAAGAAAAGAATTTTGCATATTACTTCTTCAAAATTCTTTTTTAAAAAAAATCAGTTTTTTTTTACTCCTCTATTTATTTGTAAACATCAATGTATCCTCATAATGCATATTTCCATTTTTAGAACCTCCCAGAAAGACTCCAATATGTTAAAGTTGATTTTCTGCTCCTCAAAAAAATATTCTGAGAAAATATTGTGCGATTAATGCATTTAAAACTTTTGACATAAAATATTTTTCTATTATATATAGACCTTTTTATTATTACATTTGTTCATTGGTATTAAATAAAAATCATATGCTGCTTAATTATATAAATATTCTTAACAATTGTTGGTAGTCTTCACACATACATAAACTAAACTGATTTAGTTAAGAATGAAAACTTTTATTGCACATAAATGTATCAAAGCAACTTTTATAATGAATAGAAAATTTTCTTGAAGATATTCTAAACAGCTAAAGAGAAAAAAAGAAAATTAATTCCAAAACTATTCACATGAAAACTCATTTGGTTTACAGAAAGAGATTTATACTAAGGACTATCACAAGAAAAATAATTATGGTAAGTTAATAGAAATTTCAGAGAACTGGGATATGATATGATATGATATGATATTGGTGAATATTTCTGAGATAAGGTATTATTTACACTGTTCAGACTATTGTTCTCATTTTTATTGTCATATTTGCAATATTCTGCTTTTTGTATACTCCAACTTTCTTTAGATGATATATGTTGGAATTTCAAACCAAAATCAGAAAAGCATGGCACATAGAACTAGAACAATCTACCCTGGTGAACAAAATAAAGGGTTCACTTCAATATTCCAAAATATATCACCTGAAGAAGGCCAGAGCATACAATTGCTGAAACATCATGAATATGATAATAAAGATGAGAATAATAGTTTGAATAATACAAATAGTGATATTATATCACCAAATACAATTAATGATAAGTCATTTTTAAATAACAAATCATAGATTAATTGGTTCCTGTAAATATAATTGTATTAATTTTTGACTTCATCATTAGTTTTTCAAAAAGAAGTTTCAAACTAATTAATTAAAAAGTGCATTGTGGTGCAATGGATATTGGCTCAGAATGAGAAACAGGAGAGCTGAGTTTGAATTCCAGTTGAATTTCTTGCATTCACTTATGTGCAAAAACCCATGGGAAAGGTATTAATCCATCTCTTCTCATTCCAGCTATGGATTAAATAGCGGACAGATTGGTTCTATAGCCTTGGTTGGCAACCAGTCTACCGCAGAAAGAAATGGCAAGCTACTGCGGGAAAATCTTCTACCTAGTCAGTCATGCATTGAAAGAGACATGATCGTCAAAGTGAGTTACATGTATGGCACTTAACTGACTGAATTAAAATTGGCTTTCATGAAAAAGTAATTTCACAATAGATATTAACACTTTCACTGGTGAATTGTTATAGTGTTGTTACCAGGCTGTGCTGGCCTATTTTGGATAAAATAAAGACTTTTTTCTTTTACTGTTCACTTGGATGTTGATAGAGAAGTTGCAGGGGCAGAGCAACCTTGGTTTTGATTGGATACTTTGCAGTACAGACTAAACTAAACTAAACAACAACCCCAACACAATATGATAAAAATATGCCAGAAAACAAGTCTGTACTGATTTGGAAATAGTACTAAGTGTTAATTTAGAATAGAAATGCATATTAAAAACATATGTTGACAACAGGTAGAGTAAGTTTCCTAATCTTTATCACCCTTTATTTGCTGTACAGAAAGTTTATACTGCTACTGAAGGTGACTCTGATCCCTGAATTTGAATTTGTTTGAATCTCATAGTTGTGCTGTCATTTCCTGCTATAGCAACAGAAAATAACTTTGAGTGAAATTAACAATAAGGATATTGCAAATGAGAGGCCTTGAAAAGAATGTGGTGGAAATAGAAGTAATATTAATAATGCAGAGTGATAAAGGTTAAAGACCTGTAAGTACATTTGGAAAATGTGTGTGTGTGAGAGTGTATATATATATATATATATATATATATATATATATATATATATATATGTGTGTGTGTGTTGACAGCAGGCAATGTAAGGTTCATAAATACATTTAAGTACGTCTACAACAGCAGAAAATTTATATTTAGCCAACCAAACTTCATTTTCCATGAATGTCACTAAATAGAAACTATTTCTATCAAAATGAAATTTTTCATGTAAGTGTTATGAATTAAATTCATTAAAAATAAAAATTTCAATTATGATAAATGCTTTATTTCATGACAGTTCTTCCTTTTGCATCTGAATGTAAATGAAACAAGATTAAAATATCAACACTTTGTCATGTTATTTGAAGAATTGAAACATTGTTTAATTTATTTATTTTCTACGGTTTATCCACCCTTTGCTGGTTATTTAAAGCCAAATAAAGTTTTTTGTTTTTTTTTTGTTTTGAGATAATGGTTTAGTAATACAAGTCTTACTGATTAAGTTAGGGGAGAAGAGGTGGATTCATACCTTTCAAATGGTAATTAATTTAATAAAAAAACCAAATGAATTCACCACATTTCAATAAACAAAAATCATTACCAAATCAATGAGTGTAACAAGAGTTTCCATAATTCTTACAAGATTTCACTTCATTGCCAAAAATTAAAGAAAGATTGAGGAACCAACATTAACTATTCACTTTCTTATATAATTTCATAATCCATGATGCTTAAATAAACTCAATTATTAGTGTGAGGATATATATCATGTCCTAATTCAGTCAGTCAGTTAAGTGCCATACGTGATACACGCTTGGGCGATCATGTCTCTCTCGAGGTATGACTGACTGGGCAGAAGATTATCCTGCAGTAGGTTGCCATTGCTTTCTGCAGTAAACTGGTTGCCGACCAAGGCTATAGAACCCAATCTGTCCTGCTATTTAACCCATAACTGGAAGGAAGAGATGGATTAATACCTTTCCCAAGGGTATTTGCACGTAAGTGAATACAATGGATTCAAATGGAATTTGAACTTGGCTCGCTGGCTTCTCGTTCCGAGCCGATATCCACTGTACCACACCGCACTATGAATTAAAAAAAAAGAAGACTGAAAATGAAAAATAAATAAGTTTCTTTTATACACTGAAAATGCATACAAACAGAGAGAAACAGAAAATGAATGAGCAAGTTAATTTTACACATGTTGAAATGTGTAAAATGGAGAGAGAAAAGGACGAAAAAAAAAAGCTAATTTTACACATGAAAAAGTGTAAAAATAGAAAGATAAAAACCAAAGAACATGCTAATTTTACATGTTGAAAACATTGAAATGGAATAAGCAAAAGTGAGCTAATTTTACATGTTTAAAATAGAGAGAAAAGGAAAAGAAAGAACAAGCTAATTTTACAATTGTTAAGAATGTGTAAAAATAAAGAAAAAGAAATAAACTAATTTTACACATGTTGAAAATGTGTAAAAATGGAAAGAGAAAAGTGAAAGAACAAGCTAATTTTACACATGATGAAAATGCTTAAAAATGGAGAGAGAAAGAAAGAAAAAGATAATTTTAACCAAGTTAAAAATGTATAAAAATGGAATGAGAGACAGAATTAATGTTACACATGTTTAAAATGGAGAGAGAAAGAAAAAAGAAAGAGGCTATTTTTACACATGTAAAAAATGTGTAGAAAGAGAAAAGAAAGAAAAAAGAAGCTGATTTTATCCATGCTGTAAATGTGGAGAGAGAAAAACAATTTTATACATGTTGAAAATGCATAAAAATTATGCAATGTATCTTTTGTTCGTAAACCATCAGTTTGACTTGTTGAGAACTACTATATGTTGTTTGTTGTTAGTTTTTAATCTGAAACTATAATATTTACTTCTTTGATTAAATGGTCAGAAACAGATCTTTATTTGCTTTGCAGATAAGATAAAAAAAATTAATATTCTGATAAAAAATTTAAATAAAAGAGCAGATTAGCAAAAATTCCTGGTAAATATTCATGTATCAGTATAATGTTATAGTGGACAATTGTGAATGATAAAACATTTTGTTGAACAGTGTCACCTATGCTATAAACCCACATTCCTGGAGTGCCTAGTGAGGATAAAATCACTAGTAATCACTCACAATTCAAACACATTAGACATTGTTCTACTGCTAATGCTATGACATATAAAAATATATAAAAATTAAGACATTAACAGAAAAAGGAAATATATCAAAAGGCTCCAAGATCATGGTAGAAACTGCATTTGCATGGATATGGCACTCCTACACTATGACAGAAAAATCAATAAAGCCTTGTGATATTGTGAGGTACTACTGGAGTGCTTTGAGTGAATAGTAATGATGCTTTGAACTTAGTCATGCCTGACAGTAACTCCAACAAAGTTGTTGGAGGTACTGTTGCTTCCTCACCACACACACACACTTCAGTAGTTGTAAAAATTAGTAATTAGAACGTGCATATAGTGCAATAGCTATCAGCATAGAAAGTGAAATCAGCATGCTGAGTTCAAATTCCAGTCTGAGAAAAGCCTAAATCCAGCTCTTCTCCCAAACCAGTCTATGATTACATCACTATGCAGACTAATCTCTCTAACCTTAGATGTCAGTCAATTAATAAGACTATTTTGAATTCAAAAAACATGAAGTCGGCACCAGAAAAAAACTCTTTTTCCAACCAGTCTATCACAAAAAGTAATGGCAACTTACTGCAAAAAAATCTTCTGGCCAGTCAGTCATGTCTCTTTTGGGACATGATCGCTGAAGCGTATATCACATATGGCACTTAACAGACTAAATATTAATAAAAATTTATAACGTCTATCAAAATATGTAAAAATTACTGGAATTTAACATATTTTTTTAAAGCCAGTACAATTTTTATTAAGAAAGTACTCAAGAGATAACTAGTGAAACAATAGTCACTAAATTATTAAATGGTCAAGCAACTCAACTCTTGACTGACACCAAATTTACTAATAATTTATATTATGATGATATTACAGATTGAAAAATATTTTTGACCTAATTTGAAAAGAGAATTTCTATTCTTAGTAAACAGAAAGTAACCAGTATTACAATTCATTGATATATATAAGTTATCCATTATATTTTGTTAAATTCAGTTTAACAAAAATATTTATACATATCTACTAAGCTACAGGATGAATAATACTTTCTACATTCCTATCGAAAATATACTTGTAAAAACATGTATTTATATTAATAAAAAAGACCCTTATGAAATGGTCTAATAATCCAAACAAATAAAAATCTATAGAAGTTATATTTGGTAAGTGTTGTTGTTGTTGTTGATGATGATGATGTTCATCCTTTGTGAGCGAAAATGACTATTTTTCTCTACAAATTACTTATAAGAAACTTATGGCTAATCAGGCTAATGTTCATTCTGAGTTTTCTGCTGCAGTGTTGTCAGAAAATGTCTGGTTGGGAAGAAGAGGGGGAGCTTGACCTGTCTTTCCAACATTGTTGTTTTTGCTGCATTTTTTGGATGTGTTGCACTTTGTTTTGACTAAGGTGTGCTAGGCAGGGCAATCTTGTGCAGTTTCTTCTCAGGAGGCAGGAGGGATGTTGCTGTGTTTTAGGGAGATCTTGAGGGTGTACTTGAATTGCTTTCTCTATCTACCATGATATCACTTCCCTTCCTTGAGCTCCCCGTAGAAGCAACACTTTGGAAAGTGGTAGCCTTTCATATGGTGTAAATCTGTTTATCTGCTAAGTATTGAGGGTGTGAAAGAACCTCACGTCCTAATGATCTTGCATTGTCAGGTTGGAGAATAACACCTTTTCTTCTTTACCAAAGCAGGACATTTTCCTTTACCCAACAAGTTGCTGGCAATAAACATCTATAGTGATGGTTTTTTGGTGTTCTAGAAACTCATAATGAACAGTATCTTTCATATTCCACCCAACACAAAGCAAGAACTTCTGTGGACATAATCTTGGTTTTGATATTGACACTGGTTACTCATTTTGTGCTAACACTATCACTATGTCCCAGGTATGACATATAGATGGCACCACTAATAAAAATACAAATGATTTTTATGAAGTACTAACCTTCAAATGGCACATGACAAAATTGAAACCAATCGGATTATTAGTTTACAAATTACAGTTATTCAAGTAAAGCTACTGTTGCAAATTTTCAAAATAATGGAAAAATCTGAATTTCATGTGTTGATAAAGCATTGCTTTCTGATGGGAAAATACTGTTCAAGCAAAGCAATGGCTTGATAAGAGTTATTTGAACTTTGCTCCATCAGAAACAATGGTTAAGAGGCGGTATGCTGACTTTAAATGCGGTCGTACAGATACAAATGATGCTGAATACTCAGGTCACCCAAAATCAGCAGTTGCCCTGGAAAACACTAAAAAATCCACAAACTTATATTGGCCAATCATAAATTGAAGTTGCATGAGATAGCAGAGAAATTGAACATATCAAAAGGCAGTGTATTCACCATTTTGCATGAACATTTGTCAATGAGAAAGCTGTGCTCAAAACGGGTGCTGTGTTTGATCACAGTCAATCAAAAACAACGATGATAATTCAGAGCATTGTTTACAACTGTTTCAACGCAACAAGAAGGAGTTTCTGCATAAATATGTGACAATGGATGAAACATGGATCCACTACTTCACTTCAAAGTCAAATTGACAGACAGCTGAGTGAACGGCAGCAGGTGAAAGCTGTCCAAAGCAACCAAAGATGCAAACATTAGCAGGCAAGGTTTTGGTCTCCGTATTTTGGGATATGCAAGGTATTTTGTTAATTGATTACCTTGAGATTGGAAGAACCATCAATAGCGAATATTATATCGCATTACTGGTGCATTTGAAGAAAGAAATTGCTAAACAATGGCCACAAATAAAGAAGAAAAAAGTGATCATCAACAAGACAACGCACCATGTTACAAGTCAATTGCAACGATAGCAGAACTACATGAATTGCACTTCAAACAGCTTCTGCATCCACCCTATGCTTCAGATCTGGTCCCCAGTGCTTACTGGTTGTTTGCAGACCTCAAAAGAATGTTCCAGGGAAAGAGATTTGGCTCCAATGAAGAAGCGATATCGGAAACTGAGGCGTATTTTGAGACCAAGGACAAATTGTTCTACAAAAAAGGCACTGAATTGTTAGAGAAGCATTGGAATCAGTGTATCACCATAGGAGGAGACTATGTTGATGAATAAAGGCAAATTTTGCCTGAAAGTTGTTGCTTTATTTAGTTAGGCCCAGAATTTATTAAGTGATGTGTTAACTATTGTCTTTTTGTTTTCTGCTGATATGCAAAATCATTTGTAACAAAGCAATGCAAAAATTAAAGCTTGACATTCCTGAGTAAAAGATTGCTGCAGATGGTGGAATATTGTATTAAGTTCTCAAGGGAACAAATGAAGGAACCCAAATTCCCACTTTACAACTTTTCCCAATTAAACTCTGAAATTCACTATAAATGATACTGTTAGATAGAAGAGATGATAAACTAATTCTAAACATTATTTTTCTTTCCATTTAACCTTGGTTGGTCAACTTAAAATTCATAAAGGTGAAATGCATAATTACTTTCTACATGTTCTAATATATTACTTGATCAAAATGAACAGCAATGTAAAAAGTATCTTTTTTCATAAAGTTCTTGAAAATTAATGTGCATATTATTTTACCAGCAAAACTATACACCTGTAAATGATAAAGAACTATTTGCAATTGTAAACAAGATTGCTTCTTCAAATCATTAATATACATAAATTTCATGCTTTATTCAGAGATGTAAAAAATGTCTCAAAAATGTGACATAATTCTTATATAGAGTGCAACTTTTTATCTACAAATGTTTTTCTTCTTATGAAGCAACTGAAAGAACATCAAAGTGGAACAAATGAAAAGATTTCAAATTGTGTTATTTGATCACTAATTAGTGTCAGCTTATTACTCTTAATAACTATCTGAACTTGAATTTACTTGTGTTCTGTCCAACAGAAGGTAATCATATTTGTTGTTTTTCTGCTATGATATATAACAAAAGAAAGTGAAGCTTATGTTTCAATAATCTTGCTCATTATCATACACAAGCTTTTAAAATTACTGTTATACTTTAAAACAGATGACTCTTGATCAGCTCAGAAGTAACCAACACTTTACTGAAACTTGAAAGATTCAAATTATAGCACAGTTTCTTTAGTCAATAGTTATAAGGGTTCACCATCCACAATGAATCTTGTAACTTGGTAATGTAGCTGAGAGCAAAGTATTTTTTCTTTTTTTTTTTTTAAACAGTATGCTTCAACCTGTACAAGGACTGGGGGCAACTCAAGATAGAGGGTTACATTAAGGGGTAGTTTATATGAAGAGGATGGGAAGATAATGTTTGACTCCACACTTGAACAGATTAAGATTGCATATTCTTAGGTAGATTAAAGTTTGTTCTATATAGCAGTGGTTTGCAGGAAAAAGCTGTTTGAGTAGAACTTTTTACTGATGGAATGCGGAGGAAGGTTTGCCACTATGTAAGTGGCATGGTGGATCCTAAATGTGAAGGTCAGACTTGGTAGAACCAGGAAATGTAATTTGTCCAAGCACTTTCCATGGTAGTAGCAATAGAGCAGTGAGAGACAGGTTGGAATTTGGAAAATAATTCTTCTCCAACAAGGACACAGAGACACATCTGAACTCAAAATTAGAAAGTGAGTTTTGGGCAGCTCTTGCGCAAATATGGCAACAGTACAGGAGTGGCACAAGAAGCAGATCATTTTACCTGCATCTTTAGTGATGGATTGTATATAAGAATTCCACTTGATGTTGGGTATTAGACTGAGGCACAATATTCTCTCAAGAAACAGGGCCTCCTTGGGCAGACATTTGTTCATTGTGATTGATGGTAGTTTGGAGTTTAATCAGCAGTGATGGAGTTTAACGAGTTTGGTTTTGAATCTAACCAGCCAGTTCTTTTTTTGCCACTAAAAAATTAGTGTTAGATCAGAAGAGAGGTCAGCTGCCAATCTCTGATCATGAAAACTTTTGGAGGTGCACCCGTATATCCTCGTATCATCAGTATAGACATTTACAAATGATGAGAGCATATTCTTAGGTAGATCATTTATGTAAATTAGAAAGAGGATTGACCCTGGGGGATACCTGCATTGATTGCAAGGGTTTCAGAGTATTGGTCATTAATAACTACTTTCCAGGATCTACCTGTTAGGAAAGATTATATAATAGAGAAAACCCTTTTAATGATTCCATAGCTGGAGAATTTGTGTAGTAACACTTGTGCTAAACCCTGTCAAAGGTCTTCAAGATATCTAATGCTATGGTTCTTGCGGTATGTGTGTTGTCAAGGACCTCACTAATTCTGTGTGTAATGGTAGTTAGGATGTCAGTAGTGGATCAGGTTGATCAAAACTCATACTGCTCATCACACAAGTGGTTGTTCCTATCCAGGTGCTTGACAGCCTCCTTGTTGATTACAACCTCAAAAAGCTTACTAATGCTACTGAGAAGACTAATAGGCCTGTACTGAGAATGGGATGATCGGTTACCTGCATTCTTGAAGACTGGGTGTACATATGCGATTTAAGATTTCTCCTTCAAGAGTGGTTAAATAACTTTGCTAGAATCAGGGATAATTCTGGGTTGATATTCTTAAGGATGACCACTGAAATTTTATCTGGGCCAGTGACATTTTTTGGAGGGTCAAGGCTTTTGATAAATCTAGAAACTTTTTTTAATGAAATATTACTGAGATTGTGCTCAGTATGTCATGTGAAGTAAGAGAGAAGATGGCCTTTGTCAGCTAACATTGAGTTTGAGGCAACAAGCTTTTCCTTGTCTGTCAAGGAGGATAGGACCTTGGAGCCATTTGTAATAGTGTGTACAGCCATTTTAACTATGTTTATAATTGGGTGGGTGATTTTCAAGAATTTGCAAGATCCAATTTGTTTCTTTTCAACCTTGGCCTGGTCAGCTCATGCGTAGATGCATTTGTCATTTTCCAGAACTCTCTTACAGCGATTGTGAGTGGTTCTGAAAGAAGTAAGGGCCAGACTACACTGCCCTTTGTGATAGATTTTGAACTAGTGATACCAGTGAGCTATGGCTGCATTCCAGAAAGAATCCATTCAGATATTAGGGTAGCAGTTCTCAATTTACTGGCCAGATATAAAGGTACCATGGTAAGCTTGCTTATATACATGAGGACTAAAAGACTAATAGGGAAAAGTGGAGGTGACAAAAATTACTTGGAGATAAATATATAAATTAAGCCAGACATTTTAGTTAAAAATTTTCTTTTTACTTTCATAGTCACTCTTGAATACTAATTAAACACAATTTATTAAGAGAATGATGTTTATCCCTGTACAAAAATATAATAGAACATTAAGGCTGTAACCATACCAAGTGGTGATTATGTGGATTCAGAAGCAAGTGAATTCTTACAGGGTTGGGTGGCTTGCCCATTGTAGTTGAACAACCTTACAGAGCTAAAGGGTTCTGTTCTACAGCTGGGGGAAGAAGTGGATTCATAGCTTTCCCAAGAGCATTAGTGTAAAGTGAACAAATTATCCCAGCTATAATTTAAACTCAGCTAATTTCATTCTCTGTGTTGTAAACCATTAAGCCACCTACACCTCTAAGAAAGTGATATAGTCATTAGTTTTATTTTTTATATATTTTTTTCTTGCAAAGATAAACAAAAATCATCAAATAAACCAACTTAAAAGTGTATATAAAAAATAATTCTAACTTGAAAAACAAATTTTACAAATATATCTTACTTTAAGCTATAAATATCATAGATGAGAAGCTATCATATGAAATAAATTTATGAGAAATTTCATGAACACAATGTAGCAAAGTTTTCAAAGTGATTAAAAAAAAAACAGAGAAAGATATTCCAATGAATAAAATTAAAGAATTTCTGGATATAAAAAAAATGCATTTACAAATAATAGAAATTATTATTCTTTCAAGTTAGCCAAGGTGTCTGTAGTCAAAGCTCTAGTACAAAGAGAAAAATATAATTTAAACTAGAAAAATAGACAAAATTAAATAACTAATATGATCAAAATAGAATCATTAAAAAATGTATGTATATTAACTGATGACAGATTATGAAAATACTTCAGATTAACTCCTTTATAAGTAGCTACTCCGACTTGCAATTGAAAAGTTTAAAGTTTTGAGTTGCATGGTAAACTATATTAATATTAATCTTGCTTTTTTATTTGATTAATTTCACCCCAAGCAGGGCAACAATGCAACTAATATGAAGAAGGTTACTGAGTGTCAAAGAATATAAGAAAAACATTATTAAGGAGTGAGAATAATTGAAGAACAGACATTAAGACAGCAGAAGATAACAATTGACACTGCATTTAAATTTTTGAAGATAAGATTGGAAAGAAGCCAGATGAGAGTTCCACGAGTGAGAAAAGAAACCTAGCCTAGAACTTATGGTTACATCTTGCCATTTAAATTGTAAAAAGGAGATCTTGCTGCCAATCTAGTACTGCATCATAAAGTCTAAGTACAAGAGGAGAGTTGAATCTAATGAAATTTCTTAAGATGTATACAGATTTTTAAAAAATACTTAACTGCTTTAAATAGCAACAAGAACTGATATATAAGTGTTATGTTAAGAGATTGATACAAACAAGGGTATGCTCAGATAAAGCTGCATAAAGACAATTAATGGTTTCTGAGAAGTATGTAATCATTCTTTTGTATAGAAAAATAATTATTGATATCGTCTTCAGATTTTTCATTAAGATGTTGCAATTATACATTTGTAAAGCTAAGTTAATGTATTGGCTGATAAAAATAAAACATTGTTTATCAACACTAATTGTAATGAAGATTTTTAAAACAATAGAAATCAATTATGAATTATATTGTAATTACCTAAGGCCTAAAAGAAACATGATTTTTTTTGCTTAAAAGCAGTTAATTTTATTGATAAAATTTCAATCTTATGTTGAGTATGATTACAAAATATTATATCATAAGTAAAATAAATTTACAAAGTTTTTACTTATGAAACATTAGTTTCTGTTGTGAAATATTTTCATTTAAAAGTGCCAAAGAAGTCATTGAACATTTTTTGTAACAACAAATGTATAAAACTGAACATGAGGAAATCTTTTTATAGTCAATATAGGATTGTATATCCTTTAAATTTCTTCAGACATTCATTTCTATTGGTCATATTCCAGAAAGCTTCTTACATTTGAAAATGTCAAAATTGTACCACTCCTCTTGATGGCTTTTCAAAGTTGGATTGCATTTGCAAACTTACTTCCAACCATTGTGCGCTGAATATTTACCCACATCTAACCTGACCAGTAGATAATTTCTATTGTCTGGTCATCTAACCACTTTCTTTTCTTATTTTTGCAGTATTGACAGTAACATTATTTTGTTGAAAAATAACACTATTTTGCTTCCTTCTAGGAAAGGAGTTCTGGATGGTGAGAATTAGTCCATCCTGCAAAGTTTCCTGATACTCCTTAGCACTTAAAGAGAGAACACTTAAGTTCCCCAACAGCAGATACCTTGCTATGCAACTTAGACTATGATACTGACTTCATTATGCTTCATAATTGTTGACATGCATTCAGGTTTGGATTGAACTGTTCACTACATCTATATTCAGGACTGATGTTGTTGTATATTTATGTTTTATGGATTATCAACTTTTTCTGGGTTACTTAAAACTAAAACATGTTTTGGATTTTAAAAATAATACTTTTTTTTTTTTTGCAAGTGATTATTGCATTAGCAATCTTTTGAGAATAACAATGGTTTATGAAGATACAAGTCCTACTATTTAACCCAAAGCTGAGAGAGGGGGGAGAGAAAAGTCATAATTTTCCCAAGAGTATTTGTGTATAAGTAAATGTAAAGAACCTGACTGGAATTCAACCTCTGCTCTCTGATTTCTCATTATGAACCATTATCCATTACATCTGCACAATGTTCAGCAGTACCACACATAAGTCCAACTCTGGACATCTCACCCTAGAAAACTTTCTCAGTCACACTTCTCATACTCAGTTTAAAAGTACTGTCTTATTTGGCAGTAAAGTCTTCCTAGCACATCATTTGGGGGCTCAAACTAATTTTTGTAAGTCTCTTTGTAATTTCTTTTTTAATCGTTTCACCCCAAGCAAGGCAGTACCGCCACTGATGCATAGGGGGCTATATAAGAGTAAAAGTTTAGAGAGGAGAGTGAAGAGAAAGACGAACCAGTAAAAGAGGGTGTCAGAGAAAGGGCAAGAGAAGGATAGGAACACAGGTGTGAGGACAGTTGCGATGGTAGAGAGAAAGGAAAAGAACAGGGTATACAAGGTGATATAGAAAAAACTGGAGTCAAGTGGATAAGAGATGGGTATTGACATTGCATTTAAATTCCTGAAGGTTGTAACTGTCAGGAAAGCTAGTATATGAAAGGTAGTTTCACAGGCGGGAAGCATGAGAAAAGAAGTTGCTGGAGTAGAATTGTCGACTGCATTTAGTAGATCTAACTGTAAATGGGTGGGACCTTGTTGCCAGTCTGGTTGCACAAGTAAATTCATGTGGCAGGGGCACCAGTGACTTAAGTTTGTCAGAGCAGGGGGCATGGAAATATTTGTAGAATAGACATAGGGAAGCCACATCCCACCAGTGAGAAATTGGCTGGAGTCGAGCTGCCAAGTCAAGACCTGTCACATTACAGATTCTCCTTTGGAGCCTGCCAAGAACACTGAGATGAACAGCAGGAGCACCTGACCATATGTGACAGCATATTCGATGCAAGGGCAGATGGTTGATTTGTATATGTGCAAGATGAATTCAGGCAAAAAAAACTTCCTGGCCTGACACAGTGACCCAACCTCTCTAGCAGTAGATTTAACTATTGTCTCAATGTAATGATTTCACTTGCAGTCAGAAGATAGGCTAAGGCCGAGGAGGCACAGTGTATTGCTTTTAGGGAGACTTGCTTGGTTCATGCTTATGGGGGCAGGAGAGGTTGCTTGTGATGGTTGACAGCAGTTTCGTTTTAGAAGCATTGAAATTCACAAGCCACTTCTTACCCCAGTCCACCACTGAGTGTAGATCCTTCTCAAGATCAGCAGTGAGGTTATGTTTGTCCATCACGCTGGATTTCTTACTGATACGGAAGTAAATTGTGATGTCATCCGTGTAGATGCCTACTTGGGATTTGATCACATCTGAGAGATCATTTATAAAGATCAGGAGAAGTGTCAGGCCTAGGATAGAGCCCTGGGGGACACCAGCATTCGTGCAGTAGGATGTGAAGGCATGCCCATTTAAGATGACTTTCATTATGCGGTTAGATAGGAAAGATTGAATCAGATCAAGCAAGCATCCAGTGATACCATAGTCCTGTAGCTTGCGTAGAAGGCCAGCGTGGCAAACCCTATCAAAAGCCTTGGAGATATCCAGGGCAACAGCACGAGCCTCACCCAACTTATCAAGGGCCTGTATTACTTACACAACAAAATATATAAAATTACAAGTGTTTAATTTTTTCTGTTTTATCTTCTTTGCTGTCAAGTCATCCTAATTTGCTTTTATATTTATTTTGTCCATTATAGAAAATTGACCATGAGAAAATATTGCATAAAAAGCAATCGTAAATGTTATTTGATAAAACTATATAAAAAGTAATCAGTTAATTGTTGTTATTTGACTCAGAATTAAAATCAGCTTTGATTTTTGTAACATCAAAATGACTTTTGATACAGAATTAGCAGTTCAGCTAATAATTTAAAGATATTTATTTCTGAAGGTGAGTATTGTCGACTTCATAAAAAGACAATATTCATTAAAATTTAAAATTAACAAAAATAAAATATTGTAATATATGCTTTTCTATGATATAGGATTAGAAAATTTGTGAGTTTATCCTTTACTAGATGCTCCTTTGTCATGACCTTATGCTCTATATAGTTGTTCATGGAACGATACCTGTATTTTTAAACAATGAAACTATAAGAGCATTGTGTGGGATGGGAACACCGATTTTCATTAAAATTATTTCAAAATCTTTGTAATGGAAATAAATGGTCTATCAATGTTAAATATTTAACTTTCTAAAAGAAATTAGGTTCTAAAACCATGGTTGTGATGTAATTCAAAGTTGAAAAAAAAATAGAAATATTTTAAAATGTAAATATTTGATTCTGGGCTAACAAAATATAAAATCAGTTTTAAACTACAGAAGAGACTTTATAATGTTAATAACATTTTTTAACAGTAAATATCAGATTTAATCTGAGAACATTTAAACTCCAAAGGAATAAAATAAAAAATCTACCTCAATAATCTAATGGTTCAAGATAACTGAATGTCATACATGCAGACAAAAAAAAAATAAAAATTAAAAAAAAAAACTCCTAAGAAATATTGAATTCACTTGTGGAAGATGGAAGAATAGTATGATTTGAAGATGTGAATGGAAGTGGAACTTTAACTGTTTAAAGCAAAAACATGAGCAGGAAAATAAAGTTAGAAAAACTAACTCTTTGCCAAGTTAAGACATGAAATATGAAATGATACATGCAGCCAGTTAGAGAGAGAGAGAGAAAGTGATAGAAAGAGCCTTCTGTTAGTGATAAGTAGAAAAAAAAAAGGGATTGAGGGATAGGTGTAGTAGTAGTAGTAGTGGTGGCGGTGGTGAGTATCAATAATAATAACAGTTTGATAGTTCGTGACCAATTATTGTACATGAATGCATATAAATTTAGGTGTGCATGTGTGTGTATATACGTACACACAAACAAGGTATATTTAGGCTGCATGTATTCATCTAAACAAGTATTGATTAAACACTACCAACAAGGTTTGCCTCTTTAATTTTTTATTGTATTTTTCCAGTCTGCTAATAAGATGTTGTATATTGATATTGAAATTGTGAATAAACTATCTGAAATTCACGTTTATTCTGTTGTTTTGCTAAAATACTTTTGACTATCTCAGTCATTTTCAAGAACCATGCAGAGTCTGTGTTGTAGGTAAGATTTTATTGATTATATTCTGATATTCATTAGAAAGCTGAAAGTTTAAAATGATGTCATCATGGACTATTTTAAACTTTCAACTTTCTAAAGAATCCAAACATGTAGCCAATAGAATCTTGCATACAACAGACATGATATGGTTCTTGAAAATGACTTAGATGGTTGAATGTATTTGAACAAAACAGCAAATATCAGCTTCAAGCAGTTTATCCACAATTTTGATCTCAACATACATCTTATTCTAAGCTGGAAAAATACATTAAAAATTAAAAAGACAGATATTTGATTGTATTTAATCAAAATTGTTTGAAGATGAATAATCAGCTGTAAAATTAATTTTTCAACGTTGTTTAAACCTGATCCTGGCACACAACTGCTTTTTTCAAATTTAGTTTTTTAGACTTAGATGCTAAGAAGGTAATCAACTTGGATATTTAAACACATGTGCCTGTATACAGCTAATTGGTCACGTACTACCAGTAGTAGGGAGGAGGGACCTACCCTAATGAGTTCTTCTATTCTGCTGTCCTTCTGTTCCAGATCCGAGGTTGACTTGGATTCAATAGCGTGTAGCTGGACCAACGTTAGATCCGTCTGAAATTAGCAGGGAGACAAAGCATTAAGAAATGTTGTTTCCATTTCTCTATGCATCACACACAGAGTCTTGCTTGTTCAATAAATGTCCACTTCTTTCAATTAAAAAATTGTGCAGTCAGTTCTGTCATAATTTACTACACTTGTTGTCCCTGGAGAGACAAGTTTGAGAGAAAAACCCATCATTTTGCTAAAAAGATGAAATCCATAAGAAATCACTTGTAGGAATTGGTTTTCAAGTTGCTGCTGTATTTGCTGCTGCATTGGCACTATTCCTATTGATAAGTTTAAGTTTTAAAGTCAGGAGAGATTATCAAAGAATAGATGGGCACAAGGTAGAAAGAATTAATCACGATGATGTTTAACAGTCATGAGGGATGAAAAACTGATGCAATGATAAGAAAATTTAGAGCAATATTATAGATAAAATAAAATGAATAATAATAACTCTATTAAAGAAGAAGAAATAAGACTTCCTACTAGCAGTAAAAGGTAAAGCTTTCTTGGAATTGAATTTGTGAATATTTATATATAAATGAAGTACTGTAGGAAGGATAAGATGACTGAAGCTAATTTAAAATGAGCACTCCACCAAAATATAAGTGCATTATTATAATATAATGGTATTTAAGAATAAACAACAAAGTTTTAATCAATATTTGAAAACTGCCATTTACTATATTTAAAATAAATTTGAATATTTTTTTTAATTATTCAACCTGACTATATCAGAACACAAATAGCAAATATAATTGCAAGTAGTCACTAAGCTTATAATGAAAATTATATTTAGATGTTTAATGATGAATACCAGTTTTAAAAAATTAGTTTCCTTATACGAACCAGCTTGTGATTTAGTTATTTCTGAAATTCTGAGACAAAGTATAATTATTATTCAATGAGTATTTTTTATTAACAACCTCATCACTGTCAGTTTTTTTTTTTTTTTGTAAAGAATTCTTGACTTTATCTAAAGAGCTATGTCGTTTTCATTCTTTGCCTTTATTGTTTTTTATATAGCTTCTTTTGCAAGAATTTGAACTCACAACTTCTTTCTGCCAATCATTTCTGGAGTCATTGCCTATTACTATCACTATCATTATATAAACAGACAATGCGTAAACAGCATAACTGCCACTGAGATTTAATATAAGATGGGAAAGAGGACATAGCTATAGGATTATCATTATCACTTATAATGACTAATATCTTAAAAGAAATAGCTTGAATAAGGGTGGCATTAAAGACAGCCATCAAGGTGTGATATATAAATAACATCTTCATCCTCTGGCTATAGCAGGAAGATGTACAAATAACACTAGGCTATGTGAACTGGATGTCCCAGTAACTTTTCCAGACCAATGATTCAAGACATCTGTTTACTGTAAATTGACATTTATGGGACAGTATCTAAACTTTGACTCTTGCTAACCCACAGAATGTAAAAAAAATATCTACTGCTGTAAACATACAACCAAGGTCTTCTCTCAGTCTTTTACCGAGTGGATGAGTCACCCCATACTATGATTTGATTCTTGTTTGCGTAGGTGTGAACAAAAACTGGGAAAGTCTCAGGTGTACATTCAAAAGGAAAAGAAAGATGAAATAACATCATGACAAGAAATGGGAATACAAATTCTGTTTCTAATACATTTGGTTATTTATTAGGCCTGCGGAGTAGGTAGTTAACACTTGGGACATCTTCACTGCAACTTGTAAGTTCTATCATGACAGACTAATGGGCCAGATCTTCCCTTCAGGCAGTGAGAATTCCATTGACCTCTGACTCTACTTCTTTCTTGCTGTATTGTTTGTTTCCTCCCTAACTGCCACTGCATAATTAACCACTGTCTCACCACAGCTTGCAACTGACAATTCTAACTGTGGCTGTTTATATAAATCAACAATTGGAACTTCCTACCTTCCAGACAAGTGGCACTTGAACCTGAAAGCTTTTATTTATTTGTTTGTTTCACTTGGGGATCTATTTTGTCACACTACCTACAACATTGGACAAGGTTTATAACTAGTAACACAAGCATCAAATATGAGATGATCCGCATAACGTAGAAAAGAATACATACTCATCATACATACCATCTGCATCTGCTAGTGAACATACAAATTTAGGAAAAAAAATTTAAAAAATCTTATAAAACCAACAATCATCTGACTTTACATTAAAGGTAGAATGCAATAGTTTTATAGAATCTGAAAGTTCTAAACTATCATGACAATTCCAAAGCAACTCATAAAACAACTGCCAAATAAAATTCAAGCTAAAAGAATGTATAACCAAAAATATAATAGATAATTGCAGGAGAGAATACATAAGAGAAACCATATACTCCCTGACAATAAACAACATTGAAAAGTAATAGTTCATCTAGATCGCCATTTGCTAAATCAAGAATGGCAGATGACATATAAATATATCATTTATGGAAGTTAAACTAAAAGAATTTAGAAGACACTACAATTGAATGAACTAGTTCATATGCTATGGTTGAATAACATAATATGAAAGCCAAGCATAGAAATAAGTACCAAATGAAAAGTTTTGCTCAGAAGAATTCATTAAGTTTAAAGCTTCTAAATTCCATCACTGAACTGTTTTATAAGACAATAGTGTAGTGGATGATGAATGACATTAATACCTGTTCCTATGTTTGTCTTGTTCCCTACAGTTATGAATTCAATTCTTATATTAGCCTGTAAGTCATTATACTAATTCAGTGAATGAAAAGTACAATGCCATGAGGATGAATGAAACGTTAGTAAAAGGAAAGTACATATGCAAGATTTTAGGATATAAAAAAACAAAAAAAAATAAAGCAAGATTCCTCCATAAAGGATTTAATTTAAAACTCCCTAAATATTGCTTGATACAACATACATGTGAAATGTTATTATTTAAACAACAAAAAGTAGGAGACATGAAAATGAATAACGTACTGTTTCCTTTAATCAAAAGCAAAATATAATTCTGGTCCACTTCAAATTTATGTTGAATAGCTGAAGAAAAAGCATTTTTATAATAGGATAGTATTTCAAAAAAAGGGAAAATGTTTTTCTTTTCTTTTCACAGATAAAATCATTTGTTTCTATATAATTTATAAATCCTGTTTTCAATAATTATTTCCTCAATACAGACTGAAATATTTTTTGTTTATTAGTTGCATATTTGGTAATATATACAAAATGAAAATTGACAGCAGTTAAAGTGTAATCTAACTATCATTTACTTTCAAAATATATTTTCATATTTTTAACCTTTTATCATTTGGGATGGCTATATTTCTAGTTAACATAATATTCAGGTTTGAATACAAATTTTGGCAGACCTAAAGGAGACTACAACCACCTTTAAATTTGTTGTTTTTCTTTTTTTTTTTAATTTTTTCATTGCAATCTTATCGATTACACCCTAAACTTTCCGATTGACAAAAAAAAATTTGGAAAAATTTCAATATTTAAACAATTGTTTTCTCATACAACCTTTTAGTAAATATGTTCCTGTACAATTAACTCTTTTGCTTGCACATATTCAACTAGTGAATCTTTTGCGAAATTTTTGAATAAAGCCATTCTTGGAGTTTCCGAGGAAGATGCTATTGTAAGAACTGAAGAAAACTTGAAAAAGACAAAAACAAGAGCAACAACTCGTCCCAAGAAAACCAAAACAAAGCGATCCCGACACGAGTGGTTCCAAGATGAAGGATCGATTTACTATAATGTTGTATGAGAAAGTGAATGCCCCCTTACAATTGTTTAAATATTGGAATTTTTTTTCAAATTTTTTTTGATAATCAGAAACTTTATGTAATAACCAATAAGACTGCGCTAAAAAAAAGTAAAAAAAAAGTAAAAAAAAAAGAAAAGAAAACAACAAACTTAAAGGTGGTGGTAGTCTCCTTCAGGTCCACCCAAATTATTTATTTATTTATTCAAAAATTAAATTAAAAAAAAAACAAAAACAGTTAAGTAAATATATTTCAACATCATCCTTAAATATAAACTGAAAATGGAACAGAAAAATGTACTGATAAACTGGTTTATTAGAAAAAAGACTTTTTTGCCTTCCATCAACAGAGTAACTCAACTTCACCTTCTTGATCTCATATTTTCCATGAACAAAGTAGAACAATTATATTGAATCAAATGCTGCTGCTAGAAAAGTTAGTTTACAATGTCATTCTTCATAATCTTTCTTGTTTTAATGTATCTTGCACATTTATACGTCCACCATTCATCCATGCATCAAATATTGTTGCTACATCAGGCCAGGTGCTTCTGCAAAATATCTAGTTATTCTGGAGAAAATCCACAGAAAAATCTGCAATGTTATCAATCCTGACCTGGCATCTCAACTTCCATCACATTCTCACTGCTTTAGCATAACTTTCATTTTCCTTTTCTGTAAATATTTTCATGGTAATTATTCTGATGAGCTTTCCTTATCAATACTGCAACTTCACAAATTTAAATGCAGTATAAAATTAAATGTAGATTGGTGCCGAGGTCTCATAATTTCACTTGTGAAATTGCTAGTTGTAACCATAAGTTCTATGCTAAAGGTTTCTTCTCTCATACGTCTCACTTGTGGAATTCTATTCCAATATTCTCTTTGCCTGTCAAATACAATCTTCAAAAATCTAAATGCAATATTTTTCTGTCTTCTTGAATCCTGTTGTTTTATTGTCTTCTGTTTCTTTGACTCTCAATAATTCATTGTATCTAGGTGGCTTTCATTGCTAACTAAAAAGAAGTCACCATTATTGAATGCTCAAGAGATTCTTAAAAGAAGAATGTATCAACACTTGAAATAATCAAAACTGGAAAGAAATAATAGATAAAAACTACTGCTTGAAACTTTTAAGCTGATAAAATAACTTTTCTTATCATCTAAAGTAATTGAAATATATGATGGCATATTATACAGTGGGATGGTGACATGAAATATAAATAAAAAATATAAGTTATAATAAAAGAAAATAAAAGTTATAATTACTATACTTGATGGTATATATTTGATTTGATTTTTATTTTATGGCCTATCAACCCTTTATGAGTTATTTAAAGCTAAAACATATTTTGAATTGTAAGAATAAGTCTTCTTTCTTTTTCTTTTGTGAGTGACTAATGCATTAACCATTTTTTGATAATAATGATTTTTTTAAAAAATAAGTCCTACTATTTAACCCATAGCTGGATTAAGAGATGGATTTGTAACTTTCCAGAGTTTATTTGCCTGTAAGTAAATGCAATGAATGTGACTGGAATTTGAACTCACCTCTCCAATTTCTCATTGTGAGCTGCTATCCATTACACCACTCACACACATTCACTGATGGTATATAAGAGCCTCATTTACATTTAATATATTAGTATTAAAGAAATCTAAATTTCAGATGTAAGACTAAAGAAATATTTTTTAACCATGTTTTAGGCAAAAAGATGTCTGATAGGCTATCTCACATGAGGTAGGATTTTCATTAAGCATTAACTTGCATTTAGATATTTAGTTAAAGTTTTGGCAGTTTTTACAAATATAAAAATTATGAATTTCATTAATTTTGTCTAAAGTCTACATACTAACTCACAAATTTAAATGTGTGTATGTATTAAATTAAATCAACAATAAGAAAACCAGGCTATTTCTCCAAAGACTCACATTACCAGCCCCACTAAAATCACTTAGAATTTATGCTATCAAACAATGAAGAAACCTTCAAGTATGCTGGACAATTTCCTCATGGATGAAAAGGAGACTTGAGGTAATGAAGATGTGATTTTACAGAAGAATACTGATAATTTCATGGACAGAACATGTGAGCAATAAAGAAGTTCTGAAGAAAAATGAGAATGAAAAGGATTGCTTAGAATCAAAAAGTCCAAATTTCTGGGACACAATGAGAAAAGAAAACTTGAACTCACAGAACATATCAAATGCATGAGGGACAGAAGGAAACAAGGAGTAAAGTAACTAAAGAGCTTATGTGAGGTTAACAGTTTTATAATGTTGAAGTCCTTTATTTTTTATCAACAGATTTGATAGTCAATATTGGTTGAATCTGATTATATGCTTTGATCTTTTAACACTGAATTATAAAAAATCAGAGTTTTAGATTTCAATGAAAACCATATAACTTTTTTTTAAAATTCAGACAATCCTAATGGCAGTGAATGCTGGATAGTCTCATCACATATAAAGGAAAGACTTGAGGCAACAGAAATATAGTTCTACAGAAGGATGCTGAGAATATCATAAACTGAACATGTGGGTAATGACAAAGTTTTAGCAAAAATTAAAACAAAAAAATACTTATACTTAACATATGAAAGAAATGAAATTTCTAGGACACATGAGGAAAGAGGACTTGGAAAATTTAACACTCACAGGACATATAATGAAAGAAAGAAGGAGACAGAGAACAGCAGTGCATAATGTACCTAACAAAATTGTGTAGACAGTTGGCAGAACAGGGATTAGGAGAGATAACAAAAAGACAAACTTTATTAAGTGCTACAAAGGAAATGGTGGATAGCCATAAGGTATAAGTGCCAATTGGTAACATTGAAAAATATATAAAAACTTAACTTATAAATATGGAATAACTGAACTTGTCAATTTTATGGTCAGATTATATACCTTTCTCAATATTAAAGTAAGTTTGCACTTAATGACAGCAAATAGTCATTATAATAAAAATGATTTTTATTTTGTTTGTTTTTTTATTGAAGTATTGAGCTTAAAAAATAAGAAAATGATAATTTTTCAGTTCAATAAATACTTCAAAAACATATACAAAAGATTTTTCTATAAAAAATATAAAATGAAAATAGTGATTAATTTAAAACTTCCTATAAAAAGTAATAATTCATTATGAAGATTTCATATTGAGCATCACTCTCAGTTCATTTACTCTAAGAAAAAGCCACATAAATAATGATAATTTACAATTTTAAATAACACTACTGTCACCTCAGAGCTATATATTAAATCAATGTATTTGTTCAATGTATGTACAATTTACAATTGTAAAATCTTAGTAAATCAAGGAACATGAAATGAGAAGAGTAAAATATTTTAAAGAAAAACTTTACTGATTATGCACACGGCTATTTTTTTTCTAATAATACAAGAAAGTTACAATTAAAGTAAGAGAATTTGATATAATCTTGGTGGAAGCTAATTCGTTATATTTTTAATCCATGTCACTTAATGGTTGTTTTTTTTTTTTAATCATCTCACCCCAAGCAAGGCATTCCACTGCCACTATTGCGCATGGGGCTACATAGGGGAAGGTAAAGAGAAGGAGTGGTTAGACATAGGGAATGTCAGGAGGAAGGTGACAGATGAGTAAGGATAGCGAGGATGAGGGTTGGGCAGATGGGAAGAGTGTTTGATAGAATGGGAGCAGGTTAGTGTGTTAGGAGGTGTCTATTGACCTTACATTTAAACTCCTGGAGATTGTAGCCGTCGGGGAAGCAATCGTTTGGAAGAGAATTCCACAGTCGGGAAGTGCGAGGAAAGAAACTGTTGGAGTAGAAGTTACGGCTGCATTTTATCGGTTTCACTGTAAAAGGGTGGGACCTAGTTGCTAATCTAGTATCTCGTTCAAATTCGTATTTAGGGGGCACCAGTGATCTAAGTTCATCGGAGCAGAAGCCGTGAAAGTATTTATAGAAGAGACACAGGGAAGCCATGTCGCGCCGGTGGGAGAGAGACTGCAGGCGGTCTGCCAAGTCGGTATCTATCACATTACAGACCCTCCTCTGAACCTTATCGAGAAGCCCGAGGAGAACAGCAGGGGCACCCGACCAGATATGGCAGCAGTATTCAATGCACGGGCGGATGGTAGATTTATAAATGTGCAGGATAGATTCAGACGGAAAAAACTTCCGGGCCCTACACAGAGAACCGACTTTCATAGCAGTGAATTTAGCAATGGATTCGATATAGTCATTCCATTTGAGGTCCGCTGAAAGTGTGAGACCAAGGAGGCGTAGTGTTTTACTCTCTGGGAGGCAAGCCTGGTCCATGCTAATGGGAGGTAGGTGAGATTGTCGATGATGGTTAATTGAGAGTAGCTTCGTTTTAGAAGCATTAAAATTTACTAGCCATTTCTTACCCCAGTCCAATATGGACTGGAGGTCTTTTACAATCTCAGCTGCGAGGTTAGCTTTGATGCCTACACCAGATTTTTGTAGGAGGCGAGAGTAAACTGTAGAATAATTGTAAAAATGACCTGAGTATTGTAACAATAAGCAACAGAATAAGAAGAGAAACAAAAACAAAAACAATAATGAATCTAATACAATTGAGCATGGCTGTATTTGCACACAAAACAAAAACTATTTTACAAGCCTCAATGTAACTCTAATAGCTAAATATCAAAGTTGTGGAAAAATAAATATCCAAAAATACAAACAATAAAATATTACAATTTATAATAAAATAACTGATATGAAATATCCAACAAAGTATATAAGATAGAAAATATAAAAACCAGTTGGATGTTTAAAATTTTATTCTGTTGTCAACTTTTCAGCCAGTAAGAACATTATAAAAAAAAATAAAAAATAAAGAAAAATTGTTACCATAACAACTTTGTTACTTAAAAATGCTGTGATTCATTTAAAAATATTTTGAAAACTTAACAGTTAATTGAAAATAAATATCTGAAAAAAAATGTGAGTCATACATGGAAAAATGTTAAAATAAAATAAAATGTAAAATATTGTGATTTGATAGATGAAAATAAAAAAGTTATGGAAAAATAAATTACTAATTATACTATAAACAAAGTAATTTATAATATGAAAAATATCCCTTAACTGTTAATTAAACTAATCAATAAATGGAAGAAAAGAAAAAAATTTAAATTAACATTTTCTCATTTCAAATATGTGATTAATCTTCATTTAAAACATACCCAGTTATTCTGCTTGTAATTATACTACTTATGAAGGGAAAAATTTTACTTGAACAAGCATTGTAACTATTGATAGTGAAGAAATCTAGGCAAAATCTTCAAGTGATAACATTTATTGTATATACAAATAAAATCTGCTGTAACTAAATTATGTAATAAGGATTTCACATTAAAAAAGTTTCTATAAATTGTAAAAAGTTGGCTTTTCAGACATATATACTTATCTCTACAGTGAAACAGTTTAATCAATAAAGATGTAGAATTTCTGGAAAGAGGAGTTATTATTTAAACTGTTTATATTGTACTTTATTGTTGTTATAATATTTTGTCTGTTGTGCACACCAGCCATCATCAGGTGTATATCAATCTGGGTAACCTACAGGGAATTCTGAATTGGACCTTCTATTTAATCTATGAGAATAGATTTTCTTATTCCATTCCTGTGTCTAGGAATACCAGTGTCTAGAGCTTATTTTAAAGTTCTATGGGACAATAGCCAAGTGGATAAAACCAAAAAATAATTTCTATGAAATATTAAATTTTAAGGAAGTATACATATATTGTAAACTTCAAGTCAAATTCATAACTAATTTCTTTCTAAGATCTATAACATATATATTTTTTTCTGTGGGGCTTTATGGCCTGAATTAGGTAAACTAGGCTATATCACATCATACATTTTATGACCAACAATTGCCTAACAGGATGTATAAAGATACAAACCATTCTGGACACAACTGGCTTTATCTTAATCACATCTTTAATAGAGAGTAAAATCCTTAAGTTATATGGTATCATCAAACAAAACAAAAAAGTAGTTTTTAAAAAATATATGCCTTCAAAGGATGGTTGCTGAAAAAAGAAATATTGGGTTTCAGCAAAGAAGGTGGCATGACAACATAATCAAATGTACACAACTCTATGCTGGATACTTAAACTAAAGACTGTGAACTATAGATCGAGTTGAGTCATGTGAGCACACATTTTGCTATAGACAGAGAAAATATTCTAAGATGATGCTTTGAGTTCATCATTTAAAGCCCTTAAATGTATAATGTTAAGGGTGAGGGATCTTGCACTTTCTAATTATATCTGTTCATATTAATTTGTTAAGCGATATCTTAAACATTTCGAAGAGCAAGATTGGACTGAAAATGGAGTACTGCTGCCATATATAGGAAGAAGCTGTCCAGTCTTCACTTTCCAGTCCTTACAGAGCTCAAAAGCATCTCTACATCCTTGTGAGTGACAAATTATTTTCCACCATGAAATCCCTTTCCTATAGATGAAATGTCACAAGTCTCTTACTGCTCTATCCCTATTTCCATGGAAAGTTTCAGACGAACTACATTTCTAAGTTACACCAGTTTTAACCATCACAACTAAGACTTGTCATGCTACGAGCAAACCACCCTCATTCTCTATGTGTTCTATTGCTGAGTACCAGTTTATACAGCTTCTTCCCATGAACTGCTGCTTTATGGATTCGACTCTTAAGAGAATGCTTTCCTGATCACTACAATATTGGCCTGTCTAGGATCAACCATTATCTTCTCTACATACCGCCATAAAATATGTCTCTTATTCTCTAATAACTCTACCTCAAGCGACACTTTAGTCTTGTACAGAGTGAACATCACTGTAATGATAACAATGATAAAAAAATAAGCTAAAGTTCCAATATCAGAAAATCTCTGGTTCAAGCTGATAAGACCAGAAATAAATAATTGAATGTTTTATCTGAAAAACCTTATTAAATATTTTTTTTTATTTGAACATAGAAGATTTTCATCAATAATGTTAATTTCATTTACTGTTCATCAGCAAAGTGCCAAACAATCTTTTGATGAACATAAACGCTGTAGTTAGACAAGTTGTAATGTCAAAAAGTTACATTTGCAGGTAGAATAAATTGATGATGATTACTACAGAATTATTCTGCTACAATTAATTATAAATGCAAAGTGTTAGTCAAAATGTGAGATTATTTGAACAATGCAGACAAACTGTTTGATCACCAAATGTTTATATAGTCCTGGGTATGACGATACACTACATCCAACAGATGATTGGAAGATCGGAGGTTTTGAGGAGCATGGAACCACCTCTTAATTGATGTTGTTTCCCAATCCACCCTGACTCAGGGTGGTAGCACCTGTTAGGGTTTCAGCAATAGGCAAATTGTGAACCTCAAAACACTATGAAAGTAGAATACCTTTTTATAATAAAGATACCAGCAATATATTTTTATATAAAAAAAGATTACTAATAATATATATCTGTAGTATCAATACTTATTTATTGTAGATTTACCAACAATACATTTTATCTGGAGTTGAAAGCATACAACTGCATTCAAAATATTTAGAGGTTGATATACTGTTAAAAAAATCACCAACCAATATGGCAATATTGTCCATGAGCGAGAGCAAAATATTTTTGCAATACAAATGCTTTAAGGGTTGATGAATGTTCGTCAGTGACAAAATGTGTTCTAGACAACAGTTGACAGGTATGACACTAGAAAGTTATGCCAAAGTGCATGAGATATTCCATGTAGTAGGCAAACTATCCATAATATCTATGGAATTATGTTCAATAAATTTTGTAAGTTATACCACAAATGTGAAGCCATAACCAGAAATAACATAGCATTGCAATCTGTAAAGAACTAAAATTTAAAACCAGAGACAATCCAAACATCATCAATAAGATTATAATCAGTGATGAATAATGAGTATATGGTTACAATTGGAAGACAATAACATAGCAATTGTAAATATGAATTAATATCAAGTAAATGTTAATCTTTTCTCTTTTTCTGAAATTGCACCCAACTACACATGTATCATTTTGTTCAACATTTCCTGGCTTTCAGAAACATGAGAATTGCTCTCCATAGCTACTACTTCCCTGCATTTTTTTCCTTTTCTCCAAAATAAAATTCCAGGTGATAAAGCATCATTTTAACACAATTGAAGCAGAACCTGAAGATTAATTCACATTCATGTATAGAAGTTTTGAGAAAAAATACTAGAATTGTTGTAGACATTCCCAAATGGATGACTTCAAAGGAAACAATGAAAACTAGCATAAGAAATATTTTCCATGGTTACATTCCCCAAACTTCTGGATGGTGCCATCAAATATTTAACCCTTTGGCAAAGTGTAGCACCCATTCAGCCACACTGCCAAGGACACAGTGAAACCACAGGACTGTAACATGGCGAATTGTGAAAAGGCAACAGAGGATCTCAACTGAGCCAATGTTACTGTCTACATTGAAGCAAAGCAGAGGAATCCTAGAAGACCAAAGGTCAGAATCACCAAGCACTATCACGAGAGTTACTGCAACACAATCACAGTGGCGGTATCCATGGTTGCGTAATCAGCTAATGAAATATTCATTAAATATTTAACAGGACATTCTTCAATTCACTGAAATTATCATACTTTTATATAAATAATTTTATTTTAATGATTTTATAAAATTAATACAAACAAGGCAAAAATTATTTAAAGATTTCATGTTGAAACACTAAATTCTTAAGAGGCAAAGCATTAAATTAAGAACTGATATTCTTAATCTATATATAAAATTCTGTGACTTCTGTTAGTCCATCTGACAATCTTATTCTCTAAAATATCAACACATTGACCGATCAAAACTAAATTTTGGAGAGAAGTGCAAACAGGTAAGGTGGTGGGGTGGAGGATACAAAGTACAGTTGGTTTTACTAGGTGTGTAGCTTATTACAATTGTAATTCATTTTTTTTTTCAATAACATTTTATTATTTAACATACAAAATACATTATTTTAAAAATAATTTATGATTAAAATAACAAATAGTTATTTAATAAAAATGTAATTCTTTTTTATATCTTTAAGCTTTTCTATATATTAGAATCCAGTTTCCAGTCTGCCTTGTATTTGTGAGAACAATAAACATATTACAAGACTAAATGCTTCAAAAACTTGGAATTTGGCTCCAGAAAGAAATAATTATACATGGCCAGTTGTATGTTGAATGCCCAAGAGTAAGAAATCCTAAGAATTTATTCTTTGCTGTTAAAAATGAAAAGGGAAAAAATAAATTTTCTTTCAAAATATTGCTTACCATGAAAGTTCTATGAAATTAAATTAAGGAAGTTATTAAACAGTGAAGTAGGTTTTTTTGTCAAAGTACTTTTTCAAACAAATCAGCTTATTCTAATTTCATCAATTAATTTGTGAAATTGAACAAAACGTAAAGTTTGTAAATCTCAACAAAAAAATGTTAGCAATAACTCCAAAAATGCTAAATACTATGAGGATTTCAACATGTGTCAGTATGCTGCAAAAAAATTCTACCTTATAAAAATGACAGAATTAATTAATGATCTCAACCGGTTGATATATAAAAACTTAATTTCCATTTGATTATTCAAATTTTATTAATGAAACTGTTACTAAAAATTAATTCTCAAGAGTAAAATTTAAAATCCTACTAAAGTCAATAAGTTGAACTGAAATCCCCTTATGACTTTTACCAAGCTAATATTGGATGTAAAATGGTGGTTCATTAAAAGAGAAAAAATAAATTATATGTGATGCTTTAGATAGTTTCCAGTTGATGGCAGCTGCAAAACTGACCTCATCATATATTTTTCATTTCTTTATCAACCTCAAAATTAATTTGAAGAGTTTAGAAATAAGAAAGTTCCTGTCTTCTTCCTCAGTGAATATAAAAGTCACATATAGCAAATTATTTTTAAGGAATTCTACTTCCAAGTAGTAAAATTAAAACATTCAATTTAATCCTTACTTTTACAATAATCTTTTAAGCAAAAAGATTCCCAACTTTTCATCCAATGTTAACCTTTAGCACTCAGCATTATTAATATTGCTTTCTTTGCTACTGCATTCTTTTTCCATTGCAATAACCTTATTGTTAATTTCACTCAAAGGTACTTTCCGTTGCCATAGCAGAGTATGACAAAACAATTATGAAATTCAAATAAATTCAAAATTAGTGGCAAGATAACCTTTGTGCACAGCATTTAAAATCCCATATAAAATGATAACGGTTAAAAATAACAAGTAAAATCTCAAGTAAAACATGAGAATTTCATCATAAAGCAAAAACTCTTTGCTCAATGTTGTCACTAATACAGAAAAACTTGCCTTAAGTTATAATTTGCTTTCTTATGGGATTTTTCTGATATATTTTTTTTATTACATGAATAAATCAATTTTCCAAACTATCCACTTTTCCCTTAAGTCTGAAATTTAAATATTGAAAATTTCATAGCCTACTGCCCAAATTCATTATTTATGAAGTGTGATGGCATCATCATTAGAACAAGAAATCGGGGATCCAAGTTCAAATTCCAGTTGAATTCCTTGCATTCACTTACACACAAATACCCTTGGGAAAGGTATTAATCCATCTCTTCCCTTCAGTTATGAGTTAAATAACAGGACAGATTGTGGTCTATAGCCTTGGCTGGTAACCAGTCTACCGCAGAAAGTAATGGCAACCTACTGTGGGATAATCATCTGCCCAGTCAGTCATGTCTCTTTCAAGACATGATCGCTCAAGCATGTATCATATATGGCACTTAACTGACTGACTGATGGCATCATCAACATTTATGAAGGTTCCCTCTAATTTCCATACTGTTATATTCACCGTCACCATATTTTTTTTCCAAGAAAACCTCTAAAATGTCAACATAAGTAAAAGAAACTGTTTAAATTACTTTTAGATATCCACAATTTACAAATGCATATTCTCTGCCTCTGAACCACACAAAAAAGTTAATAAATTTCAAGAAGTAAACAAACTGTTCACATTCGATGGTTCTATGTGAAACTAAACAAAGTTGGGGATGTTTATTCAAAACTATGGTTATCCTATATATCAGAGAAAGGCCTTACACAAGCCTAAAGATGATCATATTAATCTGAAAAAGAAAATATTGTACAATTGAAAAAACAGCCCACAAGTTATATTTTTGAATGTATGAAATTGTAATATATTTTTTTCATAAAGATGGAATGAGTCTATGACTGACAATTCTATGAACAAAAGACTAACCTGTGCAGACTTGGAACATGTACACGTCGTTGTTGCTGCCGATCGTCCTGGAAATGTAATGCTATCAGAGCTGGTCAGGCTACCATGACTTTGTGTCTGACTACTCTGTGGTGATGCACTTGCAAAACCCTGAAGAAGAAAAACACAAAGAATTATAGTTTAAAATAGAGAGCCCTTTTCATCTATTGTTTTTTTTAGAGTAGCATAAAAGATTCTTGGTAAGAGTACAGAAAAAATATTGTTTAATTTACAATAACCAAACATCTAGACAACTGGGTATTTTCCCCAGTTTTCCACTTGCTTTTCTTTCATCTACTGGTAATTTATTTAGACTCATGGTCAAAATGTAAGTTTAACAGACATTAAAGTACTTACAGATATGTGTTAAAAGAGAATAAATACACATGTATCTAAATCATTTAAAATACAAACTTTCTTATATGCTTCTTTTGGGGTCTCACCTGAAATAATATTAAGAATTTTTCTTTATGAAAAAAGATAATGAATCTGATGTATTTTCATGAGATAAAGCAATCAAATGTTACAATATATAAATTGTAACTAAGCCCTATATAAATGAAACCAATAAAGTATAAATATTTAAAATGAACAAAAATGAACAAACATTTCATCAAAAGTAATAATAGACTAGCTTATATAAAATGAAAATAAAAATAAAAATGACCCCATTATGAAAACTACATAAAAAAAGTTTTCAAAATACTAAGGGTAATATTCAGTCATAATTTGAACTATTCTCTATATATCTTCTAATTTAATTTTTTTGTTTTTATTTTTCTACTTATATTTTATCTTCCATTTAACTTTCTTTCACATTCTTTCAGCTTTTAAATTCTTTATTAATATTTTTTAATTTTCCTCTCTTTTCCATATTTCTCTCAACCTTTGCTAAATTTAAGTATTATTGTTTTATCTGATTCTTTCTTTTTCAATGCATTTAATATTTAATGCATGTAATCTTTTTAAACTTGTGTAAAACGAAAAGAAAATCTTTAAATTGTCAGAAAGAAAAAAGCAATATATTTTTTCATATTTTATTTTATACAGGTATTTATTTCAGAAAATAAATTTATTTCCTTTCTAGAAAAAGTATATTAAATCAAAATGTTTTACTCTTAAAACCCAAATATACTATTCATATAGTCTTGGTATTAATGTCTCAGTAACAATTTTGAACTCAACCAGTTCATTTAGATATGACGCAAAAGAATAACTGTATGTTAAAGATAATATAATAAAAAATGGTCAATTAGGTACAAATTTCTGCTATGCTAATAGAATGGTAAAACAACAGTATCTATTATAATTATGTAAGAAGTGTAATAATTGACATGTAAATTATTCAATGAACTGAGAGAAACTTATGTTATCTATAATATATTGACTTGTGAGTAATAGAAAGATAAAAGAATTTGCAGATAATGCTTCCTGAGTAGACAAATCACCAATTTCTTACTCATAAGTATGATATCAAGGGGAGGGAATACAAAAAGCTATAAAATGCTTTTACCCATAATTCCATTCCTCAGACAAAATATTTTTATAGAAATATGATTTTGAAGCAGAAATCAGAATCTGAGAAACAGATAAAAGTAAAAGAAGAAAAAAAAACATGAGTACCTTATCTACCCTTAAGAGTTTAAAATAATAGAGAATGAGCATATATTGTTCAATATATTGTAGAAACTTTTTTCTTTAATGACTCAATCAACCTGCATGTAGCAAATTATTTAATGAACAAACCTTGGTTTAAAATATGTGCAGCTCTTTCAAAGGAAAAGACTGAACATAGATAATGCAGAAATTTTTATACATTCAAGACAAATAGAAGAGAGAGTAGTGCTTAATTCATAGGAATTGTATAAGCATTAAACTATTCTAGGATAAACGTATGTATGAATGAATATACACTATGAGGAGTTAATGCAGACATTTAGGTACTTAAATAATTTACTTAAGTGTTATACACACTTGTGTTAAATATTAAGCTTGAAAACATTTACTAGAAACTGAAAAAATAAATAAAATTTACTCATTTTTCAATTTAATCCAATAAATTTAAAATATTTTTTCCTTTGAAAAATAGTAAGTATAACTTCATTTATCAAACTTCTGTTTATATCACTGATATATCATACATGAATATATTCATATATACAAAGGAATGTAAATAGGTATAATTATTTTACTCAGATTATAAATACATACATACACACAGTAAATTAATTTACAATAAAAACACAAAAGATCAGCAGTAGGCATTTAGAAATCATTAGAACAAAAACAAGACTCTTTTCAGGAATAATGGAGTTCATTGCAGACAGAAAAAAAAAGTAAGTAAAAACATAAATGAGAATGGAATGTAAAAAAAAAGAAGAAAAAACGAAAAGAAAAAAAAAACAAAGAAAGGTATTAAACAACTTTCATAGACAATTCAGTCTTCTCCTTCTCCTTACATGAATCCTATTGAACATGTATGGGCCATTTGGAATGGTGACATAGGGTAAATGCTCAAGAAACCTATAAAAGGAAATTTGCTTTGTACTTTCAATGCAGCCTGACTGGATTTCCCACAAGCGAACATAATATATTTGATGCCTGAAAAATTAAAAATTATAAAATTTGTTTACAGTAAATCTTCCAAACCCTAATTTGTATTAAAATATATATATATTTTTTTAAATTTTAAGCTTATTAAATCTGATGAATCATTTTGATTTTAATGAAACTTTCAGGACTTATTCACAAATAAATAAAATTATTTTTGAAACATTTTTTTTTTAGAAAATCCTGGCAAAAATATTTTTTGTGCATCTGTTACTCCCATTTATGTAATTTATGTAATTTCCAGAAATTCTTTGTTGTAGTCTTTAATGTTTATATTAGTTATAAAGGCAAGATCTTGGATAATTTAAATCATCAATTTTTTTTTTTTTTTTTGTTAAACAGGAGCCCCAGTTACTAAAAAACTGCTCTGAACTGTAAAATAAAAAATGCTATAAAACAGACATTATTTAATTAAAAAAGCTTTTAATTGTTTTTATGAGAAAAATATTTTTTGATAGTGAATTTTTATAAGAATTGTTTTCATTTTTTTGTTTTTAATTATAATTAGAATGATTTATAAAGTTTAAAATTCTGTATTAATTTTTAGAGGTTAGGTCATATTGTTATTAAGTAAAAAGTATATACATTAATCATATATGAATCAGCAACTTCCAGTATTTAAAAATCAAAATTGAATTTTTTTCTGTATAAATGTTGATTTTTGTAAATACAGACATTCATACATGACATTATCTGAAAATAAAAGCAGTAACTATTAATAAATTTAAAATTTATTGATAATTTTTTAAAATTTCCTCAACAGTGTCTTCATATGTAAGATAATGAAGCCAAAATACCTAATATTCAATAAAATATTTTTCTAATTTTTAAGATTACTGGGGAATTAAAAAATTATATAAAAAAGGCATTCACATTGTATTCAAGTAATTTATACAGTTATGGGCTCTTTACTTAAAAATGCTAATCATTAAGTTATTGATAAATCTCTCAACACCTCATAAAAACACCCACCTCTGTTTAAAAAAAAAGCCTTTCTGTGATATTTTAAACTGAAAGTAAATAATATATGTTTTAATTCAAACTAATTAAATTTTAGTCAGTTAATTTTCCTCAAATAAAGCTTTAGAAAAGTTTTTTTTAAAGATTTTTTTAATAAAGAGAATTATGTTGTGATCAGATTTGTCAATATCAACAATTTTAGCAGTGTCAAAAAAGAAATTATTTTAATCAATTTAAATTCAGTTTGAAATCCAGCAAAGTATTTTTGCTTATCGAAAATATTAAATTTAATCTACTGGCTTAGAATTAAAAAGCTTCAAGAAAGATTTTTCATTTTAAAATGTAGCTTAAATCTTAGGCATATATATATATATATATATATATATATATATATATACACATACACCACAAACACAGTACGATGGTTAAATTGTCGGCATCATATATTTTTAATTTTACACATATACATTTGTTTTTTGCCAACTGCACAGTATAGTAAAGTCAGCTAGGCACCATCTATGGGAAAAAGGCCACTATGATGCAATTCACTCTGACAGAAATTTGGAAATGGCATGCTGTTTTGCTCGGCATTCACACCAGGACTTCCAATACAAACATTTCAGAGTGTTTGGGTGTCAATCCAAAGATGTGCAGAGAATTTAGAAAGAGTTTGGTGAGTCTAATGGTGATTATGAAGGTGTTTGTAGTGATCACTAGTGATGGCAACATTAGGTCTACATTCATTTTCTCACAGTGCCTCAGACTCAACACAGGGGCATAAATCAAGTGTTTTGAGGAGGTAGTGTTGCCCTGGGTCAAAAGGGTAGCTTCTGGAAGGCTCTATGTCTGGTAAAAGAACTCTGCACCTTACCACACAAGCAGGAGAACCCAATCATGGCTATCAGACAATTTCCACAACCACATCATCCCTTACACCTGGCCACCTAACTCCCCAGACTGCAAATTCCTTGATTATTTGGTATGGTGCAGTTGAATGAGAGACCAACAAAACCCCATATAAGACCAAAGATAAAATGAAGAGAAGGATTATGGTAGCATTTACCAACTTAAACAAAGGGAACATCCAGGAGAATTGCAGGAAATTTTGAAGTTGTCTGGAGGCTATGGTTAAAGTGAATGGCGATTTTATTAAATGAATTTACTCTTTCGTATTTTAAGATATTTTTGTGTAATATCTGTTTAAATGCGATGTCAGTGTCGCTTTGCATTTTGCATCATTTTGACGACAATTTATCCATCGCACACTGCATTTGCAATGATTTCCTTTGCTTATTTAGTCCACCAAACTGTTAATTGGTCCATTGAGAACAAAGCATAATTATTTTCTGATTGGTCATTGGCTGATTCACTCAGTACTTAGTGAGACGCAATCAAGCAGCATTCTGTTATGTTTCTGTTACAAGCGCAGCCTTTTAGAGAAGAATAAGCATGAAAAGTATGTAAAACTGCTTTGATTATCAGGATTTTAAGTATTTCAAAATATGTAGAAAACCTCTATGACAGCAAATGAAAATAAAGAAGCCCATTTTGGAGGTGTATTGTGGTGAAAAATACAATGATGGTGCCTTGTATTAATGACAGTAGGACAATGTTAGAATGGAAAGATTCAGAATTGCTATACAAATAGAATCAAAACCACAAACATGATGATATGCCTGAATCTAAATATGAGACTAACCAACAAATGGAACATGGAATGTGATATCATTTTAATTAAGGACTTAATGAAGGCTGTCAGTTATTTTCACACGATAGTGGAACTGATTTTGTTAAGACATTGTCGCATAAGAAACAACGTTAATGAATTTAATTCTTCTAAAATCAATGAAAGTTCAGGGTGTTATTAAAACTATAATAGAAAAAAAAGTTTAATGCTTTTTAAAAGGTTAATGTATTTGCTTTAGTTTTTGTTTAATCATAGAAGTTCCAACTTATAATGAAAATTGTTTATGTAATATGCTATAAATTCTTTAGACAAAAATAGAAAATATATATATATATATATATATAAATTATTTATAAACAAAAGGAGTGAAATATTCTTGGCCTAATCAAGAAGAGATTCTATAAAAATTCTGATCTTTATTTATCGAGTCAGATTTTAGGAAGTGGGTCAAGCTGAGAACTTTTCAGCATTTGTGTTGGTTTGTATAACCAGAACACACACACAAATCACTTCATATTGTTAGCTATATAGAAAGAAAGCATATCAGCACTTTGCCTGCATATAAATGCAAGCACAATACTATCCCCACTTCTCCATTATCTAATCAACCAAATACAAGTATACATACACATATCCAAGCAAACATTGATGCAAAAAGAAACATTTATAATAAACACATTTTTTTATTTATCCACTGTATTATTGCAGTATCATTGACTTATGATAAATTGATAATCAGCAGGAATCATGATCTAAAAACCATTAAAGCTAATCACCTTGAAATAATCAAAATTCAAGCAGCCTTTTTATCTCTTTCAAATATTAACTCAGTGTATGCTACATGAGTAAAATAGAAATAACAGATCATTTTACAGAACAACATCATGTCATTCAAGTGACATTACAGATTGCAAACACTTCTCATAAAATAACCACACTTCCATGTGTAAAAAAGTTTGTCTAAAGAGACATCAGATAATTAGTGGGCTGCCATACTTGAAACAGCTAAATCAGCAATAGAATATAAATAAAATGAAGGAAGTGTCAAGCCTAATGATATTTTTACTTGACTTCATATGAATGATATTATGGAAGCTTTTAGAAATTGTATTATACAGTATAAAAAACTCAAATCAGAAAAAAACAAAACAAAAAAAAACATTTATAGGGGAAATACCCTGTTTAATGATAGTTGTATGATTATAACAAATACCTACTAGGATCATACAATCATGAATGAAAGTGTTCTAAGACCTTTAAGTAACTTCTAATTTTGAAAACTGAGTGTTCATAAAAGATCTCTGTTACATGAGCATTTAAAAAAAAAGGTAAAATCAGTTATTATAAATAGCCTGAGGACACCGAAAGGTAGAAACCTGGGTTGTGTAATAACTCATTTACAAAATTTATATATATATATATATACATATATATATGGGGAAATTGAAAAGTTATACGTCTGACTCAGATTCCCAACCCTAATATGTCTATCTGGTCAGATTTTAGGAAGGGAAGGGGGTTGAGCCAAGAACTCTCTCTCTTTCTTTCTCTTTCGCTCTCTCTTTCTCTCTCTCTCTCTCATGTATGTATATATACTTGTTCAACATGAACAAGATCCAGTTAAACAACAAAATAAAATGAAAACATTTAAAATTGAACGCAAATGTTGTGTGAAGCAAGAACATAAAGTATAACTGATAACAAATGCAGCCATGTAAGACATGTTCTGTACTCACATAATATTGCATTGCTTGTGGAGAGGGAGACTTGGCCCCAGTGGAACTGACGCCACTACTTCGTCCAGGGGACTGACTCTGCTGCAATAAATAAGACAGGTTCAGTATGGAAAGACATATAGGCAGACATTCACAAGCCAATCATCAAGATAAATGCCATTATGCGTATATGAATGTGCAAATGGAGCAAAGGCAAGAGAATATGGGGTAAAGTAGTTTATTCGTTCAAAAAATAAAAATAAAATGCAAAACACAGAAAAAAAGAAAGGATGATGATGATGAAAAGTTGATGATAAAGTTTTTGAGAAACTGACAGAGGAAGGCAAGGTAAGTGATAAGAGCAAAAAGTGAATGCTAACAAAGAATCAAAAGATGAGTGAAGCTATAGTGCAAAAGTAAGCAGTTGAAAGATCATGGTAACAGACTAAGAGAGTAGAAAGAAGAGGGAATATTTGAAGTTTATAAAGGGTAGAGGTGAAGGTCTGTCTGTTTATAGACAGTCTATATACATATATATAATGGAGAGAGAAGCTATAAAACAACAAGAAGCATAACATGAGAGAGAGAAAGCAATAAATGAGATCAAAATGGAATACAGAGCAAATGCAAGAGGATAGGTATTCAAGAAGAAAAGACAGGGAATAAAGTTAAAGACAGAAAGCCCATGATTTAAAAATTATGATCAAGTGTCTGGTGGAACCTAGTGGTTAACAAAATCAAAGAAGAAAACATGGCTGCAGATTGTTCAAGTTTTTGTTATAACCTATTGTTAATACAAAAGCCAATTATGATTAAATAATTAAAGATTTGTTTCAAAAGTTGCACTTATTTTTTTAAAAGGTGTTTTCAATTTTATTATTTATGCTATAATCTATTATCTACACCTGATAAAAATTCAAAGCTGAAGTCTCTTTGTTGAATAATCAGGTAATTAACAAAATAAATGCTCAATGAACAAAATAATCTTTTCACCTCAAGGAAAAACAAACAATATGAGGCGTCTAACTTCAGCAAAATGTGCAGTGAGAAATTCACGTTCATAAGCTTTGTAACATTTTTAGGGCAGTACAAAAATTCTTCATATATTTTGATGAGTTTTTAATGGTTACTTATAATAGAGATTCTTACTAATGCTGATAAACCAAAAAACATTTATTCATTTGATGAATATTATACATAAATAAAATATTACATAGACATACAGATTAACCAACGAAGTCTGTTTGAGAATCTATAATAATAATCATAAAATTTTGTGAGCTGACAAATATTTTTGCAGTTGGATTTCAAATAAAAATAGGGTTTTAAAATTATAACTTAACTTTGTACATCATTTGAAATTGGTAATTTTACAAGCACATAAACATTTATTTATAAGAAAAATACAAAAAATAAATTCTTCTCATTGCATTTGTTTCACTAAAAAAAATTAAGCCTCATAAATTTCAGTTTAAAATGTCTTTAAATGCTTTGATTATTAAGAGATGTTCTATGATATTAAATTCATTATTTATTTTATTAAGTGCACACTTAATAAAAGAACAAAATATATAAAGAAAGATAATACTAAAATCTATTAATGTTCAACACTTAAAAAAACCTAATGTCATTCATGATATAGAACAAGAGACCTATAATATTAAATTAATTTCTTTAATCATATTGCTATTTCTCATTCAACATTTTGGTTCATTTAGAAATTAAATTATTAATTTACAATTTCTTTTGATTTGTTACATTTTTGACATTTTATTTCATTAAGCATACAATTCTATTCTATCAGGTTGTTCAACTTAATTTGGTCAGTTCATTTCTAGGTACCTCCACTCATTTTCAATACTTAACTTTTAAACTGGATTTTTAAAAATAATTTTTTTTCTTGAAACTCTAATCTTAGCTTAATTGAAAACTAAATGATTGAATTTACTATTTCCAGTAAGCAAAATACTCTGGTGGATTTCAAACAGAGTGCAATCTAAAATTTTAAGATTTACAAATTTTTTTCAATTTTTGGCCATTTTTGAGCAATCAACATATTTGTAAACAAAAGTTAATTCTCAGTTTTAAAAGATCTTGCAAAAATAGAATATACATCTGTGACATGTTATTTTTGGAAAATTAGCAAATTTAAAGTTAAATTAATCTGATTTGAAACAAATATTACTTGTTCATGGCATGAAATTTAAAATAAAAGTATTTCGTAATCATGGAGGTCTGACTCACTGACCTTTCAAGTAGGCGATGACAGCCTTGTCATCAATCATGTTTACTTATCTGACCAAGTATGGTTGGCCAGAATTAACATAAATTTATAAAAACCTATGTGAACATTTCATAAGGAGAACAACTTTTGAAACATGTGACCTTTTAATGATATGGCAGTTATAGACAACCATAAAATTATAAAAAACAAAAGACATATATCTGAACACAAAAAAAAATGTTTTAATTATTTTAAATATCTTGGTGTGTGAAGATTTGCATTAACCTTTTCAATTTTTGATAAATAAATATAGTCTTCACTTATTAATTTAATAACTTAATTGGAATAATGATTGGAAGAAATTTTAAAAGATTTTTGAAACATTATGAATTATTATAATTAAAAAATAAAAATAAAAACAATTCTTGTAAAAATTCATTATTCACTGAAAAGTTTTTTTCTCTTCATACCATTTGGCCAATCTTGAAAGAGTCTCTAATGTATCAAATTACCACAAAACATTTGCCATAGTCTTTGCAAAGATTATAACATGACTTCAGATGATGTTTCAGCTTTTTCTTCATATCCAACCATTCAGTAAATCATTTATTCTTGTTATTTGGTTTTGTTTTTTTTTTTGGTTTGTTTCTATCATTCAATTAAAATATAACACACATTTCAATGTGGGTGGGTACTCCCTCTTTAATGACTGAAAATGATTCCAATCACAATACTGTAGCTTGCTACACGTTCTCAAAAATTATTAGATTTTTTTCTATCTGGCCTTAAAATCTTCATCAATGATTATGTTCTTCTATTCTTCTAAAGTGAAATCTCCACTTACAGTATCTTTTTAAACCCAAATCATTTTGTTTGTTTACTAACAGCATTAGCTGGAATAACACAACTTGTACTCAAACCAAACAAGATAAAATATGACTCTAAAGTTTGTTTATATTTGTCTAAAAAAATGTAAAAATTAATAGAAGAAATTTAATCATTTACTGAATAATAAACATTTTACAAAAATATACCATCAAAGATAATTTCCATTACAAATAAAAACAAAAAAATATTAAGCTTAAATCAAAATTGGTAATTTCATGGTGACCAAAGTAACAATTAAAATTCCTGTAAAACTCACTTGCATTAAGATCAAAATAAAGGCAGAGGAGGATAAAAATTTTACAGCTGATTCTAATTATCTTCATTTTAATTTCTGAACTGGTGAAAACCTATCATGTTCAATCACATAAATGTCTCTATTTATTGTATCATCAAATTCTTGTTAAGATGGTTTGGGCAAATTATCTCTGACATAATTATCTAGTCAAACATGTCATGTTTTGGCAAAGAAACAATAGTGAATAGTCACATCATTATCCATGGTTTTTAAGTGACATACCTGGCTATATATTAAAGGCAGATTTGTTTGATAGAAAGAACATTTGTAAAACCAACACTTACTATAAAAAAAGGAAGAAAGAAATACTAAACTGGAAACAAAATTTGTAGAATACAAAAAGATTACAAGAAAAGACAACAATATCAACTCTGTAAGAGTTTGTTTCTTTTTTAAATTTAAAATTTAGTCAACATCACAAATAAATATGGTTTCCCTTATGTAAATCACATTCTCTTTAAGATAATGTGCTGCAGTATCAAATGATTTTAAATATTTGTAACTCTGGCTTTTTACAATCTAATATATTATTCTTTTATAATCATTCTGGCTTTGAAATCTATTTGTTTAAATGTGAAACAACATTTATAGCTTGGAATTAGAAACACTAAAAAAAAACAAAGAGCTTAATAATCTGAATTAATATGAACTTTACAACCAAATAAATTTTAAATCATAACATGATGCTAAAAAAATAAGTAGCTGCTAATAAACAATGTAAAATTAATAATATTCAGTATGAACTTAATTCATGAGAATGTTTTATATATTGAATTCAAACTTTGTTGTTTCTTCTATTAACCCTACTTTCAGTAGCGATTTATATAATTTACCAAATAGACAAATGTTAATGAAATATTTTCTCTAAAGTTGTTCAATAAATGTTCCTGTTAGGTTTTGATTTTAAACATGTTATAGGATGTCCATTGTAATAAGTGGCTTGTATAAACCAGAGAGACCCAAGAAATATTACTGAGATGTGTGCCATCTGGAGGATATTATGATTTGACAGATGTCAAAACAAGCAAATGAATTAAAGTCATGTCAAAGCATCAAAGGAAAAGACAAAGGAAAAAAAAAAAACAGTAAAAATGGATGCACTTATCAACCACCAACAGAAAGAAAATCCAATAATATATGCAAAATGGAAGTTCTTCATAATGTACATTTTAAGCAGTAAAAAGAGGAGGTTAACATTTTTAGTTGCTATATTGTGAAAGAACAACTGTTATTCACTACAGAAAACCCTCATGGTTCTTCCTGGATGTCTACTAATCATTTTTGAGCAGAGTAGCCTAAAATTAGATTCCCACTAGCTGTTTATTCATCAATATTTTAAAATATAAATAACATAAAAATAATGACATAGATGCTAACATTTTCTCACCAGTCTCTTTTTCCATCGACAGTATTTTTCCATTTTATACCTATGACTACTGCTAAATATACACAGAGAATACAAACAATTAAATTTAGATTCTTGAACAAATATTGATGTTAACAGAAAAAATAGGCCCACAGATGTCCCAGACTGAAAATATTAAATTTGAGAGTACAATATGAGAGAAGCTGTTACTGTAATTACTTAAATATTTGTTTGCCATGTAAAATATTATATTATATATATATATATATATATATATATATATATATATTAGTGATCATAACATTTTCATAAAATCTACACAGCCATCTAATAACAGAAGAGTAAGATAATAATATCCTGATATTTTCTAAAATTTGAAAATCACAGTAATTGTACAACTGGGTTTATTTCATACAAACAAAAGCAATACACCAACTGCTTGTAAACAAACCAATTTAGAATAACAAATAAAAAAATTATGACTTAAACCATATTAGAGAAAGTATCATCTTTTTGTCTTTCACTTGGTTAATTTTCCAATTTTCTTCAGATAAATTTTTCCTTTAATAATCTTAATCTATACAAAGCGATGGTTGGGTTTTAAATTAACATCTTCATTGTTTGTCTTGAATACTAAACTGGATCATAATAGACTGCTGAAATATGTAACGTTTTCCAATGAATTATGACTATAACAATTCACCTGAAAACAACTGGAGAATTCATCTGAAATGTAATGTTAAAAACAATTCAAATAAATCATTCAAGTTATAATTACATCTCATTTCTAAACATTTTGATGGTTGTGCATTGAATTTTGCTCCCAAGCATGTATGGCACTTAACTGACTGACTAGTTTTCCAAATATTAAAAGGAATTGGAAAAATCATTCCAAATCTATCTTCTTAGTGTAGTCATAAAACTGTCATATAAAGAACATTTTAATCAAATGTTGGTAAATTCTAAAATACTTTTTTTTTTCAAAGTCAATTAATTATTTTAGATAAAATTTTAATCACTAATGATGGAAGGAAATATTTTTAGAATATTTTAAACTGTTTTGTAGATTTCTCTTCATAAATAAAATCTACATAATTATTGTGTTAAAGTTGTGCAGAATGAAGAACTGATTTTAGAAGAAACAATTAGCTTATTTTGTCATGTACAAACTTTTCATATAAAAGAGAGTGCTGAAAAGTTTTTGGTTCAACCAAGTGGTCTTTCCAAAGTAAAAACTATATTCAAATTTTGAAAAACTGGGTGGAGATGACCAATAATGTTTCAGTAACTATCATATTTAATCAACTATAAACAACTGTAGTGTTTATGACTAATACCACTTTTTACCAATTACACACCACATTTTTTTTTATTTACAAGTACTAAAGGCTATAATTCATATGATTAAAGAATTACTTCTTGAAAGTGATATATCAGTAACATGAAGAATTTTGAGTGTTATGGATAAAAAGAATGCTTAGACATGATTTTTTTTTTTTTTTGGTTTGATACAAATTAAAATATTTTAAAATTTTAAATTGCTTACTTTATCAGTAATAGTACGTTACATTGCATATTTTTTATTTTACAAAAATCCCAGTTTAAATACTTCAAAGTTTCAAATTTCAACAAACTCTTAAATTGGTTTAATCTAATAATTTGTAATCACTTAAAATATATTTTGTAACCATTTTAAGGTTTTTTTAGAAGCAATTCATTAAAAAAATAAATAAATCCCTTAAAATTTATTATAGGGCCAATGGTAAAATATTGATAGAAAATTCTAAGATTAACACAAAGTAGATTTTTATTTCTTTTAGCATGATATTAAAAATATTTTTTCAATATTAAACTTGAAAAATTTACAAAAACCCAAAAACATATAAACTTACTATAAAATATAAGAAGTATTAGCTTACTGAATAAAGAAAATTAAAAGCAGCCATTTTGGTCAAGGCTTGAGGACAAAGCAAGTTTACACTTCACAACTTATTTCTAATCTACTTCATTAGCTGATTATGGAAGATATACATGTTTAAACCTATGAGTGAAACTGAAAACATATAGCAGTAGCTTGAATACTTGCTTTTTGCTAAGTGTTGCTAATAATTTAACCTTTTCTAAAAAGTTATGTTACTATTAATATTTAAGATAGATACTGTGACCTATTTGTTGATGAGTTTTGTCCTTAGAGGTGAAATTATTATGATCAAGACAATTGGTCTTCTTAAGATTTTAGGGACTTTTTTTTTTTTTTTTTTTTTGATAGACAAGAAAGTTAATAGTTAAGAATAAATACATATGGGTATTTAATTAATAATAATTTTAAAGGTTTAAATGAAAATATATCTATTTCTTTCAACTGGACCTAAATACTGCAAGGATTGTTTTAAAAATGTTTTTTATGAAATCAATATTTTCAAAGCTTTTTCTTCAAATATAGTAATCAGAAATAGCTGCCTGAAATTAAAAATAGTCAGTTGAGCTCAGTAGTAGAGCACAGTTTATATGTTTACCATAATTTGAGATCCTACCTGAATATTTAAGTTTGGTAAGGTTTATGAAAAATCTAGAAAATAGGAAATGGCTAAAACCTAAACAATAAGCTGAAATTCTAATTCTTGAAAAATTACATTAAAGTATCAACAATATAAAATTGATGAACTCATTTATTAAATAACATCCTACACTTTCATAATTGTCATGAACATCGATAAAAATGTTTAATTATGGCAAAGTTTTTAACAGTTTTATGAAAAGAAATACATAAAGAATTAACTATGATCATTTTTCTAAAAAAGAGTTTTTGAATCAAAACTATTTTAAAAAAATTTAATTTGATTTCAATCCTTAAATCAGCAATTCCCAACCGGTGTGCTGGATGCACTAATGAGTCCTGGAAAATAGTTAGGTGCACCTCAAGTTAACAGAAGAGTAATTTATGAATTATTTTTATATTTAAAAAATATTTATTTTTAATAATCTAGAGACACCAAGCACATGACTTCCATATCTAAATCAAGTTTTTGCCATTTGATATTTTAAACTGCATCCTAAATTCTTTAATCTTCAAGAACAAGTGGATTATCTTCCTTTTGCCTTCCCCATGTGATTTAAGACAGTCATTAGGGATGTCTTAAAAAAAAAAAAAAAATGAAAAGGAAATAGCAGATTCTCCATAAATCTCTTTAAATAAAAACTGTACACTAATCTTTTTGGGGAATGTTAAACCAAAATTTCATATTTTCTAATTTCATGGCTAATTTTTACTTATTAAAATTTAAAGTGAGCCCCAGAATTTTAGTTATTCTATAAGTGCACCTTGAATAAGAAATTTTTTAAAAAGTTGAGAAACACTGCTCTAAATATTTACAGATACATTTTGATACATAAATAATTTAGAAATTTCACTAACAAGACAACATTATTTCAATTAAATGCAGTAATTTGATACACATACAAATGTACACAGAATGATACCTACACAAACAAATGTATCTGATTTACAAATCAACTTAACAATAACTAAATACTTATGATGTATTTTTTAGCTATAAATTGAAGTAATATATTTGATGACATGGTTTAAAAATATTACAAGCTTATCAAACAACATTCAGAAATGTGATATCTACTTTCACTCCTACACATACACACACATTCATTCAGATATGCTCACATTAAAGATAACAAGGTCAATGCTCCTATGAGAGAATTGCACTTTTCAGTAATTTTAACAACTCTTCATTTTAATCTCCACACAACCTGATTTCTATATGAATTAAACATATTTTTAATATTTTAGTATTAATAAAAAGTGCATTCTCTAACTTACAAATCAATCACATTTTCTTATAACTCAAGCCTTGAACAGCAAATGAAAAAAAAAAATAAGCAGATTGCTACAAATCGACACTGGCTAGCACCTTGCATGACTTATCACAGCAGTCATTCTGCTATACCAGCACCTGAAACTGAACAGTGGGTGGGGGTAGATTAAAAAGAGAAATTAAGAGTGAGTAGGGAAGAGTGACGGTAAAAAGATGGGACAGTGGGCTTCCCAAGCTGACAAGTAGTGGCTAACCAATTAAAGCTTGTACAGATGTATATTTGAAAAATAAGTTGAGAGAGAGAAAAAAAAACACAAAAAAAAAAAAAAACAGCTATGTTACTAACTGGACTCATTGAAATATTGTTAATTTATTAATTAAAATCATTTATATTAACATGACCTCAACTGTTAGAATTTATGTTATTGCAAGAGATGAATGTGTTAATGACACCTAATTTTATTGGCACATCTGGATATGGATTGAATGGGGGACAAACTGGTTTCCTGTAGCACGGAAAACTATTAAAGATAAGCTAAAAAGTGGGTCGGAAAAAAAGTGGGAAAAGTTGAAGAGAATGGACATGGAATAAAAGAAGAGCGTAATTAATTTCATTTTACTTTTATGATTCTAAATCATGGATATGTAGATGAATATTCATTTAAAATCTATATACTGGAAAAGAGACACGCACACATATGTAGGCTTTCCTAATATTTACACACAAATTCAGTACGCAAGCTGAAGCAGGATGTGTCAATCAAATTTGAGACGAGGAAAAAGAGAGTGAGTAAAGAAGAAAGAAAAGACAAAAAGAAGGAATGGCAAATTGGTTTTTAAGCGCTATAGCTATTCATTTTCAATAAGCATCTGTTTGTAGTTTAATTTTTGTCTACGTACATTTATTTCAATTCAACTATTTAAATATTTTTAAAAGGGATGGAAAATAGTTTGGAGCTCACAGTTAAGGTGGGGGAGGGTGGCGAAGAGACCCCGCAGAACTAAGCACATGAGAAAGAGAATAAAAATAAAGATTATGTTTTGTCACCCTTAAACTGTGTGTATCCACAATCACCAAATATTACTACTATTATTTTGTTGTACTTTGTGTATTGTACGTTTGTAATATATTTTAACATCAGGCACGAAGATATACTTCTACAAAGATAGGCCAGAAGACAGTCTTCTTGAGTCTTATATACAAATGACATTTTTAGCATACACTCACTACAACACTGAAAAAAATAAACGAAAAAGTGTTTATTTAATTAAAGTCGCGTATAAAAATGTTAAAATAACACGTTTTTTAAATAAATATTTAATGAAAATAAAGGTATGCATGTTTTGTTTGCACATAAAAAAAAATAAAATAAAAGGAATAGTGGAAGATTTTTTTTCTTTCATCATACACAAAAACAGGGCAGTGACAATAAAAAGTAGTAGAAATGCGAGATCGGTGAGGTGGGGAATATGTTATAGTAGCAAGCATCAGCTGCTCAACTTGCCGAAGGAAGGAGGCGGTACAACAGCAATACAGACTAACAACAATACACATACATACATACATACATACATACATACACACACACACACACACACACACACACACAAAAACACACTGCCGATTTATCCAGCAGCAGCAGTGTAAGCAGACTGTCAATAAGGGTTTGATACATTTCCTCAACTCAACCAGAGCAAGATGACCCAGATCTGGTCCAATTACTACCACCACCACTACTACTACTACTACTACTACACTATACACATGCAAATGCATGTCATGTTTAAGAACTGGCATCAACTTCCATAAATCTTACAGACGATGAGAGAGAATAAATTTTAGTTACTAAGAAGAGAAGCCAGGTAAAAAAGAGATACGAAACGATGGAAAGAGTTTCGCCATCATATTATAATAATAATAATAATAATAAAGAAAAAAAACAGTTATATTCATTCATTCATTCAGTGCATCTGCAGCAACCATGTGATACCTCCTACTTCTCCCCTTTTGCTAGGTGTTCAGCAGTTATAAAAGAAGGGGGATAACAGTAGCCGTTAAAAAGGACTTGGGCAACACCGTCTCTCACCTATCCAATCACGGGGTGGGGTGGGGAACAAGGAGATGTGTTTTTTTTACTTGAAAAGTAGAAAAATATCAAAGTGGGATTAAGAAAAGGATTTAATAAGAGTAATGTTAAGAAAAAATAATAGCGAAAAAGCTGAACTGAATAGAGAGTAACTATGGAAAAGTGATTTGTAACGTGGGCTACCAGTACTTTAAACTGACCTCATTGTGACATTGCGTTAAGTATGGAGGACACACATGGAAGGAAAAGAGCAAACAGTTAATAGAATCCGTGTAAGCGTATGATGTAGAGGGGGAATAGGAGGGTAAAGGCTTGACAGTTATTACATGCCATATATATTCAAGCAAACCGACTTGAATACGTAATGCACAGACACATTTATCGTACACAATTCAATATGTGTATGATGTACAACTACAGTGTACACATTTATTTGCTATGTTCCACATTTTTCATTCATCTTTCACGTCAGATAGCTTTTCCGCGATTTCTAAATTCTCTTCTCGAAATCAGAAAATTTAATCGCACTACAAAGGTAACCAAGAAGAAGAGTAAGCTCATTTTTAGTCGACATCTAAAAACAAAAAAATGTTCAATAGGGCGTTCTAATCATATGCAACACAAATCCACACAAACACTTTCCATTTACTACTTACCAATTTCTCAGCAAATTTACATAGCTATTAAGTTAATTTACTGTTAAACCTTAATCCGTACTATCTATCTTTCACGTATTTATTATTAATCTTTACATCCACTTTCTACCTATCTATCTCTAATGGAAATAGTGTTTTTTGTCTTAGACATTATCTCTCTGTCTATTCTTGAGCTAATTTAACTAGCTAGATTGTCACAACCCCTTTCAATCAGTCAGTCGAAGACTAAGACTTGAGGGAGAGGGAACAATAATCAACATTTTCTATCGTCCTTGCTTCTTCTTCCTCAAATGCTCGGTATTGTGATCAGTGTCATAATTCCATAATGTATGTACAGATGTTCTCTTCTACCAACCACATGGTAGCTCACGCCCTCTTGGGATGTTATGATCAGTACACATGTACGTGCGTGCGCGCTCGGGCGGGCACAGGCGCTTACTTTGTACTTCACTCCCCGCCCAACCTCAAGAATGCGCTTGTGTGCTGACGTAAAGGCGAGACTCAATCACTCTAGAAAGAAATCATCGTCATCGTCATCATCATCATCTCTCTCTCTCTCTCCACTCTATCCATACTTTTTACCTTACTCACAAAGTTTTAAATGCATACACTTTGCTTGAATGTTTTTTTATCAAGAAAAGCTGTTTTAAAAATATGTTTGTGATCATTGGAGTTTTTCCTCATTTTCCACTTTGGAAAAAGATTCTGTTCGGTACTTTTTTATTGTTCCAATGTTGTATTTTCTTTCAACTTACTTAGCTTAGAAGTTCATTTTATTTTTTAGGATATGATTTCGTAATCTGGAATAAAACTCAAAACAAAATATTAGTTAATTAGTATTTAGTACTATTTCTGCTCTACACTAACTACTACTGAGCAAGACTGCAAGAGAACTGAAGTATAAAGAGTGAGGGGGAAGGATGCACCCTCATCTAAATTCTAAACCTGAAAAGTAAAAGAACCGGACACACACAATCATGCAAAGTGTTACACACCACAGCAGCAAGTTGCTAGCAGCTACTGAGGAAGACGGTAGGAGCAACGATTATAATTGTTTTGTTGTAGCAGTGGCAATAATAGGCAACAACAACAAAAACAATGCCATGATGGATCTAACGGATATCTCCAAGGCCGATAAGCCAGCCAGCCAGCCAGCTCGGCCGAGTTGAACGAAACAGCACACACTGTTAGCAATTTATTTACTCAATCGTTCATTTTGTGTATAAGCATGTTTAAAAAAAAAATAAAATAAAAAGTAATCTTTCATGACACTAAAAGTCAGCAACAGCTGCTAACAATAGTGCTTGTGGTCAGATAGAATTTGGTTTTATTAACGAAGAAACGAAAATAAAAAGAACGTCGAAGTCGATATGGAAAACGCTGTGGCTGCTGAGAGAGCAAGTGATGTAACAATTGTAAAGAGTCGTATAAGGTGGGGGAGTGTGTGTTTGAGTAAGGACAGACTCTCTCACTGTTAGCAGGTGGCTAACAATAATTAGTTGAATACCGATTCAGTATGCCATCTTTTCTTCTTTTTAGTAAACCAGTTGTAAATGCGAACCCAGATTTAATTATTTGCATAATTAAATTTTGTGGTAGTTTTTTTTATTTTTTTATTTTTTTATTTTTTTTAAATTATTATTATGAACTTGCTTGATCGTTGTCTTTTTTTAGTTTTATTTTACATTCATTTACAATAAGAAGAAGGAAGATAGTTGATTTTTTTAGGGTTCTGGATTTATTTTATTTCCACTTATGGTGGATCATCTCGTAAAAAAATGTCGAAGCACCCAAGTGATGGAGCAGAAAAAAAATTGTTTTTTTCTTTCCTAACAAGTGACAAAGTAAAGTAAAAAAAAACCTAATGTTAAAAAAAATTATCAACTCTCTCATTAAGTATACTTTACTTGTCAAATTGATAATTTCTTAGTTTAATTAGCTAAAAAAAATATTTTTTAAAAATTCCTTGAAATGACTGCACAATGTAAATTAACAGCTTCATCTCTTTAAATATCGAAAACAGATTGGTCGCTCGTTTAACCCAACCCACAGCTGGTTTATTGTGCAAACATTTACACATTGTTATTGAGTGCGATTCAAAAACTACTAGCAGTTTTAAGTTAAAGAACAATAAGAAAAGAGACGATGGGGGAGAGGGGGAGAGAGAGAGAAATAAAAAAATAAACAAAAACCAGTACGCAACAAGTTTGTTGTGTTAAACGCAGCGAGATTAAAATATTACTACTAGTAGTTGTTGGTGACAGATACAGCAATAATCTTAAAAAGAATTGTCAGTTGCAGGCGGGGAAAGACTCCTCAGTCTATAAATTCAGTCCTCCTTCTCCTTTTTAGAAAATGGCCAGTCACATTCACAGCAATAACGTGATGATCAAACAGCATGTTAGCAATCTGCCGACGGGTCAGTTGTTGAACATGAGCCTAGCAGTTTGACACACGTGGAGGGGGGAGCACAGTGTCTCCAACTGCTACATTACAAGAACATCAAATTATTAAAAAGAAGGCTATTTTCACTCGAAATAGCCAAGGGGGCGTGAAATGATTTACGAAAAGACCAGGACAGAGTGAGCAATAGATGGGAACAGGTTGGGTACCGGGCAAGAAGAAGAGGTGAGCAGCGGAAATCAGTGAAATGGTTGACGAAAAAAAAAAGTGTTCATGGTAGTCATTGATATGAATATAGTCTTTTAGTAAATACGCATTTTATTTTTGAGTGACTAACACAAGATATTCAATTACAAAGAAACTTCAAAAATGCACTTTCTTTTTATTGTTATTTTTTTTTTAATAATACCTAGAATTTTGAAATGGTCTCTGTCATCCTAGTCCAACAGAAAAATACTTAGTAGCGTAATTTAATTACAAATTTACAATTTATAAGTCTGACAAATATAGTAAGAAAAAATGCTTTTCAAATATTTTATTCCATCTAATATAGAAATGGCTAAAAAAAGGTAATCATTCTTATTTGGTGAGGAGTATACTGAACTGAAATATAATTTTATATATTAGAAATAAACTTTTAAATATTTTCACTGACATTTTTAATTGATCATATCCTAATTGGGACAAATGAACTGACAAAATAAAAAAATGATACCTACAAATCTTTTTATTTTTTCCTCCTAATTTATTTTTGTAACCAAGAATTATTCAACATTTGTGTGCTTCTCATCCAGTAGCATCAAATAATTGATATCACAGGAGGTTACTATCATCGGCACTTCAGTCCCTTTTCAATAATATATCTTCTTCAGCTAAAAATAACCATTGGCTGAAAAGAGCTACTGTATTTCTACCTATAAAGTAAGGTGATAATATAATACTTTCAACTTCACTACTTTTAACAGCTGATACTACTAATTACTTTCATCTTAATAACTCTAACATTACTATTTTAATTACCTGCATAAAAATCAATGAACCTGAATTTCTGACGCATCAGGATCAAATTATGAGTTAAGCCATGTGTTTACTGAAAAAGTTGATTTCAGTATCTATTGACCATCAATTTACAACATCAATGTGCCATAATAGATTTTTTGTTTTTTTACATGTGAATTCCAACAAAACAATGTTTAAGTTTTCTAAGATGTTTAAGGGACAGCTAAGAAATTAGAATTTGGTAAGCAGTATATGAGACAGAAAACTAGAAAGGGTGCTGAACATTTCTTGATTGAATAAAAAAGCTCTTCAAAAAATAATCTCATTTGATTATATTTTAAGAAATGGAACTGAGTTGAAAACCTTTCAGTTCTCCCTTATAAAAGGTCAAGTGTAATGACTAATATATTTAAGATACCAAAATAAATTTAAGACAAAAAGTGATGGTTAATTTGTCTTGTAAACCAGTTCCAGTGAGTTTGTAACTTACAAAGAACATCACATCTGTGCCTTTCTGGCCAGTTACACTAAGCTTTGAGGCATTTTTGCTAATGCATTGAGGCATTTTTCTTTTCAAATCTTCCTGATAACTTTTTAACAGATTTTTAAAACAAAATATTTCTAACAATACATAGATAAATTCAATCAAACACTTTATTATCAATACCTGGACACAAACACCAATCTTTTATAGAACAATTCTACTTGTACTTGTTATTGTCAAAAATAATGGATATCAAATCAATTTCAAATCATTTTAGTTCTCAACAAAACAAAGTAATGTTCAAATAAAAATCATTCAATGGAAAATATTCTGCACATGCTATTTTGTTCATCATAAAGTGAGTATGTGTGTAGAAAAAAAAATCCACTAAAAGATTTCTGCAAAGATGCCCAAGAGATAGTGAATATATGAATTTGTCTGTAAATAAGAAAATCATAGTCATACAAAAAAAATTTTGATGATAGCTGACTTTCTTAATGATAAAAATTCTTCAAAGAAAGCGAATAAATTGATTTAAAAAAAAAAAATGGTTCATAAGAAACAATCTTTTTTTTTCATCAATCAAGTTGGAATAATCATGATAGTCCTCTTTCCAAGCTCTTTACCTGGATCACACTATATTAATTCCTATAAACATGCCTAAGAAAATTGTGCAGAACAAATTCAAATGCACATTTTAACAACTTTAATTGGTAAAGAAAATTCAGTAACACGTTCCTAAGATGTATCATGATTACATTCTATTTATGCCTCCATAATTAAACATTTATTTTTTTTTTTTACTTTTTATATTTTTATTTACTTTTATTTATATCAATATACACAGTGCGATGGATGAATTGTTTAAAATTACACAAAAATGAAAATAATACATCTCATTTTAACAGATATATTTACCAAAATTATATAAAAATATCTTGAAATACTAAAGAGTAAATTTATTCAATAAAAAATTGTCATTAGTTTCAACAATAGCCTTCAGATGACTTCAGAATCTCCTGCATCTCTTCTGGATGGTCTCCTTGTTTAAGTTGGTGAATGATGCCATAATCCTTGCCTTTAGGTCATCTTTGATATTTCAAAGAGTTTTAAAGTCTCTGGCTCAACTGCACCCAACATATAATAATCAAGCAGGTTGCAGTCTAAGAAGTTAGGTGGCCAGATGTGATCACAGAAATTGTTTGACAGCCATGACTGGGTTCTCCTGCTTCTGTGGCATGGTGCAGAGTCCTATTGCCAGACATAGGGTTTTCCAGTAGCCACCCTCTTTACTCAAAGCAGCACTTCTTTTTCAAGAAACTTGATATAAGCTTCAGGATTGAGTCTGTAGCCCTCACCAACAAATTTGCGAGTTCTGTTCTTATCAGAACAATCAGAGTGAGTTTTCCAAGCTGCCATACCATTGTAATCACCATTAGACTCATCTAACTCTTTCTGAATCCTCTGCACTGTCCTCAGATTAACACTCAAACACTTTGAAATGTTCATATTGGAGTTTCCAGTGCGAATGTCAAGAAGTACAGCATGTCATTTCCAAATATCTGGTAGTGTGAATTGTGTCATGTGCTTTTTTTTCTCAAATGGTGCCAAACTAATCCCACTATACTGTGCAGTTAAAATAAAAAATAACGCACAAACACAAAATTAAAGATATAAAATGGTGACAATTTAACCATCACACTTTGTATGCTAACAGTAATTGTATCAATTCATGTACTCTTTTAGAAAAGGAAGATGATTTTTAAAAATGTCTGCATCTCTGTCCAGATATTTACAATTTAGAAAGTGTCATAGGTTTAAGTTAACAAAGGCTTAAGGAAGATATAATAAAAACAAACAAGGATAATTTCAATGTTCTATGTCATAAGAGATATTTGTGGATTGTTGTAAATAATGCAGTTACATGGTTTGTTAAACTCTCTGAATGGTTTTACTTAACTGAGTAAAAAGACATAGGGACTGACAGAAATACGGACACACATACACACAATATGCAGCAGATGAAAGAATATCTAAATTCTTTCAAAGATATATATTTCTTAATTTCAATAGACTGAATATTGACAATTATTTTTCATTTTTTTCACAGCCTATGTTAATACATTTAAAACTTTTTAGAATCAGAATTTTAAGATGAATGTCTAAAACGGAAACCATGTCCATGCATGGTAATTACACATATCTCAAGGTAACTTATTAACATGAGAATTTCCACTAGGCTTAGTTATTTTACTGCTATCAGCAGAAGCTGGTATACGTCTACCAATTACTGACATGCAAAATGTAAAAAAATGCGATGTTTGCTTTTTTCTGTTGCAGGTGATTATATATCTCAAAAACCATACTTCAACAACATAATCTTTAATATAAACTAAATAGAAGAATATTAGTTACTATTTAAAAACTCTTAGTAATGAAGAATCATAAAAAAAGATATTGAAGGCAACTTTATATATTTTGAGGATGACAAAAACTATTTATACTTTTATTTAATCCAATTCCAGGTCTATTTTCATTAGTAAATATGAATTAAAATTTGTCAGATAAGATAACAAAAAAAGCTTTGGTTTCACAGAATCATTACATTGTGACTATGTAACACAAAAATAACAAAATTATGTAGCAATAAAACAGATGACTTAAATATTCATGAAAATTTAATTATTAAGGTGATTAACTTCCAGGTCATTTATAATAAATCCAACCCTCATTGGATATGATCATGTGCTAGACTTTGTATAATCTAAATAAATCAAAAATATATGTAAAATAACATTATGGAAACTACATAAATTTTGAGTATGAAGATAACATGATATTAATAAATTATTAGCTAATTGTTTTTTAGAAAATAAATCTATTTTCAGAACACTTGTATAAACAGAGACACACAGAAAGATTTGAGTGCCATTTAACAAGTAAACCAAATTGTACACCAGATGTTTGTAAAATAAAAATAAAAAAGTTGAAAAACTAAAACTTTGTGTATTGATGATATAAATAAAATCCAAATTTCAACTTTTCAAAATTGAAAATCCAGTTTTTCAAATATTTACATTCCTTTTATTGTAGATTTCTTGTCTTTCAGAAAGAAGCTCAGCTAACATTATTAAAATATAAGAATAAAAACCAATTTAAAAAATGTCACTTTCAGAACATTCTGAAAAAGGAAAACTATATTTCTCATCTCATTTTTAAAAATAAGAGATTTATAACATTTGTAAGTGAAAAAAATATTTTTAGAAAAAGCATATTTTTTTTGCATTTCACTGACAGTTTCTAATAAAACATGGTTCTTATTTTTAAAAAATGTTTTGAATAAATTATCTAAATCTTAGTAAATTTTGTTACCATCTATAACTAATCACTGTAGAATTAAACAATGAAAAATAAGCTAACCAAAAGGGTTAATGAGCTCAAGGATTATTTTTAATCCAAGGAACATCAGGTAACCTTCATACATGGAAATTAGTCAATATTTGTTTTCTAACAATCAGGACAAATACTGCACATTTTTTATTAAGTGCTTATTCGACCCAAGGTAAAAAAAAATAAAAAATTAAAATCTTACTATTCATTACTTTATAACTGTACTAATCTACCAATATAATGAAAACTATAAACATTAACAAAAGGTGTATCCTTTTATGTTCTTTTAATATAAGAAAATCAAAATATATAACTATAATTAATAATTGATGAATAGATCCTTAATAAAGATGCAGTTGGATTCACATCATTAAAAAAAAACATACAAACAAACAAACAAAAGAAAAAACTTTGAATTAAAACCAAAATCCAGCAAACATAAAATTCAAGGTTTAAGTTTATAATTAGTATGGTAAAAAGTTAACATCCATATTTATACAAAAGAAAAGTAGACTAATAGTTACTTTAGCATTGTGTTCATAGACAAATTGAATGCATGTAAAACTGCACCATTTCAAAATGATAACAAAAGAATCTAGTTGTAATCTCTTTTGACTTCCATAGTTCAGGCTTAAAAAGTTTTTAGTTACTGAAAAAAAAAAAAAAAAACAGTAGGAGAAAATTTTCAAAAAAGATTTCTTTTTCACTCAATGGAGGAAAAATAAAAACAAACCTTAAAATATTCATTAATTTTCTTCCCATTTGCTTCTGGACGAACCACCTTTAATGCTGCACCTACAAGAGCAAAATAAAAAGAATCAAAATGAAAAAAATATTCCTCACTTTGTGAAATGAATAAGAAGCAAAAACAATTCTTATAGATATTTAACTATAATATTTTTTATTCACTTGGTTAGTAGCATAAATCAGAAAGATAATATTCCACACAATGCAATAGACATAAAATCTGGTTATATTGGATACAAAGAATGAATGATAGTGCAGATATAAGTGTTTACATAAACAATGCCTGTTTACTTTTGTAAGTAATGTTTGCTTAAGTTCAATGCTTATAAACAAAGATATCCATTTTTTTTAGTGAGAGATCAAAGGAAGTTGTTTTGTCAGTCTGAGAAGTCATTTGTAACTTTCATGATATTAAAATGCATTATTAAGTCATTATGAGCTCTAGTTCCTGATACTTTTTGTTATGTCGCCAAGTATAAATGAATAACTCAACAACAGAATCAGAATATAAGTTGTATTCCGCGGAAAGATGGTTAGTATGTACAGAAGTGATTAGTAATATTTACAATAGAAAGATACAAGAGTCCAATCCGTCGTAAGACGTGTGTATATGTGATTACTTCCGGTACGCCACCGGAAGTGTGACTAACTCTTCACTGACTCGCACTGACTCTTCAGTAACTCATTAGAGACTCTCAAGTGACTCTCTACGACTCTCTAGTAGAGAATCCACCATTGCTATATATAGCAATGGGAACAGTCCATTTGTAGTCAAATAGGAGCGGCGCCCTAACACCCCCTCCTAAGACTTTTGTTTCAATCGTATTTTTTCTTTTTCGGGTTTACCGACAACTGGTGTGTCAATTTCCTTTTGCGGGTGGATTTCCTGGTACTACCTTCTTGTACCTGAGGCATTTGTAACTCGAAAGTATCAAAAAGATCATCCACATTTTCATCCATCTCTTCAGGCGCAACAGTTGTCTCTTCCAAAAATCTTTTTCTTAATTGATTTACATGCCTTCTATGTTCAAATTTCGGTCCTTGCACCACATAGAGCATGTTCCCTATACGTCCTTTAATTTTACCTTTCATCCAGGATGTAGTGTTGTTTTTATAGTTCTTGAAAAACACTTTTTCATTCACCACAAATTTTCTTTTGGGTGTGCTTACATTAGGTGTATCAGCTTTCTTTGATGGAATTAGCTTATCAAAAACCGAACGTACTTTTCTTGCGAACATTAATTCAGTTGGCGACAGCGCTGATGGTGCTGTTTTGTTTTTGCTGTTTGTAATTCTGTATACCTGTAGGAATAACTGTAAAGCCGTTTTCGTGGGCGTACCCGTAGCCTTCCTTAATGCTCTCTTTAGGGTATCCACGAATCTTTCAGCTAGACCATTGCTACGTGGGTGATAGGGTGGAGTGGTTATATGTTCCACTTGAAATGTATCGCAGAATTCCTTAAACTCTTTTGATGTAAATTGTGACCCGTTGTCACTGACAATTGTGTCTACTACTCCAAATCTTGCGAAAAGCTCATGGAGTCTGTTTATAGTATTTTTTGCTGTGGGTTGTTTTATCTGAAAAACTTCCGGCCACTTGCTGTAGCTATCTACGACAATTAAGTAATACGTTTTACCCATTGGACCGGCAAAGTCTATGTGCAGTCTCAACCACAGTCTATCCATTTTCGGCCAAGGCTTTTGTAGTACTTGTGGCGAATTCACCGCCAGCGCACAACCCTCACATTTTCCAACAATGGCCGCAATGTCCGTGTCCATGCCTGGCCAGAACACGTACGACCGCATTAAACTTTTCATTCGATTCACACCGGGATGACCCGTATGAAAATCTTTCAGTATTTTCCTCTGTAACACTTTAGGAATTACAACTCTTTCGCTGTAGAGTAATACGTTGTCGCACGTAGAAAAAGTTTCTGCCATTCGTTGGTCTTTTTCCAGTAATTTATTTTTTACATCTTTGATGTAATAGTCTTTTGACGCTTCCTTTTTTATATCTGCTAATGACACCAGTAAATCTCTGACAGTTCCAGTGAGAGTATTCTTCACTTCCACTTCAGATTTTAATGCTGCTATAACGGTATCCTCTAAAGGTTCGTTTGACTTCGGAATGAGTCTCGACAACCCATCCGCGTGTCCAATTTTTGTTGATGCTAAGTGTTGTAAGTCAAAATTGTAATTTAGAAGCAAAGTACCCCATCTCAGTAGTCTATTTGCAGTATATGTGGGGAGTCCCTTTTTGGATCCGAAAATGGTCAACAATGGTTTATGATCCGTCTGCAATGTGAATTTCCTTCCATGAATATATCTGTGAAACTTTGTTACTGCAAACACTATTGCCAGTGCCTCTTTTCGATTTGTGAGTAGTTTTGTTCAGCCGGGAGCAGTGTTCTGCTTGCATGTGCAATCGGCTTTATTTGTCCATCCTTCCACTTGTGTAATATACATTCACCAATCTCATATGTGCTAGCATCGCAAGCGATTACGATGTCTAATTTGGGATCGTAGTGAGCTAAAAATAAATCTGATGTAAGTCTATCTTTTATCTCCTTAAATGCTTTCTTGCAATCCTCAGACCAGCACCATACTTTATCTTTTTTTAGTAGCTCATTTAAAGGCGCACGCAACTTGTGCAGATTTGGAATGAACTCCTGATAGTAACTCACCAAACCTAGAAAACTTTGCAATGTCTTTACGTTTTTTGGATCTGGCATATTTCGAATCGCATGGGAGCGATTTGGGTCTGGCTTTTTCCCATCTTTGTTGATAATATGACCCAGATATTTAACTTTTTCCAGCAACAAATCACATTTGCTTTCCTTTATCTTCAAGCCATAATTCCGTATTCTTTTGAAAACTTCCCATAGGTGACCCTTATGTTGTTCAACAGTTTCGCTTTTTATTAGGATGTCAACAAGATATGTGATCGCGAAATCTAATCCTGCCAGTATAGTGTCCATTGTCTGCTGGAACACCACCGGTGCTGTTTTTATTCTGAACGCTAACCATTCGTATTTGTAAAGCCCCTTGTGAGTATTTATGCACAATAGCTTTGAACTTTCATTCTCCACTGGAATTTGGAGATATGTGTCACTAAGGTCTATTTTTGAAAAAACCTTCCCGCCATTCAGCTTAGAAAATACCTCCTCCGGGCTTGGTAGAGGGTAGTGATAATCCTCAATGGCGTTGTTTAGTCCGGTCGAAAAATCAGCGCATATTCTAATCTCTCCCGTCTTCTTTTTTACGTAAACAGCAGGTGTGGCCCAATCGCTATAGTTGACTTTTGTTAGTACGCCTATTTTTTCTAGTCTTTCAAGCTCAGCGTCAATTTTATCAATAGCCGCATAAGACGCGTTTCTCTTCTTTTTGAACACCGGAGTCACATTTTCTTTTAATTTGATTATCGCCGACGTTTTGGTACATCTGCCCAAACCTTCAGAGAATACTTCCGGGAAATCTTTTTTTATCTCCTCCTTTAGTATTGTTGTCACGTCAGACAAGTCTTCTCTCATATTTTTACAATAAAAATTTATGGGAAGATCCCACAAATTAAATTCACTCATCCAGTCAGTGCCAAACAGATTATTCGTTCCTTTCATAACGAACGTTTTCAGTCTTTTTGTTTGGTTGTGAAAATTTACGTTGAGAATTAGCTCACCTTCAAATTTGATCCTCTTTCCAGTCACCGTTTTAGCCACTTTACTAGTCTTCATCAACCTTGGTTTATTTAACTTGTACCAGGTTTTCATATTTATGATACTTATATCCGATCCACTATCCAGTTGCATTCTTACCGGTTTTTTAAATATTTTCACTTCTAAATATTTTCTAACGCCGTGGTTTTGCTCATATGATGTGGTTAATTTTACCTGTGATCTACGTCTAAATCTATACTTAGACATTTTGTGACCTAGCTTATTACAGTGTCTGCATTTTTTAAATTTGAACGGACAGTCACTGCGCCAGTGCCATTCTCCACAAGCATAGCAAGCTTTTTTTTTTTTTTTTTTTGGGGGGGGGGGGGGTCTTTTTACCCCTCCCCCCTCCCCGGGCGAATGATTTCTTCATCTTGGAGAAGGAGACCGAAAGTGTGACTTGCGATTTATTTTTTTTTTACATTGGCTACAGCGGATTCCTGTATTTGTTTTTTGCGTCTTCTTTAATACTTATACATTTCTGGCAATAATCGCCAGATTTTGCAGAGATATGTCTTGTTCGTTCTCCAACTTTGTCAAAATTTTTCTCCTCATCTCGCTGTATTTCCCTGACACCAGACCTTGCACGAAAATTAAACATTTAAAATTGTTTGCAGTTAGTTCTGCAAGTCTGAAATCGTCGCAGTTTTTGTTAACTACCGAGGCGAACGTGGTGTAATCTTCAGCCTCGTTCTTTTGCAGATTTAGGCATCTCCACCTTTTATGGAACAAGGATAGCCTAGGGCTAAATAATTCTTTTAATAGTTTTACAGCCTCATTGAATTCTAGATCCCTTGTTTTTTTCGGAAGGATGAAGTCCGTGAATTTGTTATGTTCATGCGTGCCTAATTTCCTGAGGAGTAACCTGATTTTTTCCTCCGAAGACCATGACTTACAGTCGATTTCAAAAAAGTCCTGGTATCTATGGTAATACCTTTCAAAAGTTTTGTCTTCATCTGGATTATAATTGAAAGTTTCAATAGTCGACCAGATGGTGTTCTGGGAGAATGTACTCTCATCTGAGTTTTTATTCTTCTCTAGAATTAACCCTACAAGTTCTTCTTGCCATTTTTGTTGTTTTTCCTGTAGTTCCAATTGTTGTTTTTTGAATTTTTCCTCCATTCTTTCTTGTATCTGTAATTGCTGTTGCATTTGACATTTCAACAGTTCTAACATGAACGCTTGAAATTGTTCCATTATTACAATTTCTTTATACCAAGGGGAAAAGACCGAAATTTCAACCTCCTCAACAGAAAAAAATTTCACCACAGACAAAAATAGAAAGATATAACTTACGCTTTCTTTGCCGTGTAATAATTCTCGTCAATGCAGTTAATGGTGTAGTACGTATATTTTTCAGAAGTACTTTCGCGTATGACCTGCGAAACTTTTTTCTATGTCCAATTGAAATCTTTGTGTAAATTTGAAATTCTTCGTCCGCTATTGTATTGTGGGACACGCTTTGGTTTCTTCTTCTTTGAGATCTCTTCGTCACCACCGTTATGTTTGGGACGAATTTTGTTTCCACTTCTGCGTAAATTTGAAGCAATTCGAAGTAAACTTTGTTGCCATTATTATGTTGTGTGACGAATTTTGGTTTTCACCTCCGCGTAAATTCGAAGTAATTTAACGTATCTTCGTCGCCACTGTTAATGTCGTGGGATGATTTTTTCTTCCAACATCTTCGTCGCCACTGTTAATGTCGTGGGACGATTTTTCCTTCCAACATCTTCGTCGCCAAGTATAAATTAATAACTCAACAACAGAATCAGAATATAAGTTGTATTCCGCGGAAAGACGGTTAGTATGTACAGAAGTGATTAGTAATATTTACAATAGAAAGATACAAGAGTCCAATCCATCGTAAGACGTGTGTATACGTGATTACTTCTGGTACGCCACCGGAAGTGTGACTAACTCTTCACTGACTCGCACTGACTCTTCAGTAACTCATTAGAGACTCTTAAGTGACTCTCTATGACTCTCTTGTAGAGAATCCACCATTGCTATATATAGCAATGGGAACAGTCCATTTGTAGTCAAATAGGAGCGGCACCCTAACACTTTTAAAGCTCAAGAAGACAAAAAGTGTTCTTTAGAAACAGAAAAATTTTACCTATCTTACAACATAACAATTTACAAAACAATCATTTATTAAAATTGCTTAATTTTATCAGTAAAAAATAATACTGATAATATGCAAAAAATCACTTATTTCTATTTGAATAAACTCCATAAAATGCAACCTACCATTTTAAACATATTTTTATTTTAGTATATCAAGATGAGATATTAAGATAAAATCACTGTTAGGAAATTAGGACTTGATTAATAATGGGATTATATATATATATACCCACAGCTAGGTAATAAAGCTACTAAGATGCAAGGGGTTATTGAGTGTCAGTGAATATTAAAAGAAAAAAAAAAACACTATTAAAGAGCAATAAAAGAACAGGAATTAAGAATCCAGAAGATAACAATTGAAGAAGTTGACTGATAAGCAAGAACCAGAAGTTCCACGAGAAGTGAAAGAGAAGAAACTATTAGCATAGAACTTACACTTATATCTAGATATTCAAACTGGAAAATGATGGCTTTGTAGCCAATCTAATTCATAAAGTCTAGGTACCATAGAGGAAAGTTCATTATGAAAGCATTTATAAAAAAAGCACAGGGAAACTGCATTATGGTGGTGGAAGCTGAAATGCCATGTCAGAACTGACAATATCACAGATTCATCTTTGGATGTTATCAAGAATTTCTAGATACATAGCAGAAGCACCAGACCAGATGTGGCAGCAATATTTAAAGCATGAGCCAATAGTACATTTATAAATATAAGAGACAGATATTGGCAAGAAAAATTGAATAGCAAGACACCAGGAACCAACTTTCCTGGCAATTGATTCAATATAATCATTCTACTTTATGTCAGTGGAAAATGTTAGCTGAAGAAGTGCAACGTGCCATTCACCTAGAGGTCAGCATCAGTCATGCTGATGGAAAGTAAAAAGTGTTCTCTAGGAGATCAAAAGTTTTGATTTAGAGGTATTAAAATTAACAAGCCATTCCTTGCCTCAATTAACAACAGATTGTAAGTCATTTTTGAGATCAGCTGCCAATTCGACCTTATTGAGCTGATCAAACTTACTATTATGACAAAAGTAAATAATTGTATCATCAGCATAAATGGCAAGTTCAGAACTGATGACATCAGGAAAATTGTTGATGGAAATTGACAACAAAGTATATATATATAAAAACATTATTTTTAGTGGATACTCATATTTGAGTAGACACTCCATTTATTTCTTAGACAGTATATTTATTTATTTTCATGTACCAACCTGAATATTTGAGAAATCTTATTAAACAAAAATAGGTGCCTCCCATTAAGATTCAAACCTGCGAACACCTAGATGCTTTAGACTGATACAGTTACAAAGAACTTTTGCAATCAAGCAAGGCTAAATAGTGCTTTAAAGTGAAATCCTTCAATTCATAGATTCTTGACATTTCATAGCTGTTCACTTTCGTATGCAAACATTAATAAAGCAATTTCTTAAGAAGTTGGATTAATAAATGAAAAATCCCATTACACACACACTTATTACTACAAACATTATTTTTAATTGGTACATGTGTTGAAGTTGCTATCAATATTTTTTTTATTTTCTTAAACAGTGAAATTCATAACAACTGGCTTAGATTGAAGTACTACTAAAGAAAGATTTTGTCATCCGTCTTTGTGGCAATCATTACAGGTAATAAAGTAAATTCAAGCATTAACTTACTGTTTGATTAGTCTTTTAACGAATACATCAGAGAAACTTCAAAAAATTTAAATAAAAGATTATATGACTACAAAAGGGATATTTTACAAAACACATTTGTTGCCCACTGTAACAAGATTGATCACAATTTTTATATGAAAAATGTGACAATTTACTATGAGGAAAATGTTTAGAAAGTGCTTAAATCGCTGGAACATCCACAGTAAATTCATATTCAGGTTCTTACAATGTTTCCCCATTCTTAACATAGCTTCTATTATCACAATGTGGGAGAGTTAATAACAAAAGTGATGGAAGCAGCATCAGTAAAAAGAATCTAAATTAGCTCGATTAGAGACCAAAAAACACATATTTAAAAAAAATTATTTTTAAATGTAAAATTCCCAGCATCTCTCATTCATGCAGATGTGTAGTTGCATTGACGTAAATATAAACTTAGTCTAATGAAGTCGTAAAGGACGAAATGCATTACACAAAAACTTCTTCCACTTTGTAACACATCTTTCACTCAATGTCTATTACTTTGTAATAAACAAAATATATTGTGTATTTTATGTAATTTAAGACTGTTTAAATTTATGAGTGTTTTATGAAGCAGTTGAATTATGGATAATTAAAAAAGACAAATTATGATATTATACCCAGTATTACTTTTGTAAACATATTTAAAATATCTTTTTTTATTTTTTACATATTGCAAATATTGTTTTGTATTACATATAATGTTAGCGTATTCTATATAATTGCCATCCAATGTTTTTCTAACTTTCATTACGGCAGCCAAATAACATTCTTTTTTTTTTAGGGGCACCCTTATACAAAGAAAACAATTCCAAAGTTACATAACCACACTGCATTTAGCAACATACAAAGAGTCAAAAGTAATAAAAGCATCGAAGAAAATCAAAGCACAAGTTCTACTAGTTTTTACCTACTTCCTGTTTTCAAACACCATTTATTTAGAATTGTCTGAGAATGTTGTTAATTTTTATTATCAAGTTGAAAAAAAAAAAAAAACTAAATACATATTCTTCTTCTATGTGCCCTGTCCCTTCAGGACTTAGGCGATCATGGCTCTCCACGTCTCCCTATTCCTTGTGGCTCTTAGTATGTTTGCTCCTGTTGCTCCTGGCAACTCCTGTTCCGTCATCCACCTGATCAGTCCCTGCAAATACGTCATCCGCTGCCTTCCTCTGTCTCTCCTTCCTTCTATCTGTCCAGTCAGTATCAGGTTCTCCAGGCTCTCCTTCCTCATTGCATGTCCCAGGAACTTCAGTTGTCTCTTCCTGATGCTCAGCATCAATTTCCTTTTTGTTGCCATTCTTTCTAACACCTCGTCGTTGCTTGTATGCTCAGTCCACGATATCCGTAGCATCCTTCTGTAGAACCACATTTCGGCCGCTTCCAGTTTTGTCCTCATTTTCGATGATATTGTCCAGCATTCACAGCCGTATTGAAGAACTGACATCACGTAGCAGTCTAGAACTCTTTTCTTCATTTCTATTGAGATTTTCCTGTGTGTTAGTATTTTGATCATCTTCTGGAACGTGTCCTTTGCCATGCCAATTCGCCTTCGGATTTCCGTGTTGCACTTTCCATCTCCTGTTAGAACACTTCCTAGGTACTTAAATTCTTGTACTTGTTTGATTCTGTTATCCTCCACCTGTATTTGGCATTTTGGGTTGTATCTTTTGCTGATGACCATGCACTCAGTTTTCTTAAAGTTTATTTGTAGTCCCATCTTGTCACTCTCCACTGCTACTTTCTGTATGAGGTCTTGTAGTTTCCTTTCTGTGTCCGCAATCAGCACTGTATCGTCCACATATCTTATGTTGTTCAGGTTGTGGCCTTATCTCAAATGATCAGCTGTTAGTGACTACATATAATGCTGATTATTTTAACACAACTTCCAAATATATCAATATACTAAAAAAAAGTATTTAAACTTAATCAAGAAAAATTCCAGTTTTCTGATTTTTATCCTTTTTTCCATAAATCTGGTGCTGTGACTTAACAGAGTTCAAATGTGATTTTGCAATGTTGTGAATGATGTGATTCATTTTCAAACTTGCAGTCCTATCTCACAGACAAAACATAGCTGAACTTCCATGATCTCTATAATGTTAGCATCTTCAAGTCTAGGATCAACCTGTATCTACTCGATATGGCCTCAATAATATGCACCCTTTCCTCCTTACTATAACAATCTCACTCAGTAACCTGCTACCATAAGTTGCCCTTGGGTCTTGTATTGACTGAATTAAAGTGTAAAAAACAAAAACATAAAAGAATAAACTAGTTGATGCCTGTAACTTTGAGAAGAATCATTAACATTACAAATTTTGTTTGCACAAATGAACTCCATGAATTCTTTTTTTAATATTTTAGCCGTACAATTTTTTAGCCTTCATCACTTGCATAATTTGCAAGAGCTAAAATTAATTAATGACCACTTTTCTTTGTTGCTATTTTTCTGAAGAAGAAAGTTTTTTCTTATTCTTCTTTCTTTTTTTTCACACAATATATATCTGATGAATGCTGAAGAATAAATCTGTGAGAATATATTAAGTTTAGTTTTTTTAAATAAATTAGTTGCAGCTATATTTTTATTGTTAACACACTAATTACTTAAACCTATATGCCATGACTAAAAAAAACTTAAAAAAAAAAAAAAAATAAAAAAAAAAAGAAAGAAAAGGACATATTTTCAAAAAAGCTAAACAAAAATATAATTTCTATTTTGAAAAAAAAAATACACTTAATATTTATTATGTCAAACTGTTTCATGAAAGAAAAAGATCTTAGCAATGAAAAATAAAACTTTTTTTAGCCAAAACTATAAAGAAATATATTAAAAAAAGATGCTAATTTTTACTTATATGTGCTTATCCATAGTCTTAATCAGTTATAGAGACTTAACCAATATGGCTTAGAAATTCTAATCATCAAAGTTCATATGGTAAACAACCCTAAAACAAGTCTCTAGAAGGATCACATCTCAAAGGTTGTCTACCTTTTAAAACTTTAAGTGTGTTTGTTTAGCTATGAAAATATTTAACAAAAATTTATTCCTTCAGGAAAGGAAATAAAAAAATATCATAAGTTGAATTTCTTTCTTTTATTATAATTTACATACATGAAATAAATTAACAAATTATGTTGAAATCTAAAGTTATGCAAAAGTTATGATTAAAAATCATGCATTGAAATTAAGGGCAATTATTTTTCAGAAAGGTAAGTCATGTGACAGAAGAGAGAAAAGTAAAAGCACTTACCAGCTTCACAATTATTATCTACAGTATTTTTTCGTTTCCGCTTCCGATCTGTTGGCGTTTTTGCCTTGTCAGGCGTCTGTGGCATCTGCAAAGAAAGAAAGCAAAACAAAATCAATAGACTGCTTGAAGCAGAAATACAAGATCCATTTGATTCTTCGAGACATCAATGAATCAGAGAAAGAGCAATTTAACAGCATCACAAATTCAAAATGTATATCACAAAGGTTTTGGCTTTTATACAAGTGTTTATATTTATGTCTTATATAATTGCAGGAAGTATATAGTAATTCCTGTAGTTTTTGTACGTTGAAAAACAAAATTATCACATATTGCAAATCAAAAGATGTTTAACTCTTAATGCAATTTTACAATTTTTTTTTCATTTATAAAATACAAAAAAATAATTTAACAAAACTCATATCAAAGCAAAAACCTTACAAATTATAGGCACCTCTACATTTTTGCTATAATTTGTGATATCTAAGTTTTTAAAATGAATTTTGTTAAATGAAGAAAGGGTTTAGAAGCTCTCATTTTAGCTTTAATTGAAAGCTAAAGGATTAAATTTACTATTTTCATTAAACAAAATACTCTATAGTGTATTTTTCAAACATAAATGATATTGATTGGAATCGCTTTTTTAAAAATATTTCTGAAATAGCTAATCAGCGCCTCTTTTTAGCCATCTTTTATTGCAATGTAATTTTCTTCCAAAAATAAAATATACTTTTCTGAAACTTTATTTTAGGAATATTAGCTGATTTCAAGTATAATTAATTTGATTGAAACTTTGAAACATCTATTATTAAGTTTAAAAAAAGCAGAAAAACATTTTAAAACAATCAGTAGTAGTGATTTACAGATCTTTCAATGCTCTTGTCAAGCACTGATAAGCTATTTTCATGTTTATTGGTGTCTATAGAGATTTTATCTGTTAAAACATAATTTAAGAAAATGATCGGTGTAGGCTTTTTTATGTAATTTGTAATCTTAGTAATCTTACAAATGCTGATTTTAAATACTAGTCATCAATCTTATTTTCTGATAACATTGTGTATGGTCATTCATACTTCCAAAATGGACATGTTTTACATGTGAAAAACAATTTAAACTTACTTTTAAAATCTTATAGTCTTAACTTAACCCAATGCTGACAAAGTTTTGAAGAATTTTTTAAAAGATTATTAAAATTAAAAATTATAAAAATTATTATCATTTAAAAAAAAAAAATGAAAATATTTCTTGTAAAACTTCATTTATTGCAAAAGTGTTTTACTCCATTTAATTGGATAAGCTTTTAATTGTGTTTATAAATAATATATATTAAGGACATTCAATCAGTTAAGTGCCATACGTGATACACACTTGGGCGATCATGTCTCGAAAGAGACATGACTGACTGGGCAGAAGATTATCCTGCAGTAGGTTGTGCTTAATATATATTATTTATAAAAGCAATTAAAAGCTTATATAATTAAATAATATCATAGTTTTATTGCATTTTTTATTTTACTATTCGAAGCAGATTTCAAGAAAGTGGCCACTGAAAACAAAAAAATAAAAAATTGCTGATTTTCATTCTGCAAGATGTCCTAATAAAACAAGGTTTGCAGATAGAATTCTACAAATTTCATTAAAATAGGGGTGTGGATCTGTGTGTGTGTGTGTGTGTAGGGGGGAACAAATGTAAAAAAAAAAATTACCAAGATTCTATAAAAATAATAATTTCATAAATAAATTGGTTCATTTTTGTGAACAAGTTCTGAAAGTTTCATTAAAATCAGACAATTATTTGATTTTTACAAGAATTCCCAAATTAATGTTTTTCACTGGAAACAAAGGCGCTAAAAATTCCTATAGTCAGCTCTGGTCCCACGCTTGTGCAGAAAAAGTGGTGGGGGTGCATACAAAATTTCGAACGTGTTAGAAAGGGCTGGAGAAATATTAAAAAATACTTTGGTTTTTGTTTATTATTATTATTATGATGATGATAATAATAATAATAATGATGATGATGATGATAATAATAATAATAAACAACAATTTGTCGATAAAACTTTTTAAAGATTTTTTTTTTTTTTTCATCATGCTATGCTGGTTTTTAGCGAAAAAATTGGAGGCAAGTACAAAAAATACAAATCAAATATGCAGAAGAAAGTATTGGCTTCTTGGTCTAATCCAAGATGAGGACATCACAATCACAACCTCTTCCAGGTATTTCTTTTTTTGTTTTTTAACTAAAGCTAAAATTTTATAAAATTTACTATGGGAAAACGATATATGAATTCTGATATCAAGAACAATTTTTGGGGTTGAAAAAAAAAAAAAAAAACTGACAAATTAGTGAAAACTAAAAGTTTATGTGTGAAGCGTTTAGTCCTTTAGGACTGTGTGTGTGTTCCTTCAGTTTAAAAATTATAAATATTTCAATAAAAATCAAAGCCAGGGTAAAATAAAACAAAAAAGGTATTGGTGATGAGAAAAATAAAAAGATTCACTGGAATTTTTAAGTGAATTGTTTAATCATCAGTCATTTAAAAAAAGAAAAAAAAAACGTTTCCCTACCCATTTCTATTCTGTACCTGGGTTACTCATGCTTTCTTCTACACCCATTTTCTTAATCAAACTCACCCACACACACGTCCTCTAAAATTGCTTGAATTCGGTGAAGAATAAGTGAAGTCCCAGCCACCAGCATTGATGGTTAATTTGTGAGACAGTCGAGTCGGAAAATCTGCCTTTTTAATTTTGGGAGAAAATTGTGAATTCACTAAAACACAACCGTTAAATTTAAAATGATTTAGAAATATTTAGCTTTGGGGTAAAATAAATCATTGAAAATAAGTATCAATTTCTTAAATAAAATTGTATAATTAAAATCAAAATTCAAAAATATGGGAACGATCCGTGTTCAAAATTAACCCCCCAAATTGGAAAGGCATTATTTCTGCTTTTAAAAGAATGTAAAAAAAAAAAAGTGACTTATAGTTTGTAAACCCCCACTTTTTTATGTTTTCATCATTTAAACATTATTTTTATAAATTCTTGAAACACTAAAGTAATCCATAAAAAAGAAAATCGTATCATCACAATTCACAGCAGCAATTTTTATTAGCCCTTAAAACTAGGTCAAATGAACAGCATGAGATATGTGACTGTTTTAAGTTCAATGTTTCATTTAAGTGTGCGTGTGTTTGTCCCCAATTATGGGGGGGGGGGGGCAGACACACACACACACACACACACACACACACACACAGAGGCGTAAAAGAGAGAGGAAAGTTTTGTTTAAATGGACAATTATACTTTCCATTGTTTCTTTATTTGACCAGAAACAAAAGAAGTTTCAATCATAAAAGAGATAAATTTGAAGAGTCAGCATCTGCCCAGAAACATTTTAATCAGTTTTATCTTTAAAGCTGCTTAGGCTTCCTTTGTTTATTTTAAGTTTTCTAGTCTCATCAAGATGGCTACTTATTCAAAAACAACTCATTTGACTGTAATTTGATATTTGGTAGCCTCTTTTGATTGATAGTAATGCATTAATGTTGCATATCTATCTGAAAGGATTGGCATTAATCTCAATAAGAAGTAAAATAACATTCAAGTTTACTCCTCTAAAATAAACAATGGCATTAAGTTATTTCTCCAAATATATAATCAATAATCACTTTAGATGAAGATCACCCCTTTACACAAAATATATATGAAAACTAAAAGCAATAAAAATCCAAGACCAAAAGAAAGAAAGAAAAATATGTGCAAAATCCAGAATCCCCCAATGTAGTGTAGATCATCATTCTGTAAATGAGTTAATTCTGTAATTAACTCAAAAATGGACTACATAGCTCAAATATGCTTTCTTTTTTTATTATTTAATTAAAAGGTTATTTTTGCTAAAGTATGGATAACCAAATAGTTAATTATCATAAATTTAATTATGAACTCATAAGGAGAACAAAGTTTGGTCAAATATATAGTTAGAATACAAGACAAAGAAAAAGTTCTTATATGAAAAACTACAGAAGCTAGAATGAATTCTGTTTATATCTTCAGGAAGTCTGAGTGTTTGATCTCTGATCATATATTGACATAATAATATAAAGAAGAATTTCTATAATAAATAATAAAATGTAAATAAATGTAAATAGACAAAAAATGCCAAAAGTCTGCTGATTGGTTTCCTTCATGTGTTTTTATTTTTATTTTTTTTAATGTTCTTTTTAATGTGCATATCAGAAGCAAGCAGCAAAGCAAACACAAAAATGTGTGTACCTTGGCATATGTGTATTGACAGTAAATTCAACAAGTTATGAACAAGGTAGTCACAAGGCAGAATTGGATACAAGGTATCTTTCAAGAGAGTATTGATTTTTTCCCCTGATGCATGTCCAATAATTATCATGGAAGATTTCCAAATAATATTCAAAACTGGCTGGCTTAAAAATGGAATCAACTGCAAGCCACAGCTGCTGTGTGAAATACCATATAGATTAGAATCCAAAGTGGTAGAAGCTACCTTGTGGATTGGGATGACAATTAAGGGGAAAAAAAAAAAAAGAAATCGAGAGTTGTACTGAAGATATACCAGGTTTCCAAATTGAAGCCATTTTTGTTGAAATCTGCATACATGCTTCAATTATCAATTATTTAATGAAATAACAAATGAAAGCAATTTGAAATAGTTTTGAATCATTGATACAATGATTACCAACAACCTAACACTTTATTTTGACTGCTATTTAGTGTTTAAGAAAAGTTATATGAAGCCCCACCCAAATAAAAATAATGAAAGAAAGTATAGTAAAATGATAAATTTAAGGAGAGACAAAGTTACTGATTGAAATATATTTTATTAAACATTTACTTTATTAATTATTCAATTGATATTTCTTTCATCTTAATTTTTGTTACTTTCCTATCTTTCTACAGTCACTAGTGTAAGCAATGCAGACTAAAAATAAAGAGGAATCTAGCAAACACAAACTCACATCCCTGTTCTTAACATGGCAGCTACCTTACCATTTAGGTCACAGAAACTTCCCAGCTGTAGTTATTTAAATAAAACTATACTGCTGTTAGTTTTATCTCTATTACCTAATAAGTTACCATTATTTTTTCCCTAGTATTAATATTAGTAGCATTGTTTTAAGACATAGTTCAAAATATTTATTAAAACTAAAATTTCAATCCTAGAAATTTCAAAACTTCAAGCAATTACAGTTTAGTACTTGATAAGTATTTCTATAGAATTTTCCATAAGTTTTTGCCTTTTTCCTTTTTTCTCATAAATATATTCTCTAATCTTTTAAGTTTGTACTATATGCAATGAAATATCCTGAAAATAAAACAAACCAGTGAGAATCAAAAAGCTTTAATTTCAAATCTTATATCTACTCTAGATAATCAATTTTTTCATGTGCATACATATACAATGAAGACTGATAAATTAGTTAAGCATTTTTCATGAAATTCTATATGTAACCCTTTTTATGTTTTAGTATAATTGAAATAATTGAAAGTAACCTATAATTGAACCAAACATGAATACTAACATTCAAATCAACATTACTAATTTTAGAGAGAAAAAGAAAGGACTTTGCTGTAAACTTTGATTCTAAGCAGTCACATATAAAAAGATCAAGAAAATGGATTTTGTATTGATTTGCAAAACGAAAAAATATCAAAGTCGCTCTTCTGTATGTTTCTTATGTAAACCACTTTTCTGATTCATGTTTGATCAACATTAAATAAATTTAAATAATAGTTAATGATCCCCTTAGAAGCTATTTTAATCAACATATAAAGAAAAATAATAACTGCTTACATGGCTCTATATCAAGACATGTATGTGTATAAAAAGATTATTTTTAAGATAAAAAAAATTGCAGAACAACAATTATCAAAATCATGCTCTACTCAGATGATACTGCAATAAATATGCATTCAGACAACATACTACAGTACTGCACTGTTGAGAGAGAATAGTAGGAAAATATTTCATTTCAAAAACTTGTCAGTTGACCTTGAAGAATATTAAAGAAAATTATTGAAAAAGAGATATAATAAAGAAAAAGACTAAATGTATCATCCTCCTATAAACCTTAAAGAAAAAAAAAACAAATATCAAGATTCAGTTAAGAAATACAAACTCTGTGAAATATATTTATTTGGTGATTGATATTAAATAAATATTTACAAATAATTCTTGATAAAATTATGTTAAAAGACATGAATCATGCATTCATTTATATAAAGTACCAGAGATAAATGTTATATATGGCTACTTTAAATTAAAAAATCCCAACCACAAATGTCTCATATAAGACTTAATTTCAGAATGTACTGACATAAAAATAGTTTTCCTTGATTTTTTCTTACTTATTACCCTTCATTTAATGAGATATTAAAGATAAACACATAATCTGAAACTGCAAACAGAAATGAAAAAGTCTAGAAAAGTACAAGATTTACTCATCTCTGAAGACAAAAAATGCAAATAAACAACAAACTTATTTATGTGCAAAAATATTTTCAAATGTACACATTCACAGTACTATCATATACAAACATTTATAAGCAGAAAGATGGTTTTCTATTTAATTTTTTGTGTTGATTTCTGTTAAACTGACAAATGAATACTCATGTTAATTCCTAAGCTCAAAATATTTTATATGCTCTGTTAAGCAATGACTTGAGCACAATTTTTAAAGAAATGTTTATTGTCCAGTATGAAATATTTGTATTAGGTATGGATATAAAATTAAGGAGGAAAAAAACAAACAAACTAAGTCTCTTGTTGAAAATTATCTTTAATGTATTTTAAAACTAATAATATCTTTTTGTTCTTTTTTAGGATAGTTTACAGTTCCAAACTAATGCTTAATGTTGTCTTTCTTAACTTAAAAAAGTGAGTATATGATTTAAAAGGAAAGAAAAAATATATACTTTTTTTTAGTTAAAAAAAAAAAAAATTTTAACTTACAAGTAACCAAAGAGAAGGAGGGGGTTAGATATATAAATTAAGATGTGGGATGTATCTCATTGAATAGTAATTAAAACAAAAAAAAAAAAACACACAATACTATAAAATGATCCAATATACCAGGTAGCCAGAAAGTATAATTTGCTCTAACATGTAGAATAAATGCTACTTAAAAGCAATCACTGAAAATATACTGATCCTAATTTAAGGAGTTGTTCAAACTATTGAATTCATTGTTTATATTGGCTTTGTTGCAACATTATGGACAATTCTTTCTACAGCCTTCTTCTTAAAAATATCATGTGCATTTCTGTGTTGAGATTTACACAATCAAATCAACACAAAAGAAAAATTCCACAAAAATGAAACAAAAATATTAACAATGTTAAAAATGTGGACAGTTTAAAGGATGACCTTAAAGCAAAACCATGTTATAAATGAAGTAGATTAAATTGGTTGATAAATAAATAAAATAATTTCTCCTAACCATAGGATAAGACATTATTATTATTATTATTATTATTATTATTATTAATAACAACAACAAATCAAAATTCAAAATATGAAGTTACATCTCAAAATGATTAAGAAGCTATGTAAATTATTGGATTATTTTACTGACAGCTAAGAGAGAGGGGGTAGAGTTTGAATAAACCATCTACAAATCAAAATGCTCCCTTCAACCATCTGCCAACATGGCTAACCCCTGTTAAATGTAATTACTTCTTTTATTCAACAATCAGCACTTAAAACATGTCAAAACACTACTATTTGATGTTTGCTAACAGAAAGGCAGTGAAGGAAGGCTAAATTGTGAACCATAAATAAGCTATGATGATGTCAAAATGAATATCTGAGAATACTACTGCATCAGTAATTAACATAGAGACATTTCCAAACATATACTTAAACATACACACAAGCATATACAATACAGTATATGAACTACTATGATATGGATAGTGTGACTAAATTATAGCTTCATAAAAATTTGTTCTATTCGTATAACTAAGTGGATTAGAATGAATAGCTGAGTCATTTTCTAACAAGTTATTTGAAAAATAAGCCTTTGAGAAATCAATTCCTTGTCACTCCTTTCTCTTAGCTTCTGTTTTCTTTTATTCATGTTTCGTCTCTCAAAGAGTTCTTTTGTCCACCAAGAAAGATACAGAGAGGCAGAGAGTGCAAGGATCTGGGATTTAATGGAAAACAATTCCAGATGTTGGCATAGAGAAATGCTTATTTCAATATTGAATTTGTAACCATCGTCACTCATTCTGCCTCAACTCATAAAGTGAACAGACCAGAAATAGGCTACAGAAGGCTTGCCAAATTTAGAGGGGTTAATACTTTGACAAGCATTCTGAGGTGGGGAGAACAAAATTAATACATTCTCCAGCCATGGAAGAGTGAGAGATGGGAAGAAGGCTATTTTCTATATTCGGCCCAAAGAAGAGGAAAAAGAAGCAGTTTGAATGTCAGGGGTATTGGAAGTGGTGGTGATGGTGTGTATTATCCCCTGAACATTGTATACATTCATTTCACAACATTTAATGGAGCATTCATTTCACAGTATTTAACTGGGCACTTTGAACCTCATCTATTTCATTTCAATAGTCTGTCATTTCTTTAGGTTAAGACATCTGACTATTAACACAAAATAATAGTCTTACTAATCAGTAATATGAAATAATTATGTTGTAGAGTCTCACAATATAATCTGTACATATGAACAAACCCTTTAGCTAAAATACTGATCAACCTCTACCTGGAAAAGACATTTACTCATGTTTGAATAAAGACTCTCTATTTAGGTTTCAGAACAAGGAAAACATTTTGTAGGTCAGAAAAATCAACTTCATTTAAAAAAAAAATACTTTTTAAAAAACATTAATAACAAGATATAAACATTTTCTATTGTTACACTAATGGGCTTTAAGTACATTTAAAATAGATTTAGCAATATTTAAAATAATATTTTAAAATTTTAAATCTGAAGTCTAAAATATTTTCATTTCAAAATTTAATATGGACAATTTAAGCAGGTATGTATTCTTTTGCCAAAACCAAAAATAAGATAGGAATATACTTTTTAAAGAAAGTCCATTGAAATATATAATTGACTTTCAATACATCTGTATAATAAATCATGGTTTTCAATAAAACAGTATATATTTTTAGAGTTTATCAACAAAAAATGCATCAAACTCAAAATTTACAATGAATAAGTTTTGGTAAATTTAATCTTAGGTTAACAACCATATTTAGTATACTAAAAGTCATTTCAAACATTTTAGCTAAACTGAAATCTATTTCCTTTCAATTTAAACACCCCCTCTTATTTTCTTTATTAGAAATAAATGACACCACACAGGTATTGATTCATAAATATGTATACAAAAATATTATTATGTATCTTGATATACATAAAAGTACAACTAGGAAAAAGTATTTTTTTAGTAAATCTTGTTATTTTCTTATTTCCAAGTATACATGTAATAATATATAATAAGACACTGAAAGGTTCTCAGTTAAGCCAAAAAGATAAAAAAAAAATTGATATTTTGGGCAGAAGTAGTTAAACCAAGAACTTTTAAAGTACTCCATCATACAATAAAATACAAAAATGTCTTCATGAATATGATTTGAAATTTACAATGAATCTTCTGAAAATTTCCTTATGGATCTTAAGTAGATACCTGCATTTGTTTTTGAGACAATGTCTCATAAATTGGTGATATCAAAAAGTGAGACAATTTGTTCTCATTTCAATGTTTAAATACATTTCTATCAAGCAGAGTCCTTTTTTTCTTTTCTGTAAGCACCAACAATATATTTATCTTAATTCATTATGAAAGATCCCTGGTGATTAGTTATTTCAAATTGTCACTTATTTGAAACAATTTGCTGAATTACAAAAATCAGACAAAACTGTATCTTTCAATATACATGTGTTTATACTATTGCCTTCTATTTTTATTATGTTGGCTGACATCATAGGTAGATATTTGTAGAAATTGCAATAGAGGTTGAAACTTCCTAATAATAAACTTCTTTTTTTTTTTTTGTCTTTTCCCAGATAGCAGTCAAAATCTGTTGAAATGCTATGATGCAAAAGTGTGTACAATGTGTAAGTTTATCATTGAATTTATCCTTATGGAAAAATCACAACTATTAGCACTTATTTAATGTTTATGGAAACCAAACAGAGAACGTGAGCATACTTAGGTCTCTAAGTTATACATTTCAATAGTAGAAACATATAACTATATTCTAGGCAGGCTCTTGTTTATTGCTGGTAAAAATGTAAAACCAGTGATGGTGATTAAGTAGAAAAACAGTGTCTTTTTTTTATAGCTGAAAACTAGTTCTATCCAAAGGTGTTATTGTGTCTCCCGCCCCCATGTATCTGTTGTAGTTTCCATGGAAATAAATAGGAGGTATTATTTTAGGAGCATCTCTCATACTTTGTAAATCATTTGTGAGAATTGTAATGTTCAGCTGATGTATTTTGTCTGACAGCAAAATATACCGAGCTATTTTCTTCATTTTTTTAACCTAAGCAACTAACAAATGTCATCTAGTCATGGTGATGGGTATCTGAGATAAAGCATTATCTGTATAAATATTTGACTTTTTAAAAAGTGGTAATAAAAATCATTGAAAAATATACTTACATTACAAAAAAAAATATTAAGAGAGAAACATTTGTATTTATAATGGAGAGATATGTAAGTGTTCTTACTATAGAGTTATTATCTCTACAGTATTTTTTTAAAAATAAGTCAAAAATAAATTTTCTCTCAACACAACAAAAGCTTACAAAATGAAGTTTACATTTGATATATGGCAGTTTATTAGCATTTATAACAATTACTTTTATAAGGTATTAACATTTTCTTTAAAACAATATCATGAACACAGGTCTGCATTTTAAGATGTTCTCACATAAATATTAAATTAAATGTACAATGGTATAGCACATTAAACTTTTACAAATTTACAATTATAAGATACTAATTGATGAGACTTGTACAACCCTAATGTTGCTGCTTAGTGTATTTAAGCTAGTATTATAGTTAATATGATAAAGACAACAATGTCCATATATTTAGAACACTTCAATAAAAACTTTTCTTTTTTTTTTTAAATAATTTTCACCCTAAACAAGGCAGTAAATCCAATAATATGCAAGAGGTTAGTGAGTGTGAAAGAATATGAGAAAAACAAAAAAAACATTATTATGGAGATAGAACAATAAAATTAAGAAGCCAGGAGATAACAATTAACATTGCATTTACAGTTTTTGAAGATCAAAGTTGACTGGAAAGCAAGAAGCTGGAAAAAAGTTTCACAAGTGAGCAGTGCAAGAGAAGAAACTGTTAACATAGAACTTATGGTGACATTTAGCCATTTCAACTGTAAAATGAAGAGAACTTGCTACCAATCTAGTACTTTATTTAAATTTGTAAAAGAAATTCATCAAAACAATTACCATGAAGATATTTATAGAAAAAGTACAAGGAAGCTAGGTTATGGTGGTGGGAAAGTCACTGAGGCTGAGGTACCATGTCAGGACAAATAACATTACATATTTTTATTTGCATTTTATTAAGAACTTCTAAATACATAACAGAAATACCAGGCCAGATGTGGCAGCAATATTCAATGCATAAGTATTTGAAAAACATTAAAAAGATTTGTGAAATGTTATAACCTAATGAACAAAAATATTAACCCCGAGTTGAATCAATTTCTAAAATAATATATTTCTCAATTACTATGTATTCTCATTTACTTAAAAAAGTTTTTAAATTTTCAGCCAATGAGGGGAAGATATAAAGATAGTTCTAATAAATCTAATAGAAAAATATGGCTATTTTAATAGGCAATTTTATAATATATTGTTTTCTGTAAATCTTAAAGAAGATCAATATATTTCTTTAGAAAAATTCAAGTTCAATCTTTCATAAGCATAAGATAAGAATCTTACTGATAGAAAATATGTCCAGAAACAATGTAAACTTACTAACTTTCTTCAAGAGCTCCAAATGAGGAATACACAGTTTGGTTAGTATAATTTATTAAAAACAATTAATTTTATAAATATCAAAATTCTACTTATAGTTAAAAGCAAAAGAAAACTTTTCCTTGTATTGGTAACTAGTAAAACCTCTAGAATAAAACTGTACAATTAAAAAACAAATGAAAAAGGTCTTGTGATATGACAATTCTTGGAATGACCACAGTATGTTGCTGGGTTAATGAACCAGGAAAACATTTGCATTCAAATACATCCAGACATCGTTGCACTTTCTTGAAATGCAGACAAGGCATTCACTGTCAAGCAGTAGAGGAAGTTGTAAAAGTTCATCTTATACTATTGGTGAAAAATGAGTGAAATTTATGTTAAGATTGGTAAAAGTGCTCCTGAAATGCTAGCCCTATTAGAAGTGGCTTATTGTAAACATAAAATGAAGAAATCAAGAGTGGCATAGGCAGTTCAAGGAGATGTGCATAATGATACAGGAACTGGACAGTGAAAAATTCAAAGAACAGATGAAAATGTCAAGAGAGTGCAAACATTTCTATGCTCAGATCAAAGATTAAAGTGGATAACTGATAACTGAATATGAATAAGAAAACAATGTGGCAGATTCTAACAGAGGATTCAGTAATGAAAAAGATTTCATCAAAGATGGTGCCTTGTATATTGAGTGATAAACAAAAACAACAACAGCTTCATGTATCATTTAATATTTTGAATAATGCAGGGATGTTTAACAGGGTCAATGGCACTGATGAAATATGTTTTCAATATAACCCAGAAACAAAACACCAGAAAATGCAATAGAGTACATTAATTTTCTTCAGCCACCCAAAAAGCACACATCTCGTTCATCTACAAATTGTTAGCACAAAGACAAACCATCAATCAACATATTTATTTGGAAGATTTAGAATGGCTATGAAAATTTGTTTGGATGAAAATACCAAAACTCTGGCCTGACAAATGGATTCTCTACCATAATGATATCTTTGAATATGACATGTTGTAGTTCCTGGCAAAGAAATCTGTTACAATAATGAGCTACACACCTTATTCACCATATTTAGCCTCTTGTGATTTTTTAAGAATATCTTAACAGGACAAAGATTTTCTGATATTCAGCAACACATGATTACATAACTGAAATGTATTCCAGAAAATGAGTTCCAAGAATGTTTCCAGCAATGGTATCATCATCTCACAAAGCACATAACTTCACAAGGAAAATACTTGAAAGTGACAGCAGCCAATGGAGATTGCATAAGTAAATTTGCTTTCACAGGACCATTCCAAGAATTAAATTTTTACATCTTATATGTATATTTCAACATCTGAATCCATTTACTCTTTTAAATTATAATTTACAAGTCCATGATTTTTATACATTTCAAATCAGTTTTAACAAATAAAATCTTTCTTCATCTTCTAGCGGCTATTTCTCTGAGTAATGCCAAATTTATTTTAAAATATTTTAAAATAAGTTTACAATTTATATAATGTTAGTTATAAGTAGTTAAATAACAAAAATAGGTACAGCAGAGTCTCAAAACCTATTCTATGAAGAGTGATTTATGCAGATTAAGATTTTGTGATGTCAATAAGTTGAAGAAAACATGTTAAACAAATAAAAGACATAAAGACAAATTATTAAAGGCAAGTTACATCTTTTAAGAATTCATAATTAAAATATTCCAAGGCTTACAAGTACACCATGTTGAAACACAAGTTCCTGTATGATCACCAAAGTTAAACAATGTTAAGCCTGGTACCTAGATGGATGACTGTTGGAAATATCAAGTGCTGTAAGCTTGGATGTGCAGGTGATATAATAGATAACCGGAGAACCAAGTTCCAATTTCAGTTGGATTTCTTTATCTTCACTTAGGCACAAATATCCTTGAGAAAGGTGTGAACTCATCAGTTCTGTCCAACTATGGACAGAGAACTGATAATTAGTATGATTTGTATCAGTAAATCATTATTATCCCCACCAAAAACAATTAAAATATAAAAATGTTTTCTGGCTTTAAAAAACTGGCAAAGGGTTAATAAGCCATAGAAAATGAATCAATCAAGCAAATATTACAGATATTGTGTGTGTGTATGCACAGGCACGTTTCACTGCTATTAAACTCTTACAAAACTTGTTAATTTAGGGGGGAAAAGAGACATTCAAACATAGGAACCAGATCAAGCATTTTGTGATACACCCACAATTATTCTTTATTTGTTCACTACTAATATTAACATCATCATTACTGTGACTACTACTACTACTACAATGATGATAATATAATTTTTAATTTTTTTCTTTTTACATAAGAGAAAAACAATTCAATAGCCTAAAAGCAAAACATATTGATTTTGAACATTTTAAAGATTGTGTCTTTCATCTTAACTGTATCAACAGAATAAATAAATAAAAGTAAAAGTTTTCCTTTAAGTCCATTTATAAATTACATATTGGTGAGAATAAAACAAACAAGTTCTGAGAATATTTTTAAACAAATATTTTCAGTATCAATCGAACCAAAGGCGATCAAAAATTACAACTGAAATTCCTAAAAATGTTCCTAAAGCTAGAGTAAAATGTTTTTAATGTGAATTGGAAGAAATTGAAACTGATTCATAAACATAAAAATAAACATTTTAAACTAAGCAAAATAGATATGCAATACAAAATAGTTACGAATTATGTTGAATAACTGAATGAACACACTTCCTCCACTATTATGATGCCAATTCTGTTTAGCAATTGTTATAAGTGATACACCATGGAAGACAGGTGTTACAATTGAAATAACCAGAAGTTGTGTATCAAACATGTTCACATGAAACAAATGGTGTCCAGTCCACAAAAAGAACCGTTCATTGTAACCTTCTCCATAACAACTGGTAATTAAAAGAACTAAATGATCTATATATTAACTTCTGATAGTAACAATTACTTTTATTTTTTTAACAATCTTCTCAAAAAACATAAGTTATAAACTTGGAAAAAGCTTATGCTTACATAATGATACACAGTACAGATTCACAGACTACAGTCATAGAATGAAAGTTAATAAGCTAAATCTAACGTGTTGTTGCTAATGGGTTCAATTGCCATTGGATATGATAGCATTATGACCTTGTTCTAGATGAAGTTAAACTGACAAAATATCAACAATACAACACAATATGAGAAGAAGACAATACATAAATAGTCATACAGCAGTTCTCTTTAACTTGGTTAAAATAGAAAACTTCTGTTTTATTAGACAAAATATGAATAGAATTTTTAGATATGTTTGACAGTTGGTGAAACATGCTTAAAATGAATAATTTTGAAATCACTCTTCACAGTGATTGATTTTTTTTTCTTCTAAAATTTTATAAATACATTTTTTGGCACATTTTATTTTAAATATATTAATATATAATTCTATAAAAAATCATTCATATACACACACACACACATATATATACACACAAAGGGATTTTTCACATACAAAACTGAGTAATATCTTATCATATCTAAAGAACAATAACTGCATGCTATGTAAGTTATAATTCTATGCTCTTAATTCCTCAATTATAGTGATTTTATTATCTTTTTGAAGACAGAATTTTTAGGCATATTAATTTATCACTTTCTGATTTCTGGTGTAATTTCAAACAAAAAGTGAATATATGTGAAATGTTTATTTTCCCCAGTAACATCTTATGCGGGATTACTACTACATTACAAATTAAGCTAAGATTTACTGGCATAATATAATTTAGTAGCTATATAAAGCTTAGTCTGAGAGATTCTGTCACTAATGACAGACTGGGGATATAGGTTAAACTATTAGACTATGAAGCCAAAACAATTGTCATTTATCTCAATGGTCAGTCGAATACTTGTACAAGTCATGTTCCTTCACATGATTTAAGTTCCGACACAGTTATTTGGCTACTTTATACTAAATAGCCTTTATACCAAATATTCAACTTAATTTCTTTATTACTCAATTAAAATTTATCTGAGTTAAAATTTACTCATTAAGAGTCTGCTATACAAAATCCATACACTATTTGATTTTTTTCTTTTTCTAAGAAACATTTTGTGGAAGCAGAAATCTGCAACAGGGTCATTCTCCATTTCAAAAAGTTCAAGTGAATTGCATTAAATTAAACATTTAAAAAGATAAAAATAAACAGTATGAATACCAGTCACTTTTAGTAAAAAAAAATTTGGTTGTGGATCTATTTATTTCAATAGTTTAATAAAAGCTGCTTCAGTAAATTTGTAGATTTTTTTCCCTCCTGAATCATAAAAGATATTTTGTTGAAGCAAGGGACAAAAACAAATTCTGTTTAAATGTTTCACTTGTAAATATAATACTTATCTAACTACTAATAGCAGTCATCTTTTTCTACTGATGTTGAAGTTAAGAACAATCTGTATAGATCATGATCATCGAGATATACATATTGTTTGTTTTTCTTTGCTCCTAAAAGATATAAAAATCACTTGGACAGGTTTTATTATGATTATAGCTGCAATGGAAAAGTTTCTTTTCAGTTTACATTTCCTTTGTGGTTTGTTGCTGAACTACTTAATATAGGTCAGACATATTGGCTTTTTATTACATTGTATACAATTCAATTTCCTAAATGACATTTTTTTTTGTAAGTAATAAAAGATTAGAAATTTCATGTTTATACATACTGAATCAACTTATTTACAAACTAAATATTTGTTTTTTTAATTTCTCAGATATATCCTAAGGACCAGTAAACCAAAATAGAGATTTACCAGTTTTAAATTCTGCTCCATAAAGAGAAAATGCTATGTACACATTGATGTAAGTAAAGTTTCAAGGAAATAATCATTTTATATTGTTCTGTGAAAATAAACTCAAATAAGAGACTTTGTTTTTATTTATTCTTCTTATCTAATTTCCATGTTCTTGTGACAAAAATATTAAATATGGATTAAATGAAATTAAATTAACCATAGTTGTATACATAAGTGAAGTAAGGAAATTATTCATATTCTACTTGGTTCTTTTTAATTATTTTGATTTAAACAATATCTAAGTTTCTTTTTTGACTTAGTAACCAATTTATGCACTCAGACTCTAATGAGCAATGCATAGTATTACTCAACAAAGGAATTCTAAGGTCTGATCACCCATAAAAATATTTCCAATTTTACTATTTCTCATTTTTAATCATTTCATCACCCCCAAACAGTGCAAAGACACAAGGTGGAAAAGAATGAGATAAAGCAAATATTATGGATAGAGAATAATAAAAGAACAGGAATTAAGAAGACAGAAAATAATAATTGACATTGCATTTAAATTTTTGAAGATCAAACTTGACTGGAAAGTAAGAAGCTGGAATAGAGTTCCACAAGTGAGTAATGTGACAAAAGAAAGAGTTAACATAGAAGTTACATCTAACCGTTTCAAGTGAAAACGACCAAACCTTGCTGTCAAACTAGTACCACACTTAAATACATAAAGTCTAGGTACCAAAGAGGAAAGTTCATTAGAACAATTACTGTGAAAATATTTACAGAAAAGGTATAGGAATGCTACAGTATGGCAGTGGGAAAGCCGAGATGCTAGGTCAGAACCAATAACATTCATTTCAGTAGTAATGGTCAACTGAACTAAATCTCTGCAAACAACACAAGAACCTTATTTTTTCATTCTTACATATATGTCTATATAGAATATCTATCAAATGAATCTATGATATTTTAAACTTGGGCTTTTCCAAAAGGCTAATATTAACAACATCAGTTATTGCGATGTCAAATTGCTTAATGTTAATTTTAAAATAGACTTCCTCTCCTCTCTAACTGAGTAAAACAAGAAAATACATTCAAAGATAGAATTGCATAAATCTATATAATCTTCTTGGGGGTCATAGTATAAGTGCTTCTGATCTAAGCAGGTGTGTGTAAGAACGAAACCTATTAAATGCCACATAGTAGCACACATATATACATATTAATATGCAACTATCCAAAAATATAATGTTGATATTACAGTAAAGATGTATTGATTTCTGGATATTTCAATAGTAAAACCAAAAATATTAATATTATAGATATTTGTGCTGTTTGAAAACTGAATTTTACAAGTGTGCAGATGTCAAAAACACATGCAATTTTCTTTTTGTTGTACTTCTTAAATGACCCCTACATGTAAATAATGCTTTAAAATCTTTTATATCCAGTAATTGATATATTTCTATTTTGCTTCATATCTAATGCATGCAACTTAATAGCATTCTTAAAAATCACAGAAAGTCAATGGCATTCATAAAAATAAACAAACTTATATTGTTGGCACAGAGAGACAAGTTTTTGCTATGGAATGATTTCAAAAGTTTAGTTTTTAATCTATGGAAATTTGTGTCATAATTTAATATTTATTTTTAAACATAAAATTATCAATCTTCTCAAATTTTATGAGTGAAAAAATAGCCAATAAAAAAAGAGATAGAAAAAGATGAGATTTAATAATTTATCATTTATTACAACTTGTGATACCAAAAGAAATAAAGTTTTGAATATTATGTATGCATTCTATCAAAATAATTTATATTAACATTTAGCACTCTGCATCATTTACAAATATCACTTCTCCTTTAACTGTATATGAAATCTCTCTCTCTTTATATATATATATATATATCACTAAGTCGTGATGGTTTTTCATGCCAATATTATTGCTTTTTCAGTAGTTTTACTGATAAAATGTACTTTGGCAGTAAAAATCTCAGCCCTGATGAGTGAAGACATTTTTTTTTTTTTTAAATCATCTCACCCCAAGCAAGGCATTCCACTGCCACTATTGCGCATGGGGCTACATAGGGGAAGGTAAAGAGAAGGAGTGGTTAGACATAGGGAATGTCAGGAGGAAGGTGACAGATGAGTAAGGATAGCGAGGATGAGGGTTGGGCAGATGGGAAGAGTGTTTGATAGAATGGGAGCAGGTTAGTGTGTTAGCAGGTGTCTATTGACCTTACATTTAAACTCCTGGAGATTGTAGCCATAGGGGAAGCAATCATGTGGAAGAGAATTCCACAGTCAGGAAGTGCGAGGAAAGAAACTGTTGGAGTAGAAGTTACGGCTGCATTTTATCGGTTTCACTGTAAAAGGGTGGGACCTAGTTGCTAATCTAGTATCTCGTTCAAATTCGTATTTAGCGGGCACCAGTGATCTAAGTTCATCGGAGCAGAAGCCGTGAAAGTATTTATAGAGGAGACACAGGGAAGCCACGTCGCGCCGGTGGGAGAGAGACTGCAGGCGGTCTGCCAAGTCGGTATCTATCACATTACAGACCCTCCTCTGAACCTTATCGAGAAGCCCGAGGAGAACAGCAGGGGCACCCGACCAGATATGGCAGCAGTATTCAATGCACGGACGGATGCTAGATTTATAAATGTGCAGGATAGATTTAGACGGAAAAAACTTCCGGGCCCTACACAGAGAACCGACTTTCATAGCAGCGGATTTAGCAATGGATTCGATATAGTCATTCCATTTGAGGTCCGCTGAAAGTGTGAGACCAAGGAGGCGCAGTGTTTTACTCTCTGGGAGGCAATCCTGGTCCATGCTAATGGGAGGTAGGTGAGATTGTCGATGATGGTTAATTGAGAGTAGCTTCGTTTTAGAAGCATTAAAATTTACTAGCCATTTCTTACACCAGTCCAATATGGATTGGAGGTCTTTTTCAATCTTGGCTGCGAGGTTAGCTTTGACGCCTACACCAGATTTTTGTAGGAGGCGAGAGTAAACTGTGGTGTCATCGGCGTACAAACCTATTTGGGCTCTTATGGAATCAGGGAGATCATTAATGTATATCAGGAAGAGTGTAGGACCTAAGATGGATCCTTGGGGGACATCTGCGTTTGTATGGTAGTTCTGAGAGGCATGTCCGTTTAATACCACCTTCATTGTGCGGTTAGAGAGGAATGACTGGATTAGTTCAAACAAATGTCCAGTTATACCATAGCTCTGCAGTTTACATAGAAGGCCAGCATGCCAAACTCTGTCGAACGCCTTAGATATATCCAATGCAACGGTTCGGGCTTCGCCATTCCTGTCGAGTGCCTGGTATATGTACTCGGTGATGGTCGTTAGCATATCAGCAGTAGACCTGGTGAAGCGGAAACCATATTGCTTGTCCGAGAGGAGCCTGTGTGCTGTGAGATGCTGAACCATCTCGGCGTTGTTAATGGCTTCGAACACTTTGCCAAAGATCGGAAGGCTGATAGGGTGGTAATTTGCAGGGTCAGAGGGTTCTCCAGTGTTTTTAAATATAGGAACTACAGAGGAAGATTTCCAACAGGCAGGAAAGCAGGAAGCAGGATAGGCAGATGTTGTAGAGCTTAGAAAGGACAGAGGAGATTTCAGGGGCAGAGTTCTTTAAGACTATGGTTGGGATTCCGTCACCACAGCTCGCTTTGTGAGGGTAAAGTTTTAAGATTATCTTAGAGACAAGCGAAGGTGTAATGTGGACATCATTCAGTTGTGCCTCAGGTTCTAGGTGAGAAGTCGGGTGTAAAAACTCCAGACGAGTCCAGACTCAAATTGTTCGAGAATCTGCGGGCAAAGCATTCAGCTTTATTGCTGGGGAGGTGAGGACCTCAAATTTGTTGATTAGCGGGGGTATTGTGGACTTGCTCTTGTTAAGTACTCTTTTACAGAGTCGCCAGTAGTCTTTAGAGCCGAATTTAGAGCATGCTATGTGTTGCTTCATTCTGGCAGCAAACAACATGTTAGCTTCGTTAAGTATCCTTTTACACTTATTACGAGCTGAAGTGAAAAGGCACCTGTTTTGGTCCGACACGTAGTTACGATAAAGTCGGAAGAAATGATTCCGGTGGGCAATGGCAGCCGAGTAAGCGGGTGAGAACCATGGAGACGAATGAGATTTAACATCATAACAGTGTTCTCATAAAACTTTAAAGTCAGTGCTAAAGGTTAATAAGGGGATTATAAAGTATATATAAAAAATAAACAACTTTCTTTTTACTAATTAATAGGAAATAAAGTATTTACAGACTAAGGTTTAAGCATTAAATTCATTGACCATTTTCAAGTAGAATTTTAACAACTAAAAATGAAATATAATGAAAATTTCAGAGCACGCAATCATTTCTGTTTGTGAATATGCAGAATTCAATTGAATAACTACTGATACAACACTAACCTGTTAAACAAACCCAATCTTCTACAGTTGCTCATGTAGAATATACACACATAACTGTTTCTTATACACTCATGTCATAATTCTAACCAAATTGATAAATAGAAACATAAAAATGACAATATTATAAGAGAATATAAGCAAAGTGTTAACAAAAATTACAAATTTTAGAAACTATCCATATTAAGTAAAAACAACCAATAATCAATAAAATCACTTATAATTCATGTGTAATAATTTTGACCAAAGTACTACATGGCTACACATGATACAGAGATACAGAAGTTACAATATTAGACAACTCCTTGTAAATTATACAAAAATAGTTAACAAAATTGTAAAAAAAAATTACACATTTTAGAAGCTATTCCTATGAAGTAAAAACAACCAATAATCAACAAAATCACTTTTTTCTTTTTAACCATTTCATCCCAAGTAAGACAATAATGCCACTAAGATGCATGGAGTTATTGGGAGTGAAAGAGAATGAGTATATACTTTAGAAGGAATACAAGGGATAACAGGAAACAAGAGATAAACCCCTACTTCTGTTCCAGGAAGGTGTGTGAACCAGACGATAGGCAAACATATTTAAATTCTCAAAATCAACCTTATGTGATGTTCATTTGATAAGAAAAAATTTTAAAACTAAAAATTAACACTATGTTCACATTACAAACATTCAAAAATCAAAATTCAAAATCATCCCAAAATGTAAACTATAATGGCACAGATTTTGAATTTTATTAAATATTTTCATTTTTCTTAATTACTGAAGTGAATTGAAAGCTAAGAATATTAGCAAGAATTAACATGAACTGTGTGGATAGTTCGGATACATCTTTAACATTAAGATATAGAAATTAATCCAACAACAACCAAAAATTGATTAAAAAAATATAATACATATAACTAGGCCATTATCTTCAACAAAACTTGTTGGAATAAAGTTTTGCTACGTAGATTAATCCCTTTTATATTCTATATATAGGCGTACTCTGATTCCTTTATCTGAAGGGGTACTGAAAAGTTCTTGGCCAAACCCAGTTTCAAAAATTGGTATTTTGATTTACTGAAATACCTATTTGGGGAATTTATTCAAGTTGAAAACTGTTCAACACACCTTCTAATTTTGATGACAAATGTATCAATAAAGAAAGTCAGTGGAAAGGTATGAATATTGGATTAATATAATCCAGCTGAAATAATACTTTATTGAATATGTGGAGAGAAAAAAATTTCATACTTTTTAACATAATGGGTAAAAGTGTTTTTTAATAATATGATAATAATATACAAACTACTTCCTTTTCCAAATGCATACACATTCATGTTTATTCTAATATGTTAAGAAATGTCAGTAAATAAATAATTTATTTTCTGTTATATAGAGTATAAAACTTCTGCATTATCATAATATCACAGACTTTAACACTGCAAGAAGAACATACCTGCATAAAGTTTAGTCAAGATGGTTTTGTTTAAGGCTTGTTGTCATATTCACATGTTGCATAAGCAGCTGCAGATTCCAATTTTATGATCAGAGCTTTTTATTAACGGCATTATAAGGCCACAGAGGAAACTAATCTATACTCAACAATCAGATCAAATTTACAACTGCCATCTTTTAGATTCAATCAATCCAATATTACTCTAGTCATGTAAACCTCATAAGCAAGTACAAATAAATTCTTTTCAAATTACTGTCACAAAACAGTATCCAAGATGGCTTTGTCTTTAAATGACTACTTCTGTGTCGCTACGTCATGAAATTATCAATTTTGATTTAAATTTTTTCCCCTGTTAATTTGATTTTTAATTAAATTTCTTCAAATACAGGATGAGTTTAACATGCATCAGATGAAAGCATTTAGTTATATGCCAACAAATGTTTCAAAGAAAAATTTGCATCCAAGAGTTTTTGAAGTTTATATAACCCCAATTTATTTGAAAAGTAATTTATTGTAATATAAGTTTTCAAAAAAAGCTATATTAGAAAGCAAATTTAAAAAGTGAAATGTATAAAAGATACTGAAGATTTACAAAGTTTATTTCTACCACTTTCTTGTGCTAATGATCGGTTAGAACAATGGGCTTGTCTAATGAAAGTCTTGCTAAAGAGTGTAATCACTGACAAGCACTACAGCATTTCTGCTAGCAAGTCAGAAAGAGAACTAGTATATATAAAAGTACACAAAGCAATGTTCCTGGAATAAAACGTTAAGAGAAGCCTCTCTCTAACCAAAGAGAACAGCAGTTTTATACAACATTTACGGATTAAATGATGATAACCTCATTATACATGATCAGCTAATGCTGGAAACATCTTATAAGGCAAATTCAGATTAGTAAATTTATATCCAGTTTTCAGAAGCTGAGAGTTTTCAAAGATATAACCCTTAAATGTAACTTATTAGATCAAATTTTAAATTGATTCATATGAGAGGTTTTTAAAAAAATTTATGAGGTTATAAACTAAATATTTAGGTTTATCTCTAATGAATTTGGAAATTATATTTTAATGCAGGTGTAAACCTATTGTTATATAAAAGTTATGCACATAATAAGACAAACATACTTATTTTATGATATTACTTAGAGTTGATTACTATGTTATAATTTAAGGTAACCTCACTTACAAAAAATATCATGGAAGCTTCTTGACAAAACAAATATGTTGATCCATGTAAGAACAGTTTAAAGGTTACTCTGAGTACACATTTGAGCAGAGAAGTTTTCAGTCAATTACCAGTTCAAATAAATGGAAACTTGAGAAAAAATGATGAGTGAAAGAAAGAGGAGAAAAATCAATTGCCATACTCCTGGAGAATAACATTTTTGTTAGCTTTAACTGATTATTGTCCTGCAAAGGTCATAAAGTTATGTTGAAAACATAGCCTGACTGAAGAACTAGGTTCAAATAGCTTCAGTTTGAAGTTATGCATCTAAACACAAATGTTGATTTTCTTATCTATCCATTTGCTTTCTTATAATATTAATATAAGAAAACTTATCTGCAAAGAAAGTAAATGTTTCTTTAACTAATACTTCAAGTTAAAATTATATACTTAATATTTACTGTCATTTAAAACTGAATTTATTAAAAGAATAAATGATTAAAGAAAATCTCAAGAATTTTAAGAGACAATTCATAATTCAAGATGCAATCACCATGAATTAAGATTATATAGTGTCAGATTTATAAACAGTAAGACATGCAAGTACACACTACTATTTACTTCATCAAACAAACATGCAATAACATCTTTCTCAAGTAATTCCCAACCTTCATTCTGTGCAATTCAATGTCAATAATGTATATTTTATTTTTTTTTATACAGCTTAATAAAAACAAAGTTGAAATACAATTACTTACATAAAAAGATAATAACTGATAAAAGATAAACTGATTAGAGGATTCACTGTGTGTATGTTTAATATACACATATATGTAAAAAGATAGATAAGTCATTAAAAACTCAAAATATCAATTATGATGGCTAAAAGTAACACACTATTGCTGAGTTGACATGAAATAAACCTGTGAAAGAAATCTGAGATCAACCAAAGGCATTATGTTCAGGGAGGTGTAGTGGATTGGTAAATAAGATTGTACCTATTTGCATATGTTAAGTAGAAGAGATATAATGTGTATAGTAAACTTAGAGACAGACTAGAAATTGAGTACTGATCATGTGTCATAGAACAACACTTACGACAAAACCAAACACTGGTTAAAGAAGAAACTTATCAGAGGAGTTACTCCAATAACCTCAGATATCAATGGAAAAAACATATATACATAGGTATGATTTATTTTTTGTCATCATGAAAAACAGTTGAAAATTTTTTGGATCAGTTATTTTATTTTATTTACTTTTTTTCTTAATAAAATTTAAGTTATAGGCCAATTTATTTTATAAATGATTTGAAATCAAGGACAAAGTTGCCCAATACAAATTTCTAGAACAAGAAACAATACATTAATCTAGTTGAGTAACTGAAAAACAATGTTTATATTTAACCATATACAATTCAGTATCTAATTTTTATTAGATTTGGCTATTAATGTACTCTATCTGCATGAAATGTAAAATGGATGTCAAAAAAGTAATCTTTAAGCTATAGCAAAGTAATATTGCTTATGTGTTCGAATTGCTTTTATAATAAAATTATAACAGATTATAATATATAAGATTTTGTCCCAACTTACTTGCCAAAATTTAGCCTAATGATAAAATATCAGAATTTTTTAGAGAAGTGATTCTTGATTGAGCTACCAAGAACTTTTCCGTATTATGAAATATAAGTTATATATTATTAAAGACTTCTATTTCAATTTGTTTCCATTATAATAGAAAAAAAAACTGTAAGGAGTAATGTAAATAATAAATACTCCTAGAAGATAAATAAATACATACTTAAGCTAGATTTTATTAGAATAGTTACCAATCAATAGTCATTGTATATTTAGATATTTGTTATGTTCAGATGCCCCTATATTAAGTATATATAATTAAATGTGTGTGTGGGGGGGGGGGGGGGATATAAGCACATACACACACAACTACCCATGATTCATTAATGTTTATTCTGATATATTTGCACTTTTAGAATTTTTATTGGTTCCATACAAGATGAGGTGCAGTCAATAATAGTAAGTGAAAAAGCAAGAGCTTAATATTTTTATTATAATATTTATATCTAAAATTTTCACAACACAGGTGCTTTAATGGTTATCAGAATTCACAACTCTTACATCTGATAACTCTAACTTTGGTCATTCTTGCAATAGGAATTGAATTAACTTGTTTCAAAAAGATAGATGTACAGTAACTACAGATCTCTGGCTGAAATGGAAATAAAAGAAACAGAAAGTGAGAGAGAGAAAAAAAAATTAATGATTGAATATACCTTAAGAAAAACAGCATCAGGATTAATAGTATGAGTCATGTGGTGTGTTAGCAGAAATAAGGTAAATTGGTACATTTCCTCTCAGGAAAATAGTTGGTCAATAAGATTGACCAAACTTGACATGCAATCAGAATTTCTAGGATTGACATGATGGGACATGTGACATGGATTGACAAAGTGGTCCATACTTCTCTAAGGTTTCTTAGCCTGAAACTACTCAATTGAAGCTGATTTAATCCAAATGTTTTTACAAGCACTCAGATTCTATATTTCTTTTTATTTAGTTGCATTTAAATAAATTTTATTTCTAATAATAGCTTTAGTCCCATTTCTTTTCTTATTCCTTGTACATTTGAAAAAGTATGGTGGTGGTGGGGGCAGGGAAGTATTTCTAATTCAAGTTTAGTTCTATAGAGTGAGTTTATTACAACTAGACTATAGTAGCTCTTCTATTTTCTCAATGACAGTGAAGTGTCTAGTATTAAACTGTTCTGCAATGCTACAATAATGCAACTGCTACAGTTATATCTTATAATAAGACAAGCAGACATGCACACACAATGACATAATACATCCAAAAATGTACATACATACATACAGATTCTCTTTTTACCATAAAACACGCATTACATTCTTACTCATATGAATATAGAAACCTTTTCTTCACACATAGTTCTATTCAAATGAACAGTTTTCCACTCACCCCCACACACACAGGTTAACATTATCCTTTCCATATACATTGACAAATAAATATAAAGACAAAATCCTACTTTTATATGTTTACTTATGTATTCATATAAAGTGAGTATTGAAAATTTATCAACTGAACCCATTTCCAAAATCTGACCAAATGACCAAATATCAGTTTCATCAGATTCTAGAATGGCTTTTTGGTTAAGCTGAGAACTTTGCAACACCCTCATCATAAATATACTGTCTATTCATCTTTTTCTTTATTGTATACCTTTTTTGTCTGACAAATTGATTCTTCTACATATTAACCAACTTTTACACAAGTACATCATTGAATACAGGCACACAATTTCACTTAAATTACTTACAGATACATACATCAAAATACGCTTAAAAAAACTTATCCAAAAATATACAGATACTCTAACATTTGAACACATTACTCTCACGTAAATACTTGTATTAAAAAAAAACAAAAAAAAAAACAAACAATATATTCTCATTAATACATAAACATTGCAAAAATCCCAATCCCTATGTACGTCCCTCAGCTTCTTTTTGCTTCTATACCATTCTCTTTTCCTTTTTATCATCTATGCATAATCTTTCATTCTTATTGTCTCTGGCTCACTTAGATATATACACACAACTGTATTAAAGAATTGTTTCTTTCATTCTTATACAGTTAATTCTTTCACAATGATCATCATAAAAATGAATTCTTTATTTTGCACATATACATAGGTTTTTTTTATTATTAAAATAAATGCTGAGCTTCAAATGTACATTATTATATTCTTAAAACACATCCATCTGCTGAATGTTATATAGGAACTAGCACACTTTCATAATAAAAAAAACTCTTTAGTGATTATGCACTTTTACATATGTACTAAAGTACTTTTTCTCTTTCACACAATTTTATATGTTAATAGGCCTTCATAAATGTATTTTTTTTCATGTAATCATTCATGAAGTCTAACAACAAGATATTCTCTTTCCTTTATACATACAAAACATGAATCTCTTTATATATATATATATATATATATATATAAAACTGGTGTTAATAAAACAGTGCTCAATGTAACACAACAGAGCTATATATATATATATATATATATATATATATATATATATATATAACACACACACAAAAAAACACCACAACCTAAAGCTTGTTTCCTCCATCTATCATCTGTGCAGGCAAGTCATGCTGCCAAACCAGCCAACTAGTTGCCTTCTATGCACCATGTCAGGTCATTCACAGATAGCAGTGAGTTCTTTACAATGCTTACACAGGAAAGTAAAAATACATTCATTGACTTACTTAAAAACTAGCTTTGGTAGCTCTGCCTCAGAGAATCAATTCAATTCTACCAAGACAAGAGAGAAATGGATAGATGAAAAGAGGAAGGAAAAGAAAGAAATGATGATGTGTGTAAGTGTGTGCACACAGCTGGTACAAGCATAACATCGTATTCTAGAATTAACATTTGCATACTGAAACATCAAGGAAAATTCCATTAGATAAAAATGCCATGGCTGTAGATATTTGTACACAACACCTACCTTACAGTCACAGCTAATATACATATATGACATATCCATACATGCTCTCTCTCTCTCACACACACACACACCTGTAAATCTGTAAATGCATAATATGCTTACAAACAGTAAATATGCAATAGATAAAAACATATATCTATGTATTCATATTGCTTATATAAACATGTTTATAAAGGGAGGGAGAAGCATACACTTTCACCATTTAATAGAAAGTTAAAGAAATGTTATAAGATATTCTCATACATATTTCTTTGTTATTGGAACAATTTAAATCTTTCAGCAAAAGAATATAAAATGAATAAACTAGGAAATAAATTCATTTTTCTAATATGTTATGTCAATGATAAGTTCTTTAATTAAAAAATTAAGGTGTTCTGATTCCTTTTTTATGTTCTTCAAAAAATCATTGTCTAGTGTATATATTTAAACTATGAGTAAAAATGATAGTATAATGTGTAATTTGGGGTAGATTATGTCTGCTAAGTCATATATATATTAGTAAGCAATTTAAAGTGTGCTGTGATGTCTGTAATCTGTACTGGTCAGATAAGGATTTCCTATTGGACTAAATCAGGGTCAGAAAATAGAAAAGACAATGTTGTTTAATTAACACTATAAAAAGATAAATGAAATAAGATGAGTGCATCATTCTGTTTAAGCATAAATTCCCAGTAAGCTAGAGATTTAAAATTTAACATTTGAAGCTACAGAATATATATACAAGTTAGAAAACAATGCTATAATTTCACTATTTATTATTTAACATACAATTCTGAACAAAATGACTGTCTGCAGTTACAAGTCTTGTAAATGAAGCTACTTAGCAAAAGGAAAAGGGTTGCAACAACAAATACCTAGTGTGCATGTATATATTTATTTGCAACTATCACATATAATGCAAGTAGATGCTTTCATAGTTTAAAATGCAATTTCTAGATAGCCTTTGTTTTCAATTTTTAAAATAAGCTTACATATTTCAACAGGGTCAAAATTAAAATGGCACTTCTTACCAAAACATATTCTTCAAACCATGATATCAGTAAAGTTGATGCTGGAAATCATTTCATGATTTTGGTTTGGATTGGAAAAAAAAAATAAGCATTTTCTTGATGCTTATATTTACTAAGCACTTTATCCTAAGTAGAAATTCTATAAATATAAATATATAATTGTATATATACACATATGTCCATATATTCACATATGATATAAATAAAACTATTGTTAATATACTATGTCTGGAGCTAAATACTTCATAATAATTTATGAAGTAGCAAATTGAAGTTTCTTACTTTTCATAAATTTTTACAATTATTACAAAGACAGCAAGCACTGAAGTAAGATTCTTCTGAGATTAAATTAAAATGTATGCATTTTTAAGCAATTAACAAAAAACTTAAGAATCATTTATTCAAATCCAAGACAGACTGACAGAAATGGTATATGTCATTTGACTACAAGTTGTACTTGCCAAATTATACTGCCATAGGAATGAAACAAACATTTGTTTAAATCCCTATTTCTTCCATACAAGAATGAAGATTTTTCTGTTTTTATATCTAAATGGAATTTTCAGTGTACATGAATGTGTATATATATATATATATATATCTTTATTTCCTGGTCATTTTTTTTTTAATTTTACAAACATCCTCAATTTTAATGTTTCTTTTGACAGTTGTTTCATAGTAAAACATAAAAAAGCAGCATATACTAAACACTGATCATGGAGGAGGAGGAGAAAAATTCTATTCATCAGATTTTTCTGTTTATTTATTTACACTTATTTTATTCTTTATTATTCCAAGTTTAAATGATGTTAAATAATAACTACCAAAAATTAGGTAAACATGGTTAATGAAGTCAAAACTATTTGAACCTAGACATCATTAACCATGTTAGATATGGATGTTGGTCCTGATACTTAGCTCTCAATAATGAGAATTCTTTGATTTTATTTATGTAAATAAATTTCTTTTATTAAAGTTTTACTATTTTTTCTAATCAACTACCCAGGAGATTGTTATTCATTCTCCATATTCTTTGTCATTTCAGCTTAATATTATTTGAAATCTATAAACTGTTTAATAGAACTCTCAGAGGAAAATAAAGGCAATAGCCTTTAAAGACAAATGTATTACCAAATTATGTTTGTCTGTGTACTTAATTCAAAATTAGTTTAGTAAATTTAAGTATTTTATGAAAAAGGTACAATTCATGTCATTAATCTTGGAAAGTTTAATTTTTTTTTATCATAGCAATAATATTAAAACAAATGGTTATTTTAATTATGAAATTTTTTTCAAGTGAATTTTTGAGAAGAAAATGATCTATACAGAAGATAAGCCATTATTTCTGTTTTTTGATAAGGCAGCAGCAAGTATTAAAGAACCATGTGACAGTAAATGAAAAAATTCTGTTAGGAAAAAAAAAAGTTATGGTGACACCAGAGTGATTTGCAGGCTCTAATAGTATAGTGAGAGAGAGATTATTGAATTCAGATAGACAAAGAGATAGGCCACTGAGTTCTACTGGTAGTAGAAAATAGTAAAGGAAGTATGGAAGGTGGATGGGGGTAAGAGATTTATGTCTTCTGATGCAGTAGCAGGTAGTGAAGTGTAGCGGCCATCCAGTTGATTTTTAGAAAAGACAATGACAAAGATTCCGTAAAAGGTGAACAACTACATTATATTACAGAAATATTTCAAACCCATTGCCCAATGCTCTATATTAAAACAAATACATTTTAAAAACAGATGAACAAATCATAAAATAATAAGTGTAGACTTACATCTTAAAATACATACATGATAAATATAAATGTATGTTTTCTGCCTGGATTGGTTTCTTTAAAAAAATATAGCAGTGTCTTTATAAAATGCTGTATTTGTAGATTTAAAACACTTCAAAAATTGGCTAAAAGCAGCATTTTAAAGTTTTGAAATTAGGATTCAATATTGTTTTTAGACAGAATACAATGAATGAACGAAACAGTTTCTACACTTTAACTAGTCATCAAATTCTGAACAACCATACAAAGATAAAAAATACGCACTGATCTATTTCACTATTCTTTTGATCTATTCTTTAGTGCTGACAAAATGAGATAATTGTTAAATTCCATTTGTACTCACTTTCAGAAGCATTACTTATACTTTAGTTATTTATTATAGTAATAATGTTTGTAAAGATTTAACAATAAATACATAATAAATCAAAAGCTGAAAGAGCTAAGTATCAAAATTATCATGTTCTCACTTTTTCCTAAAATATAAGAAAAGGATATATTAAGTAGCAAAGGAACTGCTACTAGATATTATATGGTTCATATAGGTAGAATGTAATCATGGCTTTTTACAGCATTCAAGTTCATGAAATAAAATAAGACCACACATAAATAAATAAACATCAAATGACAATCAGTAAAGCATTTTCATATTAACACTACAGTTTTTTAAATATATAAATGTGTATGATATAATCAATTTTAGAAATTAAATTTACAAGTTTTGTGTGTGTGTGTGTGTGTGTGTGTGTGTGCGCACACTTTCCTGCACCTATGCATGCTTGTGATAGGCAAAAGGTTGCCTGGAACAAGGAAATAAAAAAGATTAAAACAAAAGAGAAAGAAAACAACTTTTATGGTACTAATAAAGAAAAACTTTTTCTGGCATTCATTCATACACTAAAAAAACTATATATATATATATAAAATAATGCAGTGAGTGCTCATGGAAATAATAGAGATTAAATTTATATAAAGGTGTACAGAAATTTTTCCCATCTAAACTACTTCCCAAAAATATGACTAAATGACCAAGCATCATACTTTTGGAGGAGAAAGATCTTCTTGATCAAGCTGACAACTTTTCAGCAACCCTTTATGTATGTGAAGAAATGAAAGTAAACAAACAGAGAATATTTAAACCAACTACAATTTGCTGATGACATTTTACTAATATCAGACTCACTGGATAGATTACAAGAAATTTCCTAAATAGGTAATGTAGTTTTAAAAATGAACTGTATGAAAACTAAAGTAATATCCAATTGCAACATTTTGAAGAGGATTGTAAGAGTAGAAGATGAAGAACTGGAAGACATTCAGGAATACATATATTTAGAACAGATCACAAAAATGAAATAAAACTGTATATAAAAACATGGTGGAAAGCATTTAATAAAAACAGACATAATGAGAATTACTTTGTTGAGATGCTAAAAATAGATTCATAATGAATGTGTTCATGCCAACTATGATATATGGGTACAAAACATGGAAATTAACCCAATCAGTTGAAAAAAAATTCAGGAATACACAAAGATCAAATGACTGAACAATGCTAGGGTTAAATTCTAAAGATAGAAAGATGTCACTATAAATCAAAGAACAAGGTAAGCAATATATTAAAAAAGTGATTAAATAACAAAATAGTGTTAGGCAGAATATATTGCAAAAATATAATTGTGGAAAATGCTGCTTGACTGATATCCAATGGGTAACAAAAAGTTGGAAAAAACCAGATAGAAAGGTTTGCTGGTAAGACATGACAGAAAATAGCACAGTTCTGGTAGTCATGGAAGAATATAATAAAGGCCTTTGTCATGCAGTGGACCAGCAACAGTGGCTGCTGATGATGATGATGATATATTGTATGTGTATGTATAGACAATATATGAACAATGTAAGCTGTAGTAAAGATGAAATTGGTAACATGGAAAACTGATAAAAAAAAAAACAAACACACTGCAGAAAATGAAAGTTCTTTTCACTTTAAACTAAGAACATTTGTCACATAAAATGAAAAAAAAAAAAAGAAATAAAATAAAACTGATATAAACAATTTTTGCAGAACATACCATACTAAGATATTTCAATGGAATATTTCAACAGTTTGGTTAGAATTTTAGTAATATGAATTACCTTGAAAAGTTCCCTTTCCCCGATTATATATTATTAATTCAAAGATAACAACTCTTATTCTTAGGGATATAGGGATATAGTTTCATGGATAACTGAAAAATAATATCTATATACACACTGCAATAAAATAATCATTTGTAATAAGTCAAACATAACATTTACCATTCTATCGAACTTGAATCTAAAAAGTTTAAGGAAATAAATGTATTCTATTATATGACATTACTCACAAAGTAAACTGTTTTTGTAAATGTATTAAAATTAGAAATTGTTTTTCCTAATCTATTATTAGAATTAAGACAAAAATGATTAGTCTCATTCGAGATAATACAAAAAGTATGTAATTTGGTAACAAGAAAAATACTTACCAGGTAAATACACATAATCTACTCATAAAAAAAATAGAATTTTGATGATAAGGAAAAATACATCTATATTTATAAAATATTTTACAAATATACAAATGAACTAATTGAAAGAATGTTGAAAAATTGCTCACAAGTACAAACTTGAACATTGTTAAATTAATAGTTTTACCAAAAATGTCTCAACAACCTGCTATTATTAAATGCATAAATAAAATGTAACTATCAGAATAATTATAGCTGTTGGTTAAACATAACATATAAAATAAGAACTATTTATTCTGTAATTTAATAATGTTGATTTTAATATAAAAGTTTAAACAAGGTGCATTTCACATAGTATAATTTATTGAGCAGGTAATAAAGATATATGCTATTTAATTATCACTGAATTACTAAATAACATTTCAACATATTTTCTCTAAAATATACATGTATGAAATTATAAAAATATTCATCAGTTATGATGATAAAAATATATAAAATGTGTCACCTTAGGGATTTGCTTTGCTGTCATGCCAATTAGAGTTGTAATGATTTTCATAATGAAAGCAACATTTGACAATTTTCCATGAGATCCACAATTAAAAGTGAGCCATGCATTTATTTGTAAGATTTACATCATATTTTTGCTTTTACATAATAAAACAAAACTCATCTAAAGAAAATATTTTTGCTGTTGTATGAACTTTATGTCAAACGAGAAAGATTAGTGAAGTGAGTATTAGATATCAATAAATTTCTATTGAAGAGAAAATTGAACCTTATATATGAGTTATTTTCTCGATTTACTTTAAGTTACCTGTCCACATTAAATATGACTAATGTATAATCATTAAATGTGGGGGCTTTAATATGTTGAAGTAATATTTTGTATTTGATCCTTTATAATTATTGTTTAAAAAATAGACAGAAACAATTGATATGTATATGATAATATAAAATCTTTTTTATATCATGATGATTTTGTGTGTTTAATGACATATCAACTCCTTATGGGTCATTTAATGCTGAAATTAAATTTTCTTGGAAACATTAGTAAGCATGATGGTATTGCACAATTCTTTGAAAATGCAGAGAAAATGGCACAGGATAACAAACAATAAAAGATGTTGTTATGGATACTAATAATTAAATTATAATTTTATTTACAAACAATTCTGTCCAAAGAGAATTTTTTAAACAGTACTTCTTTTCCTAATTTCATAAAAAATATTTAAAGTCATATTTGGCAGGGATAAAAATGTATCGAATAATAAAAAAGCAGGACGAGGAAATATATAGATTTTAACTGGCTTCTTTGAGTGTCAGGTCCTGCTTAGCTATTTAATAATATGATTGCACAAGATGAAGAGTAATGCAAATGTTAAATTTTTAAAAAAAAATGAGGAAAATATTATGTATGATTAACAAGGCAATATGCCAATTCAAGGAATAATGTTTCACCTACTTTTGAGTTAGAAAAATAGTTTATAAAGTCAAATAGAAAAGGAAAAAAATCAGGAAAAAGTTTTAACTGATTGGCAGATTCTGACACACACACACACACACACACACACACACACACACAGATAGATTAGGTCATGTAAGACGAGTTAGAGAAGTACAAAATTAAATGTTAAGAATTGGTACATTCTATGGCCATAAAAAGCTGAAGGTCATATCAACCAAGTGGGAGTGAAAGGCAGTGGAAACCTTAAATCAATAACATACAATAGATCAATGTCACCATCCAATGTTCTTGGACCAGAGCGAGGAAAATTAACTAAGTATGAAAATAGATATATGCTTTATCTAAAAACACCAGTAGTAGCTTTCTAAATAATGAAAACACAGGACTTAACATTATGTAGTATATTTAAAGAGAATAACTTTATTTATAAACTACCATGTCTAGGTGTACTAATACAGTTAGCTCACAGTAATACAGGTTACAATGGTAATGTTAATACTAATGATGATGATAGAATGCAGTTGAGACATGCACATACAAGACAGCAATGTTTGAATTTAATCTTAAAATAGAACCATCTTCACACAGCAGAAGTCATCAAAACTGATGCAGAATGGATTCTTATAAAGCAAGGCTTCCTTAGGAACATCAAGATAGAGTGAAAAGTTGCTATTGATGTTACCAGACATAGCATCATGAGCAACAATGTGAGAGGCCATCTTAGAAAATTTGCCATGATTGAATCCAAATTTCACAGTATAATTACAATGGATACCCACCACATCCTATCAATTTGCTTTTATATCTGAGCTATGGACATTTTGATTATTTTTTCAAATATTTTGCTTAACATTTTGGGGAAATAAATAAACAAATAAAATGAAATAAAGTGAATTAAGATTTATAATAAATATTGTTAAAAGAGAAATAAGTTTCATTAATTGCTAGAATTTATAAAACAAAATCATCTGATTATAGCTAGAAAGAAAGAAGCATATTTTTCATTATTTAAAACCTTTCTTGCCCACTGAAAGGTGTTTATTTCTTTTTGATTTAAAACATATTAATCCTTAACTTTAAATTCTTCCATATTAGGTATACACAGCAAATTTAAACTTTTCCAAAGAGCTTATCAATGCAAATGATTTTATTTTTATAAATGTTACCATTTCAATAAAATTCATAAAAAATTACTAAAATAAATGTTGTTTACAGCATGTTTTTCACAAGAAAGGCAGAGAAAAACAAACAATACATTATAAAGAAATTTCACTTTCAAACAGAATATATTTTAAATGTAACTTGTTTGGTATTTATTGTCGATTATGTTGTAAAGATAGCCATTCAAATATAAATTTTGTTTGCTACCTAGTTATATAAAAAAGTACTAACCATTATTTAAAAGAAAGAAATTTAATTTGTTTATATAAAAAATTCTAATAATCCTTCTGAACAAAAAATATCAATGCTTCAATAGTAATTTTGTCTTATCAAAAATCAAATAAGAACATATATTAAGAGCAGGTTAAAATATCTTTTCATGCTTTTCAACAGTCATTTTCCATATAATAATCAATAGGTAGAATCGGCAACAAAAACTGTAATCATGCTGCTAAATATAGAGGTGTTCAAAATCTCGTCTTCTGATAAATTCCCTCAAAGCTTAAATACATCTTCAAATATGTGGGCTTTATATATGTATTCTATAATCTCTAAAGATTTATTTCTTGCTAAAATTTTAGAAAGCACTATCTAAGATAATTAAATATCTGAATATTTTTTATAATCATTTCATTCTAAGCAAAGTAATAAAGCCACTAAGAAGTAAGGGGGTTACTTAGTGTGAGAGAATATGAGAACAACAAAAAACATGATTAAAGATAGAGGGAGCAATAAAAGAACAGAATTTAAGAAAACGAGATAACAATTGACATTGTATTTACACTTTTGAATATTAAAGTTGACTAGAAGGTGAAAAGCCAGAAGAGAGTTCCGCAAATGAGAAGTGCAAGAAACTATTATCATAGAACTTATGGTTATGTCAAGTTAACCTTCCCTCCCACCAAGCTAGTACTGCACTTAAATTCATAAAGTCTAAGTACCATAAAGGAAAGTTCGTGAGAACAATTGCCATGAAAGTATTTATAAAAAATATTAAACAAACCACTAGTGAGCCGTCCGACCCTTCCTACTATTGGCCTATTAGTCTTCTGCCTTATCTTGGGAAACTCTTAGAGGCCCTAATCAATGCTGAATTGATTCATCATCTCTAATCACAAGGCCTTTTTTCAGACAAGCAATATTCATCTTTCATCTTTTCACATCAACTGTTCATGTGCTGATGATAATTGCAGAAAGAGTCTATCATTCTCTGGATAAAAATTGGATAACACCAGGCTGTAGCATTGGATATCTCGAAGGCCTTTGACAATGTCTGGTATTCAGATCTTCTCCAGAAGCTGAAATGTTATGATGTCTCCAGACACTTTTTTCACTGATCCAATCTTTCTTATCAAATTGTGAAATGAATGTTATCCTGAGCGGCCACTAGTCTAAATGTTAGTCATTTTGTACTAACATGGGTGACCCTCAGGGCACCATCCTTGGTCCCACTCTGTTTTTAATTTTCATTAATGATCTTCCTGGTAACATCAACTCTCAACTTGGTATCTATGCTGATGACACAACAATTTACTGCTGCCTCGATAGTAAGGCTTATCAGTCCAACAAGGTCAAAATAGCAACCAATGTCCAAAACCTCAAGTCCCTGTTAACTGAGGCAAAAGGTGGCTTCTTAATTTTAAAGCCTCCAAAACTAAACTTCTCTCCATTAACCATCTGAGAGACCCCTTTGCTGCCTTCCATCAGCATGACTGATGCTAACCTCCAAGAAAGTAACTTGTTGCACCTTCTCAGCTGACATGACATGAAAAAACTAAAATGAATCCATTACTATATCAGCTGGTAATAAAGTTGGTTCACTGTGTCATGCGAGACAAATTTTCTCTCCAGAATCTGTCATATATATCCATAAGTCTATTATTCATCCATGCTTAAAACACTGCTGTCACATATGGTTCAGTGCTCCTACTATTTATCTTGAGCTCCTTGATAAGATCCAAAGAAAAATCAGCAATATTATAGGTTGTGAGTTGGCAACTTGGCTTCAGTTACTTTTCTCTATGCTTTTTGTAAATACTTTCAAGGTAATTATTTGAGCTATTCACTATGGTACTTAGAGTTTTTTAATTTAAGCACAATACTAGACTGGTATCAAAATTTCATTAATTTACTGTTGAGCTGGTTAGATGTCCCCATGAATTCTATGCTAACAGTTTCTTCTCTCACACTTCTCACTTGTGGAATTTCTTTTCCAGTCAACTTTCATGGAATGAGAATGATATACCCTGTAATAAAGAGTTCGGTTTGGAATTCCTAGAAATGTCGTAAACACAACAACAAAAATAAGGACAATAGTTCAAACCATGTAATTAGTGTAAATACTACTTCATCTCAAAAGTATAGACAAAATAAAAAAAAATTTACTAATTAAAAAAAATATTAATTTGAAAATTTAAATATTGTTACTTTGATAATTTGAATATATCCACCCTAAGCTGTCATCTGCTATGTAACAATAAATTCTATTTATTGTAATAAATACAAAATCTGATTACTCTACCTCTACTAAATGAAACAATTAAAAAAAAAATCATTTTTTCTTTTTTTTAATAATCATTTCACCCCAAGCAAGGCTGGACTGTCACTGGTGCACAAGGAGTTACAGTAAGAGAAAAAACAAGGTACAGGGGATGTCAAAGAAAGGTAAGAGATGGATGGAAATCAAGTAGAAGATAGTAATTTACATTACATTTAAACTTTTGGGAATTGCAGCTATCAGAGAAGCAAATGGAAATGAGTTCCACAAATGGGAAGTACAAGAAAAGAAATTGTTAGGGTAAAAGAGACAATTACATTTAACTATTTTGGTGGTAAAAGAGTGGGACCTAGAGGTCAATCTAACAGCACATGTAAATACCTGTGGTCAGGGAACCAGGAAAAAAAGCTTGTCAGAGCAGTTGCCATGAAAATATTTGTAGAAGAAACAGAGAGAAGCCACATCACATTAGTGAGAAAGTGACTGAAGGCAGGCTGCCAAGTGAAGATCAATTATATTGTAAATCCTCCTTTGGATTTTGTTGAGAACCTCAAGATGGATAGCAGGAGCACCCAACCAGATATGGCAACAGTATTCAATGCATGAATAAATGGTAGATTTATAAATATGAAAAATGGATTGATGAGAAAAACTTCTTGGCCCAACACAATGACCCAAACTTCTTAGCATTAGATACAGCAATGGATTTGATGTAGTCATTCTATTTGAGGTCATTTGAGAAAGTGAGGCCAAGGAGGCAAAGTGTGTTACTCTCTAGGAGACTACTGTCATCCATTTCAATGGTAGGCAGGAAAGTTTTTCTGTGATGGTTAAAGGAGAGCAGCGTTGTTTTGGAGGCATTCAAATTTATGGGCTATTTCCTACCTTCATTCAGTCACAGATTGGATGTCCTTTTGAAGGGCAATAGCCAAGTTTCCTTTGTCAGATTTGGCAGATTTCTTACTGAGATGGGAGTAAATGGTGGTGTCATCTGCATAGATGCCTACTTGGGAACTAATTAGATCAGAAAGACCATTGATGAAGCTCAGAAAAAAAGCATAGGACCTAAGATAGAACCTTGAGGGATGCCCACATTCATATGAAAGGATATGGAAGCTTGGCTGTTCAAAACAACTTTCATTTCATGATTTAACCAACATACCTTTGTTAGCAGTTGCAAATAGTATGGTCAGTCAGTCAGTTAAGTGCCATACGTGATACACGCTTGGGTGATCATGTCTCGAAAGAGACATGACTGACTGGGCAGAAGATTATCTCGCAGTAGGCTGCCATTGCTTTCTGCAGTAGACTGGTTGCCGGCCAAGGCTATAGAACCCAATCTGTCCTGTTATTTAACCCATAACTGGAAGGAATAGACAGATTAATACCTTTCCCAAGGGTATTTGTGCATAAGTGAATGCAATGAATTCAGCTGGAATTCAAACTCGGCTCCCCGCTTTCTCATTCCGAGCCGATATTATGGTAGTTAGAGCAAATAATTCCAGCTTGAGAATGAAGTCATTTTATTTTAAATGCTCTATCCAGATAACCCAAAACTAAAATCTTAATTTCAAATCTGTATACAAAAGAATTTTTTCTCTAAAGGCCAGTATATCATTTATAAAATTCATGGTACTCACAGAATATCATTTTAATATAACATTATAAATGACTTTAAATCAATGAAATAATTTCAAGGCAGTCTTATTTTGAATAATCTATAAATATGATAAAACTATTGGCAAAACAAATGAGAAGTAATTAAATTTCTATTAAAGGTATTTTAATAAATAAATCAATTTAGTAAAAGAAACGCAAGTTGCTTTCTAGATAATCTCTTATTTGTTTACTTTGGCAAAAAGAGAATGAACATTTAATGATTGTTTTGTTTTGTTTTGTTTTTTTTTTAGAATTAGCATCATCTCATTGGGGAAACATCTTCAAAACAAGCTTGTTTATAGCAACTTATTTATTTTTGTTTTATGGTAGCAAATACTTTTTGAAAAACATTTACAAAATTGGCTTTGAAAAATGAGAGACTACACAACAAACTCAGCCAATTTCTCCTGACAGTCAAGTGTCACTGTGAATTAAAAAATATTTTGAAAAAAAAAAAAAGAAATTTAATTCACAACACCTTATATTTTCAGATGATTACTAATTTTGTATTTTTTAAAAAAATGTGATATTAAATTTGATAATCAAATCAGAATAAAAAAGTATTAAACATAAAAAAGCAAACGGGTATTTAATGAAGAGCTTACACAATATATAACAGCATGATATATTGATTAAATTCAGTGAAGAAAAGAAAAATGAAAATGCAAAGAGTTGATACTTCATTAAGGAACAAACAAATATGCAGAATCCCCAACTTTTCACAATGTCTAAAAATATCTCACAATTACACTTACCAAGAAGAAAATTACACAATATATTTTATCTCTTATGCTAACGTGAAGGAAAAGCAAGTTATATTTTGTATGCAATGATATAGAAGTATCTTAGAGTAAATGATGTACCCAGAATTCTGAGAAATAAGGCAGGTTAATTGGTTCTATCATTGTACATTGTCATTTCATATAAGTAGAAATAAAATCCTTTGCAATTTGTACAGCTTTTTCATTTAAAGAAACGGTCTTCATTAGAGCATCTATATAAAAGTTTTAGTCAACAACTGAAAACTACTCAACATTTTATTATTTAAGAAGCAGAATTTTCAGTATAAAAATGTTGGAAATTCTGAAATTAGAATAAACCAAAACCTATTAGCAGGTTTCATAAATGAAATCACATGAGAAAACGAAACTGAAAAACAAAAACAGAACAATATAAGTAAAAAAAAAAAGAATGAACATCATTTCTAAGTATAATCTGCAGGCTTGCTATCAAGACTTCTTAAACAAAGATTGAAGATAAGCATTCATTTTATTGTTGCATGAAAAGGTAAGCAATATCACTTGCTGTTTTAATCAATGAATATAGAGCATAGGGAGACAGTCTATAATTAAGATATCTCATTTGTCGATTTTGTAAGTGAATAAAGCAAGTAAGACTTGATAATTGGTCTTCATGAATAGCCAGAAGAACTACAACCGAAAGGAAGAAAGGAAGCAGTCATTATATATTGGGCATCATTAACTTTTCAATATGTTCTAAGATGTAAAGTCAGACAAGGTCCCAGTTATTTTTTCAATGCCATCATCATATATTGATAAATAACATGAGTGAGTGGGTGGGTAGGTGCATGAATAAGGTTGTATTTTGATTATGGAATAAAGATTTAAATATTTTTGGCAGAAGAATGTTCAAGGCATTATACTGATCTGTAAGCAGAAGAACTTAATACTAAAATTAAAAAAAAAACATATCTGGTCATCATGCAAAAAAATATGATTTCCTCATGGAAAGATTCAAGTCTTACCTCTGATCTGAAAACTTTGAAATAAGCAATTCAGAAAAAAATTAATTTTAAAAATATAACTCTAAAAAGTTTACAATATTTCAAATTTAAGATTTCTTTTCTCTAAAATTTTAGCATTATAAATGCATGAACAAAATGTGTGTGTGTAAAGTCAATAACAACAAATACTGTTCATACTTAACAAAACTCATTGAGCAGTAAACTATTGCAGGATAACATGTTTAAAGTAAGCAGATTTTGCAGTGCTCACTACTAAGAAATGCATTAATAGAGAATGAATAAATAAAAATTCCAGTTGTCTATGTGCATATATATATATATATATATAGTGACAGGATAAATTTTCTAAATTACACAAAAATGAAAATAACACTGGCATTAATTTAACAGATATATTTACCAAAATTACATAAAAATATCCTGAAATACTGAAGAGTAAATTTCTTCAATAAAAATCACCATTAGCTTCAACCATGGCCTCCAGACAACTTAGGAATCTCCTGCAATCCTTGTAGATGGGCTCCTTGTTTATGTTAGTGAATGCAGCCATAATCCTTGATATCAGATCATTTTTCAGATTATGAGAAATTTCTTTGGTCTGTCATTCAACTGCGCCCCATACATAATAAAGGGTGTTGCAGTCTGGGGAGATAGGAGGATAGATGTAAAAGTAATGTGGTCACAGAAATTGTCTGACAGCCATTATTGGGTTCTCCTGATTGTATGACAGGTGCAAAGATCTGTTACCAGATATAGGGTTTTCAAGTAGCCAGCCTCTTGACCCAAGGCAGCCCAACCTCCTCAAGGGACTTGATATAGGCCTCTATGTTGAGTCTGATACCCTGTAGGAAAATGAATGGATGCATAATGTCATCATCTACGATGTTGACTGGATATATGATCTCTTTCCAAATCCTCTGCACTCTTCTCAAATTGACACCCAAACCCTCTGAAATTTTCATATTGGAGTTTCTGGTGTGAATGCCAAGCTGTTATAGCATTTCATTTCCAAATGTCTGGTGGAGTGAATTGTGTCATGGTACTCCTTTTCTCACAGAGAATGCTCAACTATACTGTGCAGTTGACAAAATTAAAAACAAACAATGCATATGAGAAAAATGAAAAATATAAAATGGCAACAATTTACTCATTGTACCCTGTATTTATTATGTAAAAACTTGGCAGGAAAAAAAAAAATAAAACAGCAACCAAATGTAGAATTTAGCAAAAGCTCCAATTGTGAAATTAATTTGGTTTCCAGATTATTTATATTTAAAATGTAAATTGAGATTTTATAATCTGTATAAAAAGGAAGGAATTTTCTTTTGCCTTTGATCTAATTACAGAATAGTAAATACTAGAGATTTTAGTTAATTGATACATTAAAAAATAATTCCATTTGAGTTTATTGTTGTTTGATATATTTTTGACTGAATGGACAAGAACATGTAACATTGATTACAGGAATTTCCAAATATTTCTCTTCTGAAGTTCATAGTTATTCCTGTCATTAATCTATTGAATTCCATATTTACCCATCACACCCTGTATATGTATGTATGTTAATAGGTAGGATTAATTCAAATATAAAATTTGTCACTTAGCTGACTGATGTTATTTAGCATGCCGATTTCAAAATTTCATAGACAAACCTTTCTGTAATCATTTGGTTGACTCATCAGGTGATTTCAGAAATTGACTGCTGATTTTCTCAAGTCTTATTAAAATTGACGGGCAACATTTGCCTGTTCAATATTTTATTACGTTTTTACTTTTTCTATCAACTGCTCGATCAAATTTATATTGGGGAGCACATTTTCTTCATTAAGTCTCTTGAATTTGCAGATCAGTATATATAATTTCACTGTTTAAAAAACAATGCATCTACTCAAACATGTCTTCACTAAAAAATAACATTTACAGTAATTATATCTTTAGTTATGTTTTTTGTTGAGACAATGCAAAATGGATACTGCCTGACAAAAAAAAAAAAAAGAAAAATCATGATTTACAAAACTAGATGCTCTTACTGATGCCCAAATCAGATGTTCATGGAATTCAGGTACACCGAGTTTTTATGAAGATGCTGTCTCTAGGAAGGTTGCCATTCAACACTTGAGACCACATCCTAACCTTATGTATGCATGTATGTTGGCCACTGGCTCCTCAACAAGTTCCTTGGTTTTTTGACAGGTCTTGTTTTTCGACCTATGAGGTGACATGCCAACCACCCATTCATGCTGTAGTTAACTTTTTCCTAGTATTAATAACAAATCACAAAACTTCATCTAATAAAAATTGTGATTTAAAATACTGATAATGGCGAAACATTATTAAATGCATCATTTTAGATATATATTTTAAACTTAACCTGGAAGTGTAAATAAATCTTTTTTTTCTTCAATACAAGCTGGAGTGATGTGTATTTCAAAACTTATGCAATTTATTATTTGTTGTAACTCTAAAAGGTTACTGCATGAGTAATTGCCAAAATGGAGGTCGGGGATAATAGAATATCACAAATACAAAACTCGCTCACTGCATGAAATAGATACACTGCTAGTAACTGCTAGTCAGTCCAATCGCTCTACGCTCTACTGCAATAGTATCTCCGTATATACAAGAATAGGAACATCCCATGCCTGTATACAGGTAGGTATACAACACTCCCTTTTTATATTGACTCTTTCCCCAATTCAGTATTTTTTTCTTTTTAAGGGTCAATGTAAATCCTTTATCATATCTTTCCTCTTACTATGTCTTTTCTCTTCCTCTTGCTATGTCTTTTCTGGACCTCTATTTCAGAAGATTTTGCAGAATGGGCACGTTGAATGTATCAAAGAGAACATCCATAGATTCCACTTCATCTGGCATATTGTTCTCTTGAACTTCATGCTTCTTTTTATTTGATTATGGTGCCTTTTATACACTAATTCTGGTCCCCTAACCAAATATATCATTTTTTTGATTCTTTAGACAATAGTACCAACTTCCAATACATCTTATTCAACCAATACATGCAGTAAAAAACCTTTTGACCAATATTGTAAAAGTCCTTTCTGGTTTTCTTTTCTGTATACTCATAATTTTCCTACTGGGAATCAGTTTTATCAAACACTGATTGTATCTTAGGCACAAACATAATCTCTGCCAGTGTCATGGCTGATAACACGTTTTTATTCAGTGTAACTATACACCTGCAGAAATTTTTGTATTGTCGCATCTGTGGATCCACCATTGGATTTAGCAAAGCTCTTTTGAATGTATTCACAAAATGTTCTGCCTGGCTGTTGCTTCTTGAATGATAAGGTGCAACTGTAATGTGATTTAACGCAAACATCTTGCAGAAATCCTCAAACTCTCTTGATGTAAACTGTGTATCATTATCAGAAACAATTGAATCAGGAACTCTAAACCTCACAAACAGTTCATGCAAAAACAATTACTACTTGTGTGATTAAACTCTTATATCTGAAAATCTCTGGTTATTTCAAAAAGCTATCTACAAAAATAAGATAGTATGATCCATTCATTGAACCAGTAAAATCAGTATGAAGATGTGACCATGAGAAGTCTGTTTCTGGCCATGGATTTAACTTAATTGGTGGTGCCTTAGCAGCCAAAGCATAGCTTTTGCATGACTTTACCAAAGTTTCAATGTCTTTATGCTATATCAGTAAACAGCTTCTCATTACACTCTTCATACTGAATATACTAGGGTGTCCTGCATGAAATTCTTTCGGGATCCTATTTTGTAGTGCTAGAGGGATCACTACTCTTTGTAGTATATGAGAACATTGTCACATATTGAATAAACTTCTACGTCTTTTTTATTTTTGCCTTTTAATTTATTTTTCATTTCAATAATGCTTTCTTTTTTTATATCCTCCAACATTACTGGTAGTTTCCACACAGTATTGCACAAAATATTTTTAATCTCTATCTCTGATTGTAGAGCAGCAATGACTGTGTCTATGAAGCATTCATTATTTCATGAAATCAGTCTGGACAATCCATCTGCATTACTTAGTCAATGGTAAAAACTCCATTCTAAAGTTATAGTCTAGAAGAATGGTTTCTCATCATTGCAATCTGTTAGAAGTATGTGTCAGTAAACCTTTTTTTGACTTGTAAATCACTGAACAATGGTTTATGATCCATTTGCAATGTAAATTTTCTCTCATAAATAAATCTATGAAACTTTTTCAAGGCAATCCCTAAACTTACCTTCTCTATCACTGAGTAATTTTTTTCTGCTTGAAGAAGTGTCCTGAATGCATGTGCATCGGTTTAACAGAGCCGTCACTGAATTTATCCATAATACAAGCCCTGATACCATAAGCATCACTTGCCACAATTCTTTTTTAGGACTGTAGTGTGCCAAAAATAAATCTGAAGTTAATATATTTTTTTTATTTTTTAAAATGCTTCCTGGCACACTGACGTCCAGACCCATTTCAAGTCTTTCTTCAAAAGTTTATCTAGCAGCACTCTCAAACAATGAGCTATCTAGTCCCAGGAAACTCTGTAGGGAACTGACATTTTCAGGAACAGGATGTCCTTAATAGCGCTAGCATGCCCTGTATCAGGTCTTCTGCCATCCTTGTCAATAATGTTCCAAGTACTTAATCTTGTCCATAAAGAATTTTTGTCCCTTAGCTTGAATCCATAATCCTGAATTCTTTTAAACACTTCAAAAACATTTTTTTTATATTCTTCTGTGTCTTTACTTTTCAGCAAAATATCATCAAGGTATGTGACAGCAAAGTCAAGACCACTTAGTATCATGTCCATGACTTTCTGGAAGATAGCTGGAGCAACTTTAATGCCAAATGGCAAACGATTAAATTTATATAATCTTCTGTGTGTATATATGGTTAAGAACTTTGTACATCCTTCATCGACTGGAATTTGAAGATATGCATTGCTAAGGTCTATTTTGGAAAAAATCTTACCTCTGCTAAACTGCACAAAAACCTCTCCTGGCCCCGGAAGTGGGTAATGATAATCTTTGAGAACATCGTTTAAGCCCATAGAAAAATTCGTGCAGATGTGTATCTCTTCCGACTTTTTTTTAAATATACTGTTGGTGAAGTCCAGTCTCTATGCTCGACTTTGGACAAAACACTGATTTTTTCAAGTCTAAAGTCTATCAAGCTCATTGTTTATTTGTTTTATCAACACAAATGGTACATTTCGTTTCTTTTTGAAAACCAATTGTACGCTTTCTTTTAGCTCAAATTTCACTTTTAACTTGTTAAACCTGTCAAACCTACTAGAAAATACTTCTGGAAATTTATTTTTTAATTCTCTTTTTAGAGCTTCTGTTTCATTAGTAGAACTCACTTTTTGGCAAAATGAATTGGTTGGAATGTTCCATAATTTGAATTTTTCCCTTCAATCTGTACCGAAAAGATTATTTGTGTTTTTCATTACAAATATTTTTAATTTTAATGTCTTATTGTCTAACATTACATTTGCAATAAACTCACCTATGAATTTAATTTTCTCACCTGTGACAGAACAAGATATTTTTTAAAACCATTAATGTTAGTTTTCCTATTATCCTCCAAGTATAAACATTAATTATGCTTAAATCAGAACTATTGTCTAATTCTAACTTAACATTTTTGTTGAGGATTTTCACCTGTACAAATTTTCTTATATACTGACTTGAAGATTTATTATCATTCAGTCACTCTAACAAAATTTTTAACTCACTTTTTAATTTCCATCTTGCAGTGAGATTTTTGTGTCTTTCTTTTCGCCACAACAAAAACATTCCTTGTTCTTAAATGAACAAACATTATAAAAATGTAGTCCTCCACAAGCATAGCAGGGGTTTGGCACAATGTCTTTTTTTTCTTCATGGCTTTATCTTTATGGTACACATTTCTGATGTTTGACACTACTTATTTCAATATTTCTAGCATCCTGCCAAATATATACACATGTCTGACAATCTTCCGCCAGGTTTTGCAGAGTTAAGTTGGATTCATTTTCGGGTTTATTTAGAACCCTCCTCCTGATTTACATGTCTTTAGCTGACACTAAACTTTGTAGAAATATTAAGCATTTGAAGTTGTCAGGGTTTAGTTCTGCCAATTTGAATTCCTCACACTGATTATTCACAATACTTGCAAATGTAGTGAAGTTATCCTTGTCATTTTTCAGTAAATTCATACACTTACATTTTTGCGGAATAATGACATTTTTGGGATGAACAGCTCTGAAAGTAACATAACAGTTTCATTGAATGTTAAGTCACTTGTCTTTTTGGGTAAAATTCATGAACTTCATATGTTCATCATTGCCTAGTTTTTGTAAAATTAGTCTGACCTTTTTCTGATCAGATCAGTTTAATGCAATTCATCAGGTAAATGTCTTCATATTTACAGTAATACAACATAAAAGTTGTGTTTTCCTCAGGCTTGTAGTTAAACTCTTATCAGTTTCACAACAGCTTTCAGAGAAAATACACTCAAATCGTTGTTAATGTTATTTGAAAACATTTTTTGCTCTTTCATAAACAATTCCTCAAATTTTTCAAGTCATTTTTCAAACAGTATTTTTTGTTGTTGCTTTACAATTTCTAACAACTCTTTTTTAATCGCCATCATTTTTTTTTGTAAGAAGTATATACATTTTTATGTATTTTTTCTTTGAATTTCGTGTTTTGCACAACCAGTTGCTATCACGTAATCCTGAAAATCCTCTGTAGTCAAAAAATGTGTATATTTTTTTGTGTTTTCCACCTTCCTTTACCAATGTTCCTTGGTGTAGTTTTCCACGAAAACCTTTGCTTGACTAAGTAACTTTTTTCCAGTGCATTTCATGCTGATACTATATTTGTGAAGTGAACATTTAGTTGAGTATGGTCCAAAAACTTTGCCACAAAAAAAAATATTGTGTTGGTGATTTTTTTTTCCTAAGGTTGGCCAAAACTTTTGTCACCAAAATGTTGTATTGGAGAATGCCACAATCTTTGTTACAAAAATACTGTATTTGACTTGATGCCAAAATCCTGTATTTTTGCCAGTGGTACAATCTTTGATGCCAAAGTTGTATTTTAGTTAATTCACAATTTTCGTTGTTAATGTTGTACTTTAGTCAAACACACTCTTCACGGTCTTCATCACCAATGTTGTAATCCCAAAAGGTTACTGTGTGATTAATCACCAAAATGTTTGGGATAATAGTATATCACAAAAAAAAAAGACTTGCATGCTGCATGAAGCAGATACACTGCTAGTAACTGCTAGTCAGTCTAATCACTCTACTCTATTCTCTACTGCAATAGTGTCCATCCTTGTACATAGGAAAATCCCATTTCTGTATATAGGTAGGTATACAACCTTATTACAAAAGCAGTTTCCAAAGCATAATACTTTAACACAGAAAAAACATTTTGAACTAAAAGTACATATGACATCATTGGAAGAGATAAATACAAAGAATCTTTATATAAAATATTTCACTATATTTCAGTATATTGTTTTAAAAATAGATAAAGTTGAATTTAGAATTTAATTCCAATTGAATGACCATTAAACAATAATCACTATTTATCATTAATTGTTTAATCATATTAAACCAAATCATCATACAATTTTATACAGTAAAGTTTAATTTGTGCATTTACAATTGTATAATAGACATTTTGGACATATCTCTAGTCTAGAATAATTCCAAATTAAAATTTAATCAGTAGAAGAGATATCTTTGCAGCAATTTGTTATGTCTATTACTAAATATACACTAAGGCTTTTATTCACCTATTTTACTAAATTTTCTTAGTTGCGGTTAATGAGCTTTAACATTACTGTATAGCACAAAAGAGTACAGTATAAGGAGTCATATAACAAAAGTAAAGAACATCATAAACAATACAATTCACCTCAAGATTTGGGCATAAATTTTATATCACTTATCTGGAATACCATGATTTCCAAAATTTCAATACAATTTTAGTAACCTTTGTCAATGAAATAAAGGGTGTGTTATTTACAAAGATTAATTTTATATAGCATTTCAATATAAAAAGGGTCCTTATGAATCTTTATTTTATTTTATGTTATAATTCTGAAAGTGAAAATTGAAGAACAAATCAAAAATTGTAGAATTTATGAAGAGTTGATAAGATGAAGCTGCCAATCTCTGAAAATAGGCAAGAGTCCAATCTTCATTGGGTGCAGAGGAAAAATGTTAAGGAGATTTTTTCCTCATGATCTAATTGCTGAAATAAAATTACTGTACAAAAATCCAATTACTTTTCTAAGATAATGATATCTGCATAGAAAACTTCAATAAAGTAATTCAGAGAAAGCCTCAAAATGCCTGTGCTTTCATGTTCAGCTTTAGCATCGTTGACTGTTCATTGAAACTTTCATATTTTCATCAACAGCTTGCTTTCTATAAGCTCTGATACTATTATATATATTTCCTTGTATATGAGCATTTTTTACTTCTATATATGTACAATTATATATATTTCCTTGTATATGTGTATTTTTCATAATTATCAGTTAAGAAAAAGAAATTTGAACAAGTATTTAATTACTTTCAGGTGATTTGAATTGCATTTTTATCCATATATGAATATAAAATATCTTTATTATTATTCACTATTATGTAAATTTCTCTAATTGTAAATGAACAGAACTGAAGTAATATCACTTAATATATATTTTGCCTAAACTTTAGGACATGTTAGGAGGATAGAAATTTTAATAACTAGAATTTTTTACAACCTGCTGACACATGTTGAAATCCTCACAGTATTTAGTATTGTTGAAGTTATTACTAACATTTTTTTTCATTGAGATTTATAAACTCAACATTTTCTTCAATTTTGCAAACCAATTGATGAAATTTGAATAAGCTGACTTATTCAATAAAATTTGAATAAGTTGATTTGTTTAGAAAAATAATTTCACAAAAACTCTCCTTTACAGTTTTTATGCACCTTAGTAAAACCAACTGTACTTTGTACCCCCTTACTTGTTTGCACTTCTCCTCAAAATTTGATTTTGATCAATGTATGATGGACAAACTAACAGAATTCACATAATTTTATATGTTAATACAAGAATAATAATTTCAACTGAATCTAAGTTTCAAGAAATTAAAACAAGACATGCCAACAAATATTTTCAGCATAAAAGGTGGATTTACTCAAAACAGATATGACAACATCACCAAGTCTTTATATTTTTGTAAAGTAATTCATTTTGGCATTAGCTGTTTTTTAAATCTAATATAATAACAATTTTAGACAAATACGATTTTTAGCTTATATATTGACAAAACAAAATCAACATAAGAGGAAAGATGTTCATAAAGAGATGTTGGCAAATAGAATATTAAACTATTGAGATGGGTAATACTTCACAACCACAGTTTTTACTTGTATAGCATTTGTTTTGTAGCAGTTGCTCAATCTGTAGAAATGGTAACTACAATGTCTACTTAGTTAATGTCACTATTATGCAAGAACTGATATCTCAACTCTGCTGAAAATAAAAAGAAACTGTTGCATGTGCCCAAAAGGCAAGTTACAGTTAAATAGAAATTTGTAGAAATCCCAAGGATAGAAAAATCATATGTGGGTAGTGGAAGATGGCTGAGATAGGCAAAGCACTTGATGAAATGTGGTCTCATCTTAAACCAATATATCAACAGCAGATTCATCTCCTTGTGGCTAATCCAATTTAATGTGAACAAATAAGATTTTGCCAATATCTGAGATAACACTTGCCTTCAAAATGTAAACCATAGTGCCAAGAAGAATGTGCTCTTTCACAGGAACAAATGTCTAAAAATGGAATACAATAAATTAATGATAAAAATAACTATGAACTTCAGAAGAGAAATATTTGGAAATTCCTGTGATCAATGTGTATTACATGTTCATTTTCATTCAGTCTAATATATCAAACAACTATAAACTAAGATGGATTTATTTTTTAATGTCTCAATTAAAAGCAAAATAATCAAGGAATGTAGCACTAACTAAAATCTCTGGTATTTACTATTCTGTAATTAACTTAAATCCACCAGAAAATTGAAGTGGCTCAGGAAATGGAGAAAAGAGAGAGCCAGAAAAAGAACAGCTTTCATAGCAAACCCATTTGAATTTGCTAGAAAGCTACTTGGTGACAAACGAACAGGGCAACTAAAATGTTCTTCAAGCACTGTTAATTCTTTCCTACACAATACGTTAAGTGACCCTGACAGAGAGAAAGATCTGGGCGGAAACGACTCAGTGATCACACCCGAACTTCAAATTTCGATATGAGAGAACCGAGCTTAAAAGAGATCCAAGATGTCATACGAGCAGCAAGATTGTCAGCTCCAGGGCCAAGCGGTGTGATGTATGCCGTGTACAAGCACTGCCCAAGTCTTCTCAGGAGACTATGGGTTATAATCATAACAATATGGCGGAGAGGAAAAATAGCCAAACAGTGGAGATTTACGGAAGGTGTTTGGGTCCCTAAAGAGGAAAATTCAAAAGATATAGAATAATTCCGAAGTGTCTCTTTATTATGTACTGAAGGCAAGATATTTTTCAGAATTTTGTCCTGGCAGCTGGAGAACTGCTTGTTAAAGAACAAATATATTGACACTTCAGTGCAGAAGGGCAGGATTGCTGGAATACCAGGCTGCCTCAAGCACACGGGAATTGTAACACAACTGCTAAGAGAAGCAAAAGAGAGCAAAGGTGACTTGGCCGTTTTGTGGTTGGACATGGCTAATGCTTACGGGTCCATTCCACACAAACTGGTGGATCTTACTCTTGAAAAATATCACATTCCAGGTAAAATTACAACACTTATCCTGGATTACTATGAAAATTTTCAAATAAGGAAATCATCGGGACCAGTGAGATTGGACTGGCATAGACTAGAAAAGGGAATTATCACTGGCTGCACAATATCTGCTTTGCTTTTCACCCTTGCATTAAACATGATCGTCAAATCTGCTGAAAAGGAATGCCATGGTCCCATTACCAAAACTGGAATAAGGCAACCCCCAATAAGAGCTTATATGGACGATTTAACAGTCACAGCGGCCTCTGTCACTGGATGTAGGTGGTTAGCATGTGGCTTAGAAAAGCTTATTGCATGGGCCAGAATGAAATTAAAACCGACAAAATCAAGATCAGTCGTCATAAAAAAAGGAAAAGTAGTCAATAAATTCCGTTTCCAAATTGCAGACCAAGACATTCCCACTCTGACAGAGAAACCAGTAAAAAGCTTAGGAAAATTATTCCACCACATGTTAAAAGATACGACCTCCATTAATGAGACAATCAACAACCTAACAATATGGATTAAAAAAGTTGATAAGTCTGGGCTCCCAGGTCATTTTAAAACTTGGCTATACCAACACGCGATTTTACCCAGGATTTTATGGCCATTAATGATTTATAGCGTGCCAATATCAGCGGTCGAGTCCCTAGAAAGGAAGATTAGTAGTTCTATTTGGAAATGGCTGGGCCTACCACGTTCACTAAGCAGCACAGCCCTGTACGGGAAGACAAACCCAATACAACTGCCCGTCAGTGGGTTAGTCGAAGAATTTAAGGTCTCTCGCACAAGAGAAGCTCTGATGTACCAAAATTCTAAAGACCCTAAAGTTGCCGACGCCGGGATATTAATACATACTGGCAAGAAATGGGATGCAGGAAGAGAATTACGGTTGGCTGAAGAGAGGCTAAAAATGAAAACAATTATAGGAACTGTTGCAGAAGGGACAATAGGACTAGGCTACATCCAGCGGAAACCTATGGACAAGACAAATAAGAAAGATTACCAAAAACTTCTCCAAAATGAAGTAAGAGCTAGTGTGGAGGAGGATAGAATTACAAAAATGGTGGGATTAAGCCAGCAAGGAGCATGGACCAGATGGGAGAACATAACAAAACGAAAAATTACTTGGTCTGATATATTATGGAATGAATTCACACATACAAAATTCCAGATCAAGGCAGTTTATGATACACTACCAAGCCCTGTGAACCTCCATATTTGGGGAAAAAAAGAAACTCTCTCGTGCAAGTTATGTTCAGGAAGAGCATCACTCCAACATATACTTAGTGGTTGTCCCAAGGCATTAAGTGATGGGAGATATCACTGGCGCCATGATAAAGTTTTAAAGAAACTAACTGAAATATTCAACACAGCCATCCGGAGTTCGAAATTTAACCCAAAGAAAGAGAAAATTCAGTTTGTAAGGGCGGGCGAAAAAAAAACCAGGATGTAAGAGACCCACAAGATGTGTATTTTCCTCAGCTTCAGATTGGCAACTCATGGTAGACCTAGGATGCCGACTGAGGTTACCAGAACACATTCTAAGTACTTCCTTATGACCAGATATGGTCTTGTTTTCGAATTTAACAAAACAGATTATTCTGTGGGAACTAACAGTCCCATGGGAAGAAAACATGGAAGTTGCACACCAACACAAAATGAACAAATACCAAGAACTGGTGGATGAGTGTAGAAGACGAGGATAGCAAGCAATATGCTACCCAATTGAAATTGGTGTGAGGGGTTTCACTGGGAAATCTTTAAATTTAGTCTTCAATAAAATAGGAATTACAGTGTTAAAAAAGAGGAAAATGACCCAAACAGTCCTAGATGCAGCTCTGGGGTCATCCAGGTGGATCTGGATATGCCGAGATAATAATACCTGGACGGGACAAAATAATGGTAGTGTCCGATAGACCAAAAACCATGACGAGGAAATGAAACAACCTATATTAATGTCACCAAATGCGACGATTTTTTTTTATCTATTCATTTATCTATTCATATCAATCATATTTTATTCTTTTTTTTTTTTAATCCCAAATATTTCATTAATATCATTCGCTTTACTTTTGTATTTTGTTCCAGTTTTTATCTATACATTTATCTTTAGAATCCCCGTAGTTTTTTTTTTTTAATCAGAAATATTACACCAATATCATTCGTTTTTTATTCTAGTTATCAACCGTATTCGGTACGATTTTCGATTTTTTTTTATGCATTTTCCTTCATCCCTATGGAATGGTATCTTCCACATCGTAATTTATGTATTTATTTTAGTATATTTAATGAATTTTTTTTTACTATCTAGTCATTTAGCTATTTTAACCTATTTAAACTGATATCACGAAAATCAATTTATTTTAATTTATATATTTCCAGATATTTACTTGAAACACACTGGACATTCATTTATTTGTGGACGACCTTATTCAAGGAATTTTTCCTCTTCTCCTGTGCAACCAAAACATCTTGCATTCCAATAACGTAGCAAATAGAGATTAGGACACAGGCCGGGGCCTGATCAACCTTGGCTGGGTCAACCTGGGGAGAAGATATGATGTTTTTAAAGGACCGAAACCGTCAATGAACCAGGGTAACATCACTGATGATGTGTCCTAACCGCATATAAATAATGTATTTTTCAAAGATCAATGGCAAAAGAAAATTCCTTCCTTTTTATACAGATTATAAAATCTCAATGTACATTTTAAATATAAATAATCTCCAGATCATCTATATTTAAAATAACCAAATTAATTTCACAACTAGAGCTTTTGCTAAATTTAATTCTACTTTTAGTTGCTGTTTTTTTATTTTGGCAAGTATTTATGTAATAAATACTGGGTGAGATGAATAAATTGTCGCCATTTCACATTTTTAATTTTGTGCATTATTTGTTTTTGATTTTGTGAACGTACACCATAGTAGGGTCAGTTGAGCACAATCTGTGAGCAAAAGAGTACCATGATGCAATTCACTTCACCAGAAATTTGGAAACTGCATGCTGTATTGCTTGGGATTCATGCCAGAAGCTACAATATGAACATTTCAGAGTGTTTAGGTGTTAATCTGAGGACAGGCCATAGGATTCGGAAAGAGTTGGATGATATATCTTGTCAACATCATGGTATTTGAAGTGATCACTAGTGATGGCAATGGGATGACTCCATTCATCTTCCTACAGGTTATCAGACTCAACACAAAAGTCTACCTTGATGAGGCAGTGCTGTTCTGGGTCAAGAGGCTGACTGCTGAAGGCTCTATGTCTGGCAAAAGGTCTCTGCACCATGCCACACAAGCAAAAGAACCCAACCATGGCTGTCAGACAATTTCTGTGATCACATCACCTTTACATCTGATCATTTATTTCCCAGACTGCAACCCCCTTTATTAAGTGAGAGACCAGTTGAGTGAGAGACCAAAAAAACTCCATGTTACACTAAATATGAACTGAAGACCAAGATTATGGCTGCATTCACCAACTTAAACAAGGAGAACCTCCACAAAAGTTGCAAGAGATTCCAAAGTCGTCTGGAGGCAGTGAATTTATTGAATAAATTTACTCTTCAGTAAAAAGAAGCAATGACTTGTTTTGTGATTATTCATTTTTGTAAGAACAATAGTTATGTAGGACAGATGCACAAAGTGCAATGAATAAATTATCTTCTAAATTACACAAAAATGAAAATTACAGATATCTCAATTTAACAGATATATTTACCAAAATTACACAAAAATATTTTGAAAAAAAAATTTTTTTTTTTAATCATATCACCCCGAGCAAGGCGGTAATGCCACTGATGTGCAGGGGGCTACATAGGAGTGAAAAGATTGGAAAAGAGAAAGCCGGAAACCACATCCTAAACAGGGAACGCCCGGTTCACACTCCACCCACATCTATTGAACAGGTGAAGAGGCTCATCCCTTGTTCTCTGTTTAGGATGTGGTTTCCGGCTTTCTCTTTTCCAATCTTTTCACTCCTATGTAGCCCCCTGCACATCAGTGGCATTACCGCCTTGCTCGGGGTGATATGATTAAAAAAAAAAAAATTTCAAAATATTTTTGTGTAATTTTGGTAAATATATCTGTTAAATTGAGATATCTGTAATTTTCATTTTTGTGTAATTTAGAAGATAATTTATTCATTGCACTTTGTGCATCTGTCCTACATAACTATTGTTCTTACAAAAATGAATAATCACAAAACAAGTTATTGCTTCTTTTTCCAATGCTTAAAAACACAGCTAAGTGTTTGAATAAATAACATAGAAAGTTTTTTATATGCAAATATCAAGATCAGAACTCTCATGAATCTAACATTATCTACAAGAAAAATTAATTTCACATTCAAACACTTTTATCCTCTGTAATTAGACTAGTGCTAATAAAATCTATCAAACTGACCAATTTTTCTTTTTTCATTTAAAGACCTAGAGGACTAATTTTGTTTAATATTAAGAATAAGTAATGTATCAATTAAACTAGCCATTCTAAATGAGGTACTTAACTAATTGATCTTCATAAAACATTATCATTTTCAACTAACTGTTATAAAATACAAAGAAAGGCATAACCTGAAAATTAACTGAAAATTCACAATAAAATGAGAGAATAATAAAAATACAATATTACTTTGACATCAGATGATTACACATCTTCCCAATAAAACATCAAGAGTTCGCAGTTGAAAAGATGTCATCAATTATGTCAATGTTGTCTATAGCAATACAAATGAGATTGGATATTATCAATAGTTTCAGAAGCCATAACCTTAGTATAAAATTAGATATTAATCTTTACATATTGTAATATGCAATAGAAGCAGAACTTGATGACCACTCCCAGAATTACAGATGCTAATGACATAAATCAGTTAAATTGTTAGCAACCATAGACTGGACTAGTCAAGAAAGGTCAGTTATAATAGTAATAAGATACTTTGTTAATGATTAAATGGTAAATTCAGGTTTCATAACTGAAATAAAGACTTAATGACTATATGAAGCAGAATATAAAGTAACTGGATCTTTTCTCAAAAGAAATTTGATATTTAAAAAGAGTTATCAGAATTAATTTTCAAATCAATGTTTCAATTAAAACAGTTTGAAACAATAAATATTATGTAAAATTTACAAAGAAATTATATTTCAATATGAGCTAATTCAGATCCAACTGGAGTGCTTACCTATTCTTTTTTATATTCAAATAGACTTTTGAATCTTAAAACGACACAGATACTTAATATTGATTGATTTGTGTTTTATGGCTTATCCACCTTTTGTGGGTTATTTAAAACTGAAACATGTTTCAGATTGTCAGAATGATTCACTTTTTGTGAGTGAATAATGCATTAACAATTTTTTCAGAATAACAATAATTTTTCCAGATACAAGTCCTACTATTTAACCCATAGCTGGGATATAAAGATGGGTTTATACCTTTCTCAAGGATATTTGAAGGTAAGTGAATGTTTAAATTATAAGGAAGATACTTAACAAGTTAATATGCATCTAACAAGTGACATATTGAAAAGTATTAAAAAAATTAAATCTCTCTAAATATGCAAAGTTAGCCATTTGTCTGTTTAATTTTTACTCCTATATATAAAGTAGAATAGTAAGTTGCTTGTCAGTTCTTTTAAAAATAAAGTACAAACTCATTTTACTTTTTAATCAAGTCCACTGTTTCTCTAGACATTGATAATTAATGTAGACAATAAAAAAAAACTATTATAGTGAGAATAGGTAGTTAAAAAACAAATTATAGATATTGTTGGTTTCAATTCCTACTGAAATGACTTCAAAACACTTTCCTTCTCTTCAATTTATAGGCAGAAGCACACAAATGCATGCTGGGATTTCTTCTTAGCCAATAAAATAGGCTTGTCTTTAGTTAGTCATATTTTGAAGTCAGAACACTACATCTGTTCATCCGAATTTGCTTTTATGTGCCAACCCCAATTCTTAGTTTGTGAACTTTTTGCCTTATTACTGTTAATTTGCCTTGCATATATTGTTTGCTTCTTACATATTATTTTTGCCCTGTTCTTTTCTTTTTTCTTGTTATTGTAATTGTTTATTTCAAACTATGTCAAATTTGTTTCTTGGGTAGTTCTGTCATTCATTTAACGATGACCAATCACTCTACAGATATGAAAAGGATTTTTACTTACATCATCATCTTTCAGGTCTATAGATCCAGTACTCAAATTGGAGTTGTTGTCCGAATGTGATACCTGCAAATTGTGTTGTGTTTGTTGTACTGGTGTTCCCTGTGGTTGTGGTTGTGATTGGCCATGTTGGTTCAGAGGCTGAAACTAAAATTTAAAAAAAAAAAGAGACATTAATAACATGAAAACATCATCTAAAAATTAGATTTATTTGAATTTAAACCAATATTTTTTTTAATAATTTCATCCCAAGCATGGCAAGCCACAAAAACAGAAAGATTTGAAAGAATAAGAAAAAAAAACCCCTAATTAATGAAAGAGAACAATAAAAGAACAAGAATTAAAAAGCAAAAAATAACAATTGACATTGCATTTAAATCTTTGAAGATCAAACTTGACTGAAAAGCAAAAATCTGGAAGAGAGTTCCAAAAGTGAGAAGAAACTGTTAGCATGAAACTTATGATTACATCTAGTTATTCAACTGTAAATTGATGAGATCTAGTTAATACAGTACTGAACTTAAGTTCACAGAGTAATAAAAAAACTGTACATCACAAGTTATAAAAAAGTTTTGATTAGATTAATATTATTTTCACAAGAGTGTGACTTGTCGTACAGTGGATATCAGCTTTGAACAAGAAATTGGAGAGCTTAGTTTGAATTCCAGTTGAATCTGTTGCATTCACTGATGCACAAATACCCTTGGGAAAAGGCATTAATCAGTCGCTTCTCTCTCCAGCTATGGGTTAAATGGCAAGACACATTAGGTTTCTATAACCTTGGTTGGCAACTAGTCTACTACAGAAAGTAATGGCAACCTACTGCGGGAAAATATTCTGCTCAGTCAGTTATGTCTCTTTTGAGACATGGTCACCCAAACATTTATCACATATGGAATTTAGCTTATATTATTTTCACAAAATAGTTTTTATGAATAATTTCAAAAAGTAAGGAGTCTTTTTTATAGCAAACAAATGTATTTATTTGTCTCTATAAAAAAGAATGTAACCCATAGAAATTTTGAAAATGTAATTTATAATAAAAGGAAATTCTAAAATAAAACTGTTTTAATATTATCAATTATTGACACCTGAGCATCTGACCAAATTTTTAAACTGATGGAACTATTAAATATTAGGTTTGTAACATTGAAAAGTCTCATTAACATTCCAAGTCTTGTTCAAATTAATGAAATGTACTGCATTGTTGATGTTGTTTAAATAATCCATTCTACAGCTTTCTTTAGATGTATGTTTGGAGAGTGGAGAAGAAATCTTTTTTTTTTTCTTACAGGTTATATGGGGTTCATTCTGTTTTTATCATTAGATAGTATTAAGAGCATTAAGTTTTAACTTCAAAAAGATTGTTTTTGAATGTATTGTGACAGCTGTCATATTAGTGGGCATTCTTTAAAAAAGTTGTCAAAAATTGACATTTTTATGTTTGTTTCTATACCACAAAAAAAAAAAAAATCAACATACACATTTTAAGAAAGGTGAAAATGTTACTCAAACTCAAAAATATTCATAAGAAAAGCAAATGGGTCAAAACTGGTTTGCAAAGTTTTATACTGGAAATTTATTGTTCAACAATATTACATGTTTGGATAGAAGTTGATGTTGATAGTGATCATATCAAGATATTATTTGAAAATCATCTGTGTTATACAACATGAAATAGAGCCAACAGTCAAAATAATCAAATCAAACATTAAAAATTATTTGCATCAACTTGCTTATATTAGTCAATTGAATGCATTGCTTTCACATAAAAAAAATGTTGTTTTAATACTTTACAACAGGGGATACAAGAGCAAATTAAATGAAGCATCACTACCAAAGATCAGTCCTTATCCAGAGAAAGTGAGATTGAAAGAGAATAATCAAGAATAAATTCCTTCTAGTGATTCAAATAAGTACTGCTCCTACTTACACTAATTGAAAACAACAATCAACAAAAAGCATCCAGAATTAATTAAAAGAAAAAACATGATGTTCCATCATATTCCTTAATGACCAAATAAAAAGTACAACTTGGTTGGAAAGTTTTCACTCATCCATTATATTCATGAAATATTGAACCTTAATCATTTATCATTTATTCCACTCTTTACAATTGTAATTGTTTCAACAAAAAGAAATTTGAATTGCCTAAGAGAAATCCAAAAGATACCTAAAGTAGTTTTTTGTTAAGATATAAATCTCTGGAAGGATGAAATTATTATGCTGCATATGATAATGACAGAAAGTTGTGAAACAAAACAGTAAATGTGTTTTTCTATATTTCTGTGATGAGGTATTGTAACTATTTATAATAGTTACATTATTTAGACTGTTGTTCACTATCTTTATTGTCATATTCACAATGTTTCATCTACTGTATGCTCTGGCCTTTTTCAGGTGATTGGAATTTTAAACTAAATTCTTTATTAAGTCCACAAGGGTAGATTGTTCTAGTTTCACATGACATGCCTTTTCTGTCTCTAAAGAAACATGGTCCAATGGATAAAAGCGTTGGTTGAAGTAATCCAGTGATTTTACCTAAACAGTTGTGAGTACAATACCTGGTTAAAAAAAAAAGGTGAACAAAAACTTGGAGAGTTGGATTACTGAAGGGAATTAACTAAAACTGGGATATCCAGAATAGGCAAGGCATGTTGAACTAGAACAATCTACTTCCGGGGACTAAATAAAGGGTTCAGTTCAAAATTTCAATAAATATCACCAGAAAAAGGTGAGAGCATACAATGGGCAAACTGTTGTGAATTTGACAATAAAATGAGGACAACAGTTCGAACAATGTAAATAGTGTATGTGTTGTTCAATAAAGTTAATGTCAAAATTATTTTGCCATTTCCTTTATTTTTATTATTTTCTTGGGTAACAAAATAAACTTAAAGAAGGCTGCATAATGCACCAGCCAGAATTTAGAAAATCAGTAATATAAAGAAGCTAAAATGAAAACATAACTACAATATATAGATACCACCTCGAAAGAAGTTCAGTCAAACCTTAGAATGGAGCTAGTATATAAAATTTATTTACTTGAGACTATAATCAATTAAATATTATGCCAAATGCTTTATACATATCACTATGTAGCAATCAATATAAATGTTATCTAAGCCAGTGTTAGTTTTTAAGAATAATAGATTGTATTCATTTTTGTAAAATTATGCAGATCAAGATCACTTTGTTTAAATTATAAGGAAGAATGCTTTCAATAATTATTACAGCAGAATTCAAAATTGAATACTCTGCAAATAACTGATATTAAGAATTCATATGTATAGATTAGAAATCATCTGCTAAAGATTTGAAATAGCTGATACTTTATAGATTCAAAATCTAATTTAATAATTTTTTATATTTTTAAGTCATTAAATAAAGGATAACTGCTATTCTGAATATTATAATTAATGATCAAAATCAAAATAAGAATCACAAAAGAAACTCATCATTTTGAATGCTTTTGAAATAATGTCTAGCTTCAAGTAAAACAACTTCAAATTTTATTAACCTTTGATTTATTGTCCCATTGACACAAATTTATGCTGACAGAAAAAGTGATAGAAAAACCCAAACCTGCAGCATTTCATTGATTGTTTTTTGTTTTTTGTTTTTTAATCAGTATCACCCCATTTAGTAAATCCACTAAAACACAAGGGGTTACTGGGTATAGAAGAATAAGAAATGAGCAGGAAGAGAAAAGGAGTAAATAGGAGGATAGTAGATAGCAATTGACATTGCATTTAAATTTTTGCAGATTAAAGTTGGCTGGAAAGCATGGAGCCAGAAGGAGTTCTACAAGCAAGAAATGATGAAAAAAAAAAAAAAAAAAGAAAAAAAACTGTTAGCATAATGGCTACATCTAGCCAGCTCAATTGTAAATTTATGAGATCTCAACACCAATCTAGTACTGTGCTTAAATTAAAAAGTCTAGGTACCACAATGAAGAGCTCATCTGAACAATTACCATGAAAATATTTATAGAAAGACATAGAGAAGCAACCTTACAGCAATGGAAAAATGATTGAAGCCAAGATGCTAGATCAGGATAATAATATTGCTGATCCTTTTTTTTTTTATATTTTATACTTTATCAAGGATCTCAAGGTAAATAGCAGAAGGTTTGGATTATATGTGGCAGCAATATTCTGAGCATGGACGAATGGTAGACTTATGTATGATAGATTCTGGAGATAAAAATGGTCTCGCAAAACACAGTAAACCCACTTTCTTAACAGCTGACCTAGCAATGGATTCAATATCTAATATGAAACTTACATAACTATCAAAGTTCCTTGCATTTTAGTTTTTTTATGAATCAATTATATACAAAATGAGATGTAAAGTATAATTTTGCTACATACAGTTCAAATGATCAGTAAATGTAAGAAATAGTAAAGATGAAGTAATAGAAAAAAGTATAAGGATAGAAAAGTTTCTAAGTTTTTTATGATGAGTTTGTAGGCTAAAACATTATTTTGAACAGGTACATACTCATATTAGGCTGCATTAATGAATCCTGATGCTTGAATCAATAATCTTATGATCTGCATTAAATGGAAGTAGTATGTCTTCACTATGAGACAATAAACAAAGGAGTATAAAAAATTACTATTTTGTGAGTTCACAAACCTTCCCATGAAACCTTTAATTGGGAGTCAGAATAGTCAAGAGCAGCAAAAAATGTTAAATGAAATCAAATATTTGTATATCAACATTAATACATTGGAAAAAAATCATAACCCACAATTTTTTAAAATATTTAATTGCTATATTGATTCTAGATTTATCTAATATATAGAGATTAAAATTTTATATACTGTCTTGCTTAACAAGAATAACTAATTTGCATATTCAAATTTTAAAAATAATTATGTTTTGTTATTCATTTAAAATTTGGTCTTTTATAAACTTTTTAACTAAACAATTGTTTCATTGATGGCATTTATAATTGCTTATTTATTCAAATAAATTAATTTTCTATTCTGAAAATAGTATTTCAATCACAGTTTGGGAATAAACGAAAGTAAGCAGTGTATAAAGGGGAGTAAATAATGCACTGTAAGAAGACAGAATGTATGATTGTCAGCAAAAGGAACAGTAAAAGAGGCAAACTACAAATTGGAGATGTCAAAATAATACAAGTACAAATATTTAAATAGCTAGGAAGTGTTTTAACAGAGAATAGAAAATGCAACACCAAAATCTGAAGACATATTGGAATAGTGAATGGTGCCTTCTAAGATCTAAGAGACACAAATGTTTTGTTAAAAACAAAAACAGTACTGAAATGTTATGTAATATTGGTCCTTCAATATGACAGTGAATTGCTGGACAATCACAAATGCAGTAGAGACTTGAAGAAACAGAAATGTGTTTTCAACAAAAGAATGCTGAGAATACTATAACTGAATATGTGAGCAAAGATGATGTTTTAGGGAAAATAGAAATGAAAAAGACACTTATACTTAGCATCAGACTTCTTTGACACTCACAGGATTTATTGAAGGCAAGAATGACAAAGAAAAGCAGCAAATTAACTTACCTAACAAGTTTGCGTAAATGGTTGGTAGAATAGGGATTAAGAGAGATAACAAAAAGAAAAGCTTTACATAGAGATATAAAGAACAGGAAGTTATGGAGACCCATGTTTACCCACATCTTGAAGGAACACAGCACATAGTAGAAGTCATGTTGACATTTTTAATAGCATGCCTTGAAAATCAAACAATTTTAAATTTCCACTTTTAAAAATTTACATATTTTGTTTTCTTCATGAGAAATAACAAAATATATTTTTTTTCTTTAATAATGGATTTATTTGCTGTTTTTAATTCAGTTTATTTGAAGAAAAAGTAAACATTTCATTGTTAAAAACAAATCTATAACCATTCAGTTACTATACTATCAGGATTCTTCTTCTTCTATGTGCCCTGTCCTTTCAGGACATAGGCAATCATGGCTTTTCATGTCTCCCTATCCCTGGTGGCTCTTAGCACACCTTCTCCTGTTACACCATGCAACCCTCGTTCCATCATCAACCTGATTAAGTCCTTCAAATATGTTATCCACTGCTTTCCCCTGTCTCTTTTTTCCTCTATCTGACCTGTTAGTATCAGGTTCTCCAAGCCCTCTTTCCTCATTGCATATCCCAGGAACTTCAGCTGTCTCTTCCTGATGCTCAGTATTAATTTCCTTTTTGTTTTCATCCTTTCTAAAACCTCATTATTGCTCACATGCTTGATCCATGATATTCGCAGCATCCTACTGTAGAACAACATTTCAGTTACTTCAAGTTTTTCCTTCATCTTTGATAATATTGTTCAGCATTCACTGCCATATTGAAGAACTGACATCACATAGCAATCCAGTACTCTCTTCTTTGTTTCTAGCAAAATTGTTCTATTTCTTAATACGTTACTCAACTTCTGGAAGGCTTACTTCGCTATGCCAATTCGCTTTCAGATCTCTGTGTCTCACTTTCCGTCTTACAACAAATATAACAATAAATGTGTCAAAATAAATATATGCTGTATATAAAATAAGCAACTAAAAAAGATTAAATTTATCGAACTTTTAATTATGAAAAATTTCACTCATAATCATTTTTGGATATCTATGTCTCAAACAAAGAAATGACTGTGCAACATAGTAGGGCAAAAAAAAAGGCTTTAGCCCATGCAATGCCATGTATTATTGTTAGTATTAAATAGAATAATGAAATTTGTCTGTATTTCAAAGCATTGGAGTATAAAATCTTGCTGAATAAGTAACAATAAGAGGCATCATTTGGTAAAGCCAAGGAGTAAATGCTTATCTAACATTAACTATGCAATTTTATATAAAGGTTAACCAAAATACTTAATGAAAACAAAAAGAAATATAATAGATTTCTTACTAAAGTGATTCATGTTCAACAGCTCTTGACACTAGAGATTTTTTTTTTCACAAAAAAAAAAAAAACAAAAAAAAAAAAACAGAATTCCCCAAAAATGTACTATTGACCCTTTACATCAACAATTATAAATTCCATAGACATTTGTAACATCTAGAATCAATAGAGAGATTATAAATCACATTATCAAGTGTAAAGAAAATAGTTTTTTTAAACTGACAAGTTATTCTTTTCATATAAATTACCTTTTGAGTTACATAAATTTATCTTTTGTAGGCATTTTATGTATATTTTCATATCTGTTAATAAAATTTTCATACAGGTCTTTCAGTGAATTATCAAAATTTAACTCAATGTTGAAAAATAAAAGATGAAAATTAGTGAAATATTATACTGTAAATTTTAAGATAAACTATGCAGCCAAATATCTATCAGAAGCACTTGCATTATAATATATTTGATAAGATATTATAATGAGGTTATTATGCCAGGATTCAGTATTATTGCAGTATTAGACACACACTGACACAACTGTTTTTATCAATTTAAAGAAATTATGCATTTAAAAATCAAAACAAATAAAACCTATGATTTCATTTGGAACAGAAATATATTTTATAGTGAACAAAATGAAATATTTTATACTATCTGTGATAAATTATAAACTATTTTGAAAAATAGAATTTAAAATGTTAAGAAAATTGTAAATCCATTAATTTCATATCTATTTAAATCTTCAAGAATCACAAATTTTATTATTATAAAAAAAAAAGAAAAAAAACATTTAAACATATATGATGATTTTATCCAGTGTTGTAGATTCAAATATATAGTAATCAGCTCTATATAAAAAGTGACAAGTTGAAGAAACAGCATTTTTACCAGATTAACAAGACAACTTAAAACAATTCCTTAAATTTTCTACTCATCCTAAAGTGAGTTGGAATGTTTTCTTCAGATATGTTAATGAAGCAAGGGAAGATAATTTTGCTCAGAATTTTGGTTTCTTCTATTATTTCTTGGGTTTCCCTTTGATTCACATGGGCACAAAAAAAAAAAATCACCATCACCATCAGCTTTTGGTTTACTACTGTAAATAAGGCATCAGTAAGTAGATTGATTTGATTTGTTTAAAAACATATCAACTCCTTATAAGTCATTTAATGCCAAAATTTAATTTTCTTGGGAGCTTTGGTATCACCCCACCACCAATGTATTGTTAGTAATTTTTTCTCTTCTGTTGCCAATAATGCATTACTGGTAATTTTTTTTATGATGAAAATATATTGCTGGTATTCTTACTACAAAAATGTATTTTTATACTTTCATGTTTTGACCCTAGTTTGGGGTTTACTATTTGCCCATAGCTTGGATCTTAACAGATGCTACCACTCTGGGTCAAGGTGGATCTGGGAACAACAGCAATTATAAGGTGGTTCTATGCTCCTCAAAACCTCCCAATCAGTGGCCTTGCTGCCAGATGTAGTTTATCATCATACCCAGGACAAGTAAGTAAATTTGTACATGTTAGTTAGAAATAGAAATGATAGTAACAGATTATTATGTACTATGTAAACATTTCTGTATATATTATAGATTACATTTTATTCTAAATATTCACATGATCATAAAATATTGATGATTGTTGTTGTTGTTTTTAACAGTTTAACAACCTTTGCAGGTTATTAAAAGCCAAAAAAATATTTTTAGATTGGAAGCATGCTTATAGAGATAATAATGATTTACTGGTTCAAATAATAAACTAAATTAAAGATTCATTGATATTTCTGAGATGAAGTATTGTAATTATTTACACTACCTACTACTGTTCAGACTGTTGTTTTCATCTTTGTTGCCATATTCATGATGTTTCAGCTGTTGTTTTCAGGGGATTGGAATTTCAAACTGAACCCTTTATTTCATTCACTGGGGTAGATTGTTCTAGTTCCATGAGCTGTGCTTCTTTTAAAGCGTTGGTTGAATTCAGTGACTTGATTTAAAGTTCAATATTGAGTTCAATAACTAGTTACAGCAAAGGTGAACAAAAACTTAAAAGGAGATAAATAATGCTGAGATCTGGAAGAGACATGGCACATAGAATTAGAACAATCTACTTCAGTTCCAAATTCCAGTCATCTGAAGAAGGCCAGAGCATACAACAACCAAAACATTTTGAATATGGCAGCAAAGATGAGAAAAACAGCCCAAACAATTTAAATAGTGTAAATTAATTAAAGATGAATAAAGTCAAAAGGAAAACTTATCTTAACTGACAGGTTTTATTCTCTGAGAGACTTTATCAAGGCAGATATAAAAATTTTGTAACAAGTATTTATATACAAGGGCAAAAATATTATTAGTTTTTCAATATTTTTACATTTAAGAACATTTATAACTATTCATCAAGTTAGCAGGAAAACAATAAATTAAATATATAAAATATTTACTTAAATCATAAAATCAATATATTTCTGTAATATTTTAAAAAGTGCATATGAACAAACTTTATAAAAATATCAAGGCAAATAAGTATTTAAATAAATTTAGATAAATGATCATGCTAATGAGTATGTCCCATGTAATATCTGTATTATAAATAAAGCTGCAATGAGGTTTTATACTGAATAAAAACATCAAGCATCATTCACAAAAGTTTAGCTTATAGTACTGATATAAAACTTGTCATAAAAAAACATAAATAAGCATTAAAGTCTAAACAATTATTATCAAGTAATAATAGCTAAAAAGATAATTATCACTTTACAATACTAACTAGTAGTTTGTTGGCAGCTATCACCTGCAAAACTATTTTATTTAGAACATGGTTCAGAGCAAAACTTGGGGATAGAGGGTACCAATGTTCTCCAAATAATACTTCCTTTTAGAATTTACTTTTAGTTCATACAAAACTGTTTTCTTTTCTCTCTTTCTCAACAAGTAGAAAACAGAAACAATTTGAAATGTTAAGATAAAATTATTATATTACTGGAAATATTTTTCTTTATAACAGAGTTCATCCCAGAGTTATTCATAAAAGATATGGTAGTTATAAAAGAATCAAATATGCAAATTACAACAAAGATAATACAGCAATATAGATTGAACATTCCTGACAATAACCCATCATTTTGGGGACATTGTGATAGAGAGCATTTTAACAAAATGGCATCTGACATGAAAGTGTGAACAAAGCAAAAGTGTATCCTTTAATTTTTCTATATGAAAAAAGCTGAACCCACTGATATTTATTGTATATTTACAGAGACCAATCAGTGGATGTGAGCACAGTTAGGTAATAGGTAATACATTTCAGTAGTGACAACAGCAATGTGTTTGATAAATTATATTCTAGGCAGTTTTAATCTGCTTTCAACTAAAGAATACCTAAAAACAAATGCATAGCCAATAGTGGTGAGAATGTGAAAAAGTTCTGCATTGTAGGTGAAAACATTCTATCCAATGCTGTTCTATGTATCTGTTGTAATTTCCATGGAAATGGAATGCATTTATGTTAGAGCATCCCTCGTATTTCACAGCTATAAAATACTTCTAAAACATTTTCATATATATAAAGTGAATCAAATATGAATAAGCTTAAATATAATTTTTCACTTTATACAACAAAATCTAAAATCATTTTCATTTACATCCTTAAAATTTTGGCTTGAATTTCACAATTATTTCAAAATCAGAGTAGTACAGAAATATTAAAACATTAAAAAAAAAAAAGTAACAAATTCTGAGTTTATAGCTAAGAAAGATAAATATTATTTGTTTATTTTGCTAATAATAAATCAAACATGTAATGATGTGGCTTATAATGTAATAATCTATTCTTCACGTCAGGTTGAAGCAGATGAAATTGAAAAAAAAAAAATGATGAAAAATATCTATGAAGTCTCTTCTGAGAGCCTAAACTCTTTTTAACTGGTTATGATTGGTTGAGAATGAAAATCAGGTGTGTATAAAGACAGCCAATGAGAAAAGAAATTGCAAAAGAATATTTGAACAAATCTGGTTGGTTTTGTGAGTATACCTAAGCCACAGGCTAATAGCTTGAATGCTATCTTTAGAAATTAAGGTATCCAAAAGAATATATATATATATATATATATATATATATATATATATATATAAGAAGCCAAAGTGAAAGTGAATAAAGGAATGGGGAAGAGAGAAATCTAAGTTAGAATCTGTAATAAATATGCACAGAATTTTAGCTATCAGATTTTCTAAGTCTGGAAAGATAGAGAATTTTATGACAATATTCTATAGCCATCTCAGGGCACTTAGCAATAAAGAAATCTTTAAAAAGGAGTGGGGAAAAATGGATGCTAAGCAACCATGTTAGGTACAAGTATTACCTTAAGGAAAGGAAAAGAGGGTAGGGAAGATGTTTTACAAGAGCTTAGCCCAAGAATTGATGAGAGTAGCAGTGCAAATATTAAGTGGATGAAATGAATAAATAACATACACATCTTCCTTGACAATGATGCTTTCAATTGTAGATGTTACCACATGTATACATTATCAATTTTGTTGAACAAATTTGGTTAATTTTTTTCTTCTGTAAACAGCTTAGGCTAATGAAAACCAACCCATAACACCCTTCTATTATTCACCTGCAAATTTTTCTTTTACCACTCAGGTAAAATACTAGATAATTAATCTTAACACCAGCAGGTTCCTAGATCTATCTTCATATCTTATAGGCAACATTTATGATCAAAATTGTACCACAAGTATAAAAAAAATAATTTCATATTTGATCAAATGAGCTTTCAGTTTAATATTGCAAAAGTTACAAATACTCTCAGCAGAAAATCTAATATACCACCAATAAATATTTATGGACATAAAACCTTCTTCATAGTTTAACTTTATTTATCTCCTAGTTACAGAGTAAATTAATTCTAAATAAAGTTTTGAATGTATCCGGTTGTGAAGACAATGAGGAACTGACAGTAAACAATTCTACTGCTTTAGGGGATATGTAACATTGCTCATGACAGAAGACATTATGTTGGTATTTGAACATTTAATACCCATGAGAATAATACTGTAATTTTGGTGAATTTTGGCTTAGTGGACAAAACTGTGATACTGGTATATAAAATATAAAAGTGCAAGGCCTTACACTGAAAATTTAAAACCTTGAATATTTCACAGAATCTACCAATGAGTTATATTAAAACATTTCACTGTTTTTTAATATACCAATAAATATTCTACTGAAAAAAAGGGGAAAACTATCCATTGTTAATATTAAAATAAATTTAATTTACTGCCAAATTGGAATTTTTGTTAAATATTTGGTTGTTTAAGCTTTTTAATTTCCAATACATTTTATAATCTTTTTCTGAATATAACCTAATCAATATTGCACTATTTTATTTTAAATAGGCCAAAGATGATTAAAAAAAAAAACATATTTAAAGGCAGCTAGTGACATCATCACTCTCTGCATTACGTTGTTATTACAAGAATCTAAATATTAAGAATATTCTTTTGCTATTCAACTCTTAATTTAAAAAAAAAAATTTTTTTAGAATAACTTAGTCTAATAAAAATATTTGAAAACATTCATTCCTTTAAATCTAACCACTTTTGACACTCAATTTTAAAGTTTTCAAAATCACTGATATGTACAGGCTTTTTAACAGAATATCAGCAAGTATAACTTTTTATAAGTTATATTTTCCAATATAAACAGTCTAAGTGCAATGAAAATATGTTTCTACAGTAATGATTAATACTTAGTATTTAAGATGATGGGTGAATTTACTTTCCTTCTTATAGAGAAAATGATATAAAAATTATATTTATTTTGTACCAAAACTCAAAGAAAAGAATCAGTGATTACTAATATCATCACATAATATAAATTTTATTTGGTTAAAAGAGCAGAGAATAACTTAGCACTTTATGCTTTACAAATATGAGTTAAGTGATCATTTTCCCATATTTAATGAAAATGACATTTATATGTCTTTGTTACTTCTCAGCTGAATCCTTAATTAGAAAATATGCTAATAATTTGATGATATAAAAAACGCTATAATATTAATTTACTGTAGCATCTAAAATATTATCTATATTACCATATTTTATCTTGATCAGAGTGAATTACCTTAATACTCAAAATATTTATAGCAGGGGTGCTAAAAATTTCTTGGCCGACCTAACTCACTTCCTCAAAACTGATCAAATTGATGACTTTGAAAGCATCCCTTTATTGTTTGGTCTGATAAAACATTTTATACTTCTCTCTCTCTCTCTCTCTCTTATATATATATATATATATATATATATATATATATGTAGAGAGAGAGAGAGAAATCTATACTGAGATTATCTCTCTTTTGGAAGTCCAGTATTGATATATTTTTTCCAATTGTTTCATGTACTGAGTGAACCCAAGAGGAAGACAATTATTTTACTGTGTAAAATAATGCACATAGATATTTATGTTAAGTTAAATAAATGCAGGAAATCTAATTATTTCCACCCACAGTTACTCTGTTACAGTGGTAGAATGATAAAATATTTTTCAAAAATTGTATTATTTATTCCTTAAATTAATTTCATTTTTTTCAAGAAACAAAGAATTTTTTTAAAACTTTTTTTATTATCTATCAAAATATACAAAACTCATCTTCTCATTCAATCATACTATTTATATAGGTTTAAAACTTTATGATTATTTTGCTTAATTAGATACTTATATACATTTAAAATTATGTTTAAATTATAAACATCTACCATATCTATGTAAATCTGTAAACACCTTTATAGTTTTTGATATCATCAAACAATACCAAGTACAGAAACCGATTAATCCACAACATACATTTATATACCTTAAAATATTTATGTTCGTGCATACATACATACATATATATATATATCTCAATAAACTTCATACATTTTTTCAGCAATTATAAATATTAAAACAACACACACTTAAAGAAAGAAGTCATAATATCAAAGAAATTCATCTTAACTATTTTTTTTTTAATACTAAAAATATTTTTATGGTCTGAACATATAAGCAATAACAAAGTTTTAGAGAAAATGTAAACAAAAAGGACACTTATACTTAACATCAGAAAGAGACATTCAAATTTCTAGAGAATATAATGAAGAAAGAGAGCTTGGAAAATTTGACTCATAGGACATATCGAAGGCAGGAGGAACAGAAAAAAACAGCACACAAACTACCTAACAAGCTTGTTTAAATGGATGGCAGAACAGGGTTTAGGAGAGATAGCAAAAAGACAAAATTTATTAGCTACAAAAATTAGGAAATTGTGGAAAGAAGATTGTCAGTTTAGAGAGAGAGAGAAAAACAAGTCTAATTTTCAACAAGATATATCTTCAATCTATTTATCATTTCTAGTAATGTCATCATAGCAAAGAAAACATTGCTTGTACCAAGTATGGTGTTTGGTCAGTAGTTGTAACATCATTTCAAGACTTGGTAAAAATAAATATAATTCTTTCCTTTCACTGCAAAAGTTGGGGGGGGGGGGTGTATTATTATTATTATTATTGCTTATTGTGATTCAATAAAAATCATTAAAATTAAACAATAGCAGATGTTTATCAATAATTTAAATTATCAAATTTATTGTAAAATTTAGAAGATTCTAACTATAAATAGATTTTGGGGGAAAAAAAAAACCCCTAATATTTGGGGTTACATGAAACTGTCAATTTTAGAAAGGAGCATTTCAGTTTGTTATTGTTTTATCGATTGATTGATTTTCTATGGCTTATCAACCCTTTACAGGTTATTTAAACCCAGGAAATTTTTTTAGATTGGAAGATTTTAGATTTTGAGATTTAGTGATGCAAATTTTACTAATTAAAAGGGAGGGTATCAATACCTTTCCCAAAGGTACTTGTGTGTAAGTGAATATAACGAACCTAACTGGAATTGGAACTCAGCTCTCCAATTAAAAATTCTAGGCCATTATCTGTTACACCATCAGCACATGCAAGCAATCACTCACTCATCTATTTACTAATCAGGCTTGATGTTGCTTAACTTCGGTGATCATACAGGAACTGCTGTTTCAATGTGGTGGCTTAAAGCACTTTGTTGATTATAATTGTTAGTACAGTAGAGAGGAGTTGATACATTTTTAAGTTTATAATTTGAGGATCAATATTAAATATTTCAGTTTACAATTGTTTCTAAAGCTGATATTCAAATCTTTTTAAAATCATAGATTTACTTGTAATAAGAGGTTAGTTTGTATTACAGAGCATTATGATTAATCACTGATAGATTATTCTAGCAAATCACTTTTTATCAAAGCACTTAAATATCTAACAGAGACACCTGCAATAGAGAAAATCATATCTGCTTCATAAATTACCTTCAGATTTTTCGGTTCACACTCCACCCACATCTATTGAACAGGTGAAGAGGCTCATCCCTTGTTTCCTGTTTAGGATGCGGTTTCCGGTTTTCTCTTTTCCAATCTTTTCACTCTTTTCCTTTTTTATTTTTTTTTATTTTTTATTTTTTTTCAATTGGAGTAGATAGACTAAACTATCGCCCGGTTCACACTCCACCCACGTCTATTGAACAGGTGAAGAGGCTCATCCCTTGTTTCCTGTTTAGGATGCGGTTTCCGGTTTTCTCTTTTCCAATCTTTTCACTTTTTTCTCTCTTTATTTTTTATTTTTTTTCAATTGGAGTAGATAGACTAAACTATCGCCCGGTTCACACTCCACCCACATCTATTGAACAGGTGAAGAGGCTTATCCCTTGTTTCCTGTTTAGGATGTGGTTTCCAGCTTTCTCTTTTCTATTCTTTTTACCCTTACGTAGCCCCCTGCGCATCAGTGGCGTTACCGCCTTGCTTGGGGTGATATGATTAAAAAAAAAAAAAAACTTATATTTTACACAAAACAATTTTTCAGATTCATTAAAACTAAAGATTATACGAGTGAAGGATATCATCCTTTTTCAATTATTAGATTTAATATTTAAACTTTTAATAATCATTTATGATACATGTTTCATTTTGTTTTTATCAAGGTGAAAAATATCAAGTAAGTTCTATAATTGGTTAACACATTGACTGCCATGTCACCAATATATTGGTGTCATGTCATTTCAATTTACACTGTCTCCAGATAATGGGACAGTTATATTTTTATTTTAAGTTGCTTTGCCAAAATGTTGAAAACACTATATTTTTATACAAAACAATGTCCGTACTGTCCTAAGAAATTTTGGGGAAAAGCATATGGCTCTTCGCTTCTCTTAAATGACTGCTTTATAAATGAATACTACATATAAAAAACAAAGTTCAACGAAAATATAGGTATTTGTGGGAAGAAAAAAAAGGATATCAATAACATTTGCAGAATAAATTTTGTTATCAATATATTGTCATGTGGCCATAATAATAAATGTACATAACAGGCAAAAAGTTTGGGAACACTCTGCATTTCTCTAAAAAAGCACACCTTAAAATGAGATATTTTTATTTTTGTTTTTGTTTTTTTATATCGAGGTTAAAATTTTAGTAATTACACAGTGTATTTGCTTTTATTTTTCAGTCTTTCTTCAGGCTCCTATTATTACCAAAAATTTCAAAATTGTATTTGTCTTCATGGTGGTTTTATTGATGAAAGAAAAATACATTTCTGTTGTATGATAAGTTTTTATAGTTAAGGGATTATATTTTGTCAGAATAAAAGCAAATACACTGTAGTTACTGAAATTTCATCTTTAATTTAAAAAAAAAAAAATAGAAAATATCTCATTTTAAGGTAATTTTTAAAGAAATGAAGGGTGGCCCCAAATTTTTTCCCAGTAGTGGAAATCATATTTATAATATGTAATTTAGAAAATGTGAAAAAGAATACTGTGGACCCAACATTGTAGTCATCACCATTAGGGACTAAACAGTTTTGGCAGCTATTTTGTCAAAAAATATTTGCACTAAAAACTTTTATTATTAATATCTAACAAATACTTGTACAAAATATTGTTAAAAATTAACATAATAAAATAGTAGCCACACATAACTGTATGCTGATTTGGGGTTGATAATCAATGGTGGAAAATGAAAACTATAATACATAGATGATTTTACATTCTAACTCAGTAATATCAGTCAATAAAGTTCCTCACACTTAAACTTAAATTATCCCCCAAATTAATAGGAGTATTAATTGATTTATTTTGATCAAATCTGTTATAAAAATGAGGATGATTATTTAAAGAAAAGAAAATTCTTAACCCGATGAAGAATGGAGAAAAACACAATTTTAAATATTTCTTACAATTTCAAGTAAATTTTGTGAAAATTTAACCAAAATTTTATCTTGGAAAAAGAGTGCCAAGTAAGAAATGTTTAAAGTATTTGAACTATTAGTGACATTGAAATAATTAATTCCAACAATTACATACTTTTTTTTTAACTAAGAAAATCATTCATGTATTCTAATTTTACAAACAGAATTTTAAGAAAATTAAAATTCATATCCTTTTTGAAACTACTTTGGTCTAATAAAATGCTATAAAAATATGAAAAACTATACTTTTGATTAAAAGTCTTGAATTACAGAATTTAATGATATAAACAGATTTTAACTGAGATAAATGATCACTCAAAATAAAGAATAAAGGACACAATACTTAATTTTCAAGAAAAATAATTTGGTAAACTTGAATCTTCACACACCCCATCCCAAAGAAAAAAAGGCATGTCAAAATGTTTTTTACTTTGACACCACTATTATTCACACCCTTGGCAATGTTTATTTTTTTTAAATGCGGTGATTAGAATTTTAATAAAGCTTAAACATATGAAAGTGTTTTCCTGTTCTTGAGAACTGACAACAAAAATAAAACACTATTCATTTATTAAAATGTTGTTTTACACTATTTATTAGATTGTTTATTGGAATGGTTGGCAAAACATTGGCTCATTGCCAACTGATTCAAACTTTACTAGATCATAAATAATAAGCATTTCCTTACAGTTGTTTCATACATTTGAATAATTTAGTAAATGTTTATAAATTTGTGAATAAAAAATTGTTTTCATATTTGTTTCTTTATAAATTTGTAAATGTTAAATATTACATTGCATTAGTGTTAATTGTATTAGTTTTTAAAATGTAAATATAAAATTATTCTTGTAAATAAATAATCAAATAAATAGAGTTTAATATTTTTGTTACAAATTCTCAAGAACAAAAAAAGGATAAATACATTTCTATCATGATTAAATTTATTGCTATTCAAATCATCACTTTTTAAAACACAAAAATATTGCCGAGGAGTGAAGGTAGTTAAAATAATAGTGGTGTCAAGAGAAAACTGTCTTTTGAGACTCCGGTTTTTAGCAAGTGCAGCGGTCCAAGTTTGCCAATAATTTAATACTATTAAAGAAAATTAAAGATGCTTAAATGGAAAAAATGAACAATTTGTTTGTTAATGGTATATCAACTCCTTATGGGTCATTTAATGCTGAAATTTAATTTTCTTGAGAGCTTGGAAGTAATAAAAACATGATACATGTTATTCTGCTTTCACAAGATACAAGGTAGATGATTCTCAGTTTTTGTGCAGACATAATTACTAGAGGCAGTAATATGTGTGTTTTATGTTGTAGCTTTGTTGAAGTTATATTTTGGAATACAGTTTGATTTAAGAAATTATAGGATTATATGAATTAATGTCTGGAAAGAGATTTATTATATTGTTTATTTTTGTTAAGCAACATCAAACTCTATATGTTATTTAATGCTCAAATCTAAATAATTTGAACACAATTTTATGGCTTCAACTACAATTAAAATGTATTTGCTTTAAAAATGTTGATCCTTTTATACATAAAATATATTGTTGGTATTCTTATACTTTCATAGTGTTATGTTTGGTGGTTCCCTATTTGCCCATAGCTGGAACACTAATAGATGCTACCAGCCTGACACAGGTACACCCTGAGTCAGTGTGTACCTGGGTACAACAGCAATTAAGAGGTAGTTCCATGCTCCTTAAAACCTCCAATCACCCGATCAGAGGTCTTGCTGCCAGATGTAGTTTATTGTCATCCCCAGGACTTTTAAATGAAAGAATTTTAAAATCAAAATGTAATCCTGCAGAGCTAATCATTCCAGGTCTAAGACCAACAAGTTTTATTTACTTTGAATTTAAACGAATTAAATGAAAGCTATAAAAAAAAATCTACAAGTTAATAAATAACAAATTTATAGGATTTCACAAAATCAGCATTCTCTCCCTAATGTGAGACAGAATTGATCCTTCCTGGAAGCAATCCCACAATAAACGAGAATTGTGCTGCTGGTCATTTTGCAGCAATATCACAGGCTAAGTAGAATAAACCGAAAGTCTTTATTCTGTTGTACCCACTCACATTTCGCAATCACTTAATCAATAAAATGTGAATTATTTACTGAGAATCTCAGAAGATTATGTCCTTCATATTAGATGTTAGTTGTATGATTGATGCTATGTTAATAGTAGACTTTATCTACAATACATTCAGCACACATCACAATGCTTTGGTTCATAATCAGATGTAATCAAATATATTCATGCCAGCAAAATGTATGCAAGTGACAGAATACATGATTTGTAATATTAAAGTATGAAATATAAATATTGGGTTATCCAGAAAGTTCATACTGAGTTTTATGAAAAATTAAAACACAAAATGAAATTATGCTATTAAATATTTATTCAACTAAATATTAACCATTTTGTAGCACAACCCTTTCCCACTTTTTCTTCAAATTAAAGATTCCATCTTCAAAGAATTTTGGTGGTTTCTCAGCAAAGAACTCATTAAGATGGCCTTAATGCCATCCAAAGAATGAAAAATTTTTACCATTGAGATTATTTTGCAAGGACTTGAATAAATGAAAATCTGAAAAAGTAGTGTCTGCTGAATATGGTGGAGTAACACATCCCAGCTAAGCTGCAACAAATTTTGCTGGGTCGCCAAAAAAATGTCAGGAAAACAACACCTTTCCTGTTTGCCAATTCTGGGTGTTTTTCTTGAATTACTACCTTTAATTTGTCATGTTGTGAGCAGTACTTTTCAGAATCAATTGACTAGTTATTTGGTAAAAATATTCCTTTCCAATCCCACTAGATTCACTGCATGACTTTCTTAAGAGGAAAACCTGCTTTTACTAATAGCTAATGTTGGCTTACGCTGCTTATCCCTGGATCTTTTCATTGAACATTGTTGTAAACAATCCATTTCTCATCACCCATCACAATTTGCTTTAAAAAGGGTGCATTTTTATTTTATTTAAACAGCAAATTATAGGCAGACATGCACTCCAAAAGATTATTTTCACTCAAATTATGTAGGGCTCAAACATTGTAGCGATTTGAGTATCCAATCTTCACTGGATGGTGGATTTTGATAAATTTAGTGTTTCTGATAATTCCAGTGTTGTATAATACAGGTTATTCTCAATCAATGTTTTGATTTGGTTGTCACCTGTAGTGGGGAGTGGAGGGGGGCATCTGCTTAAGCGTTTTTCATCAATAAGGCTACAATCACCAACTCTAAACTTAGCGAACCACTGTTCTGTTAGATAAAGTACCTTCATCATAGACAGTAAAAATCTTTTTCGTTGCTTGCAAGGTATTTTTGCCTTTACAGTAATAAAAAAAGCATCATGTGTCTAAAATGCAACTTATAATTTTCCATTCTCATAGGGATGCAAAATTGACATGAATTAAGTAATTTTAAGCATTCTTTCCCAAGAGATAGTTTGAAGTGTGCTCTAATCAGAAATGTAAGCATATAATATCTGTTGATAAATTTGATGTTCTAACATGTTGGAACATGAATGATTAAAAATCAGCATGAACTTTCCGGACAACACAATATTAACATTCACAACCAAAAACTGTTGTCAGACAAGAAATGAATTATCTCAACTTTATATAAATCTGAATACTATATTTAAAAAATTGAAATTAAATATTAGAGAAAGTCACAATGAAAGTAATGCAGATATCATTTAATAAACTGCCTATAGGGTTTCAAATTATTTTTCTCATTTAATATGATAATTGTTAATCTTGAAGTAGAACTTTTATTTGCTAAACAGAAACAAAATAAGATCAGTAAATTTATAGAAGTTATTTATTGCATAACAATATTTACTAATATTTTGAACATAACTATACATGCTATTTTACACTTTTAAACAAATATGAAATAATTACAGATAAAAATTAAAATTAAGAATTATTCCAAATTACAAAAAGATATTAAATAGAAGAAATTAGAATCATCCTTACAATGGTCATACTTGAATTAGATGTCAATTCCTTTTCCAAGAGAAATGTTTAAATCTATATTGAAATATAGTGACAAAAACTTATAATGCCTAAATAATCAAAACTATAGTTGATTCGGTGAAATAAATTAGTTTTGGGTCCATATAATTATTTCATTTTCAAAACAAGTGTTGAAAAAATTAAAAATGTTAATATAAAAAGGTTCTTTTTCTTTACTTATTTTATTATCTGAATACTAATCAGAATATACATGCTGACATCATCTGTCTTCATCATTTAACCTTTAGCTTAGCACAGGTGTCTGTGACTGCCTACATAAAAATACTGTTGATCTATACATGTCTATATCTGCAGGAAGCTTAAAAAATACATTTCATTATTTTCCCTCTCCAAAATATTTAACTGAAAAATAAGGAAACTTTTAGTTTTATATATATATATATATATATACTGTTAATAATATGTCTGCAACATTTACTGAGACAACAGATAATAGAGTAAATAGTATATGAAAAAATTTTCAGCACATTAATGATAAAAAAGAAACAAAAAGCCTCATTAAAATGTACCATTAAAAATCTATCATACAATATTTTGTCTAAAATAATTCATTTTTCAATTCAAATTTAGATTAAACTTTTAATGCATTACTTTTTATGAGGTAACTTGGAAATTACTCTTTGATACATTTGTTTCTTATTTCACACTGATTCACCAGTAAAGAATAATGTAAAGCTAAATTTGTGGTACAATCCAAATCTGAGAAAATGTTTAAAAATTAGTAAATCAGCCTATCTTTATAAGTAGAATACAGGGACTGAATTAAGAATGAGTGATCTGAAGGAAACAAATAAAAATCTTTTAAAGTTAAACAGTTAATGAAATAGCTAACATGGGACTGTATGTAGTAAAACATCTGATGGTTCCTTGTATTTACACAAGGAACCATCACCAGTGAAACATCTTAAATATAAAGAACTGTAGGTAGTGAAACATCTTAAACAACTAAAACAATTTTTTATATTTTCTGACAATTATTTCAGGACAGTCTGTTTTCCCTGTATGATAATTATATTATTATACATAGATACAAGTTTCATTCACTAAAAAGCATTTTATTTAGAATAAAAATCTTTAGTTTTTGTAATTGTTTTATATTTATCTCCTACACAAAATAAAAATTCAAACATCTGAAAAAATTAACCCTTTTCATTATGGTGTTACTATTGTTTGAAAGTTTTCATTAAAATCTGAAGACTTACTAAAAATTCTGGTCTCTCATACTATTGGGAATTGAAATTCTAGTTTTGCAAAATAAGAAAAACAGCATGATAGACAAAGGTGGATAAGGTACTGTGTCCATTCAGCCAGTGATTTGTATATTAGAGAGTTGAATGATCAACATATGACAACTAAGGAAAGTTAAAAAACAAAGTAGAAATAAAGAATTGATAAAAGAAGCTAAAAGTATATTCTTCAACTTCTTCAAAATAAATACTAACTGTAAAATGAATATTTCTATCAATATCACAATTCTACTTATTAACAGCTAATTCAAGCACATCATTTCATCTTCTTACAAGTAAAATAATAATGATGATGACTTGGTTAAAATATTAGGTATAAAGTGTTTTTTGTGGTTTAACATTTGAATTAGGGTTAAAAAATACAGTATATGGTGGTTAAATTGTCACAATTTTATATTTTTAATTTCATGCATGCACATTGTTTTTGATTTTGATGACTGGACTGTAGTTTTAGTTCAGCACTGTCTGTGAAAAAAAAAGCACCATGACACATTCACTCTGCCAGAAATTTTGAAATAGCATGCTATACAGCTTGAAATTCATGCTAGAAGCTCCAATACAAACATTTCAGAGTGTGTGAGTGTCAATCTGAGGACACTGCAGAAGATTCAAAAAGACGTGGATGAGATGAGTCTAATGGTGATTACAACAGTACAGCAATTTAGAAACTCACTCTGATTGTTCTGATAAAAAAGAACTACCAAATTTGTTAGTGAAAACTTCAGACTCAACATAGTACCTTAAGAAAGCAGTGCTGCCCTGGGTCAAGGGAGTAGCTGCTGGAAGACCCTATGCCTGGCACTCTGTATCCTGCCACACAAACAGGAGTACCCAGTCATAGTTGTCAGACAATTTCTGCAACCACCCTTACATCTGACTACTTAACTCCCCAGACTGCAACCCCCTTCATTATGCGTGGGGTGCAGTTGAGCAAGAGACCAATAAAATTCCTTGTAAGACCAAAGATAAACTGAAGATAAGGATTATGGCAGCATTCACCAACTTAGACAAGGAGACCATCCAGAAGAACTGCAGAAGATTCCAAAGTTATCTGTAGGCCACGGTTGAAGCCAATAGTGATTTTATTTTGGTAAAATGAGATGTCAGTGTTACTTTCATTTTGGTATCATTTACACGACAATTTATCAATCGCACTGTATATTTGTTAAAATGAGATGTTAGTATTATTTTTATTTTTGCATCATTTAGATGACAATATATACATAACCCCCTGTACAAACATGATAAGAACAAAATGAAAATCTATAAATTTCATTTGTAAGATCAACTGTAAAATATCAATTCAAGACATTTAAATAATTTGGTATTAATAAAAAAACATTTGTCAGTATGTATATTACTGTTATTTCATTTGTTATGATTCATTAATTATGTTATGATCTATTATAGAACCTTTAATCATTTTACAGACATTCACTATTAATTATTAAATTTGAACACTATTGCTGAAATAATTAACTATAAGATATAAAAAGCAATAATTCTAAAGTTTTTTTTAAAGAAATATAATTGTTAATGCTATAAATATAAAAAAAATTTTTAGTTTGATAAGATGCTAATATATTTAAGTGAACATTATTTTGAACATGGTTTATTATCATTAGTCATCAATTAAGGACAGAAAAGAAAGAAGAAAAAAAACAAAGGCTTCTTCATAGATTTTATTCATCATTTTTTTTTCAACACACCATCACAAATACTAATCAGCAAGTATTCTTTCTATCATTATTTCCTTGTATGAAGTTTATGATCCATATGCACCAATACATTGCATCCTAAGAAACTTTTGCACTTTATTACATTAATTTCACTATTTTCTCAGGGTTGAATCTATTATGCTCAAAATAAGGACTATATAATATAAGTGATCATAACTAATCAGTTTCTTTTAATATGCTTTATAATAAGTTTATCCATCACGTACTGTTATTGTGTGACTTTGCATGTATGTATGCAAAATATATGCATATGTGAGTGAGTGTGCTATGTGTGGGTAACTCAATGTACTTGTGTCATTTAATGTGCACCCAGACAAGCACACAGAATTTAACTGAGTTTGAAATTAGACAATGGAATAATAGATTCTCCTTCCTTTCAATCTAGACAAACCCTACCCTGGTCTAAGCAATAAAATCATAAAATCAGAGACAAAAAAATTTAATATTTTAAACTCTAAAAAATCTGATAATTGTAAGATGTTATTGAACTGTTCTAAAATAAATCAAATTATTTCAAAAATTCTTTTAAAATTTTGCAAAAATATTTTTTAGTGTCATTGAATTAAAATATAAATACATACACACACAAACATACATGTGTAGTTATATAACATAAGGTCTATAAATTCCAAAAATTCATACACATAGCCCAGTGAATAAAAGTGTTGGTTGAAGTAACCCAGTGACCCAAAGAGTTCAATACTTGGTCACAGAGGTAAACAAAGGAGAGTTGAGTTACTAAAAGCAAATTAACTGAAACTGAGATATCTAGAAATGGCATTGGAACATAAACAATCTGATTCCATGGACTAAATAAAGGATTTGGTTCAAAACTCTAATATATATCACCTGAAGAAGGCTGGAGCATACAACGTCCGAAATTTCTGTCATGAGGACTAATTTCCTGTTATGTCTAGCAACACTCCATGGCATGAAGCATAAGCTGAAATGTGCAGCCCTTTAAAATCATATTTATGACCCCATCTGTATTTAAACGGAATATATTTTCTAATTATTTTAATATTTTAAATAAAAAATTTATATTTTAAAGTTGACAATTTAAACAATTTTAGAATCTGTAAATAATCACATTCTTTCCATGTTTTCTTCTTTCTCCTGTTTTAGTAAATATGATATTATATGTATGAGATATATTGCAGGCATTTGACATTGCTTTTATAAATAGAATTTTATGCCTAACCTGTTATGCCTATTTTCTGTTTTTCAATCTTGTTCCAAAATGTCACTCACCAAACACTAAAGTTTTACATTGTTATGTCTAGTGTTATAATGGAATACCAAACTTTTGTTACAAACGTATGCAAATTCATGGTAACCTGAGAAAAGAGGTTGCAATACAATTTCAAGTGCTTATGCAATGTCATGCTAGAGAACAACTTACACTCTCTGCAACCAGTTATATCACCAGTCATTCTGATTGTTATTGGCAAGAGTAAGATACAATTTATATCACTCAAAAAACATATTTACTCTTTCATTATACCAAAAAATTACTGAATACACAATCTTAATGACTGAAAGGTTGACAAAGGACAAGAAACAAGTTATAACATACTTTTGGTTAGTTTTAAGCTTTCTTTGTTAAATTATAGAGACAGCCAAGAAAATAATTTAACATTATTTACATTGTTTAAACTATTGTCCAAATCTTCATTGTCATTATTACGACATTTCAGCTGTTCTACACTCTGGAATGCTGGGAATTTCAAACCAAACCATTTATTACGATCACTGGATATATCATTCTCATTTTATGTGTGATGCCACTGCTGGTAGCCATGTAGTTATCTCCCTTTAACTTATTTGTTCACCGCTGCTGTAGCCCAGTATTGAACTAACAATTCTTTGGGTCAAGTCACTAGAACTAACCAACGTTTATTTCCACTAGGCCATGTGTCGTTTGGGACATTAACCTAATGATTTTTTTACCAGTGTTCATATTGCAATCTTTGATGCTAATGATTTTTTCTAGCTTTTTTTTTTTTTTAACCAGAGTTCATGTTGCAATTTTTGACACCAATGATTTTCTCTAGCACTCTGTATGTGGTTCCCATACAGTATTCATTTCTATGCTTGGTCAGGTTAGGAGATTTTTGTGGCCTAGCATATGCACTGATTCCTTAAGTTTATCTAGTTTCCAGTGGTGTTCTCTATCAATTATTTCAATTTTATCCCATGGAGGTGGTGATCTCCTTTCCCTCTTCATATGTAGTCAGCTATGCCTGATTTTTCTATATCCCCTCATATTACAACCTTGCAATGTTTTTGCAGCCTTATCTTAAGGGTGCAGCCCGTTTCTCTGTTCAGGAGTAAATGGGTTGCCCCCTTAAGGGGTCACTGCACCCTATGGGATGAAATTGAAATAATTGATAGAGAAAATCATTGGAAACTATGTAAACTTAAATAATCAGCACATATGCTAGTCCACAAAAATCTTCTAGGCCAGCCAAGTATTCCAAATGCAATATGAGAACCAGTAATACAGAGTGTTAGAGAAAATCATTAGCTTCAAATAACTGCAATATGAGCTCTGGTAAAAAATGGTTACTAAGACATTAGGTTTATAAGTCCCCAAAATTCATACACTAATGTCCTCAAGCACATATGGCTGAGTGGATATAGGCATTGGTTAGTTGACCCAAGGAGTTGTGAGTTTAATACCTAGCTACAGCAGTAGGGAGCAAATAAGATTTATATACCTCAGTGAGTAAAATAAAAGGTTCAGTTCAAAATTCCTAGCACCTGAAGAAAGCCAGTGTACAATGGCTGAAACATCATAAATATAGCAATAAAGGTGAGGACAACAGTTAGAACAGTGTAAATAATGTAAATACTACTTCATCTCAGAAGTGTAGACAAGCACTGCAAAATAAGCTCTATGCAATTCATTAAAATTCACTTATTTCTCTATATTTCTTATTATTTTTTGCAATCCAGTTTATTCTAGTTACAGAGTACAGGTCTTGTAAAGATAAAACCAAGTTAGCAGATTAGAGGGTTTTTTTTAACAAACATGCATGATTAGTCAAAATCACTAATCCAACATTTTATAAATCAGTGATGCTTGATTTGTAATACTGTTGCTGTTATTATTCCAACTGTCATAGCCATCATCAGTATCATAACAGACAACAACAGTACATTGTAAGAGTTTCATTCAAAATTTTGAGATTTAATTAATAGATAAGAAGGCTTATTTGTTAATTATGAGCATTTTTAATTTTCATGAAATTACTTTCAATATCTTCCATAGCAATTTATGTAGTAGATGAATTAAAAAAACATCACAAACAAACTTGTATTTATCAATCCAATAGTAATATTTGCATTCATGTGTTCTTGAACAAAAACTACCCAAATGCACATTATGTAATACAAATGATCAAATTACTTCCCATTATTTTTAAGGTTAATTTGAGTTATGAAGTCGGGTAGCTGTGCACTTATGCCACATGGTAATATTCAACATGTAACATGAATTGTCATACTCACTACTATACTTTTGGTATACAAACAATATAGCTTTTGTTCCTTTCAAAGTTTAATTTTTAAAAATCTATAAAAACAATCTCATTTGCTGCATAACAGTGTAAAAATAAATACTTCATCCTGTATCAATCTTATAAATGTAAATATAAAACAGAAATAAAATCACTAGCACTATACAAAATCTCAATATTACTTTAACTACTATTACTTCTGCTACTTATAACTTCTATAATGGCACTTGATGAATTACTTTGTTCTGATAAATAATATATCAAATCAACTGAGAGAGAGAGAGAGAGAGAGAGAGAGAGCATAAATTATGTTTGTTACATTTACAGAATATAAGTCGTAGATATCTACAAACTAAATGTCAAGTTAACCGAGAAGGAATACAAATTCAGCAATTGCCAAATAAGCTTCAAACTTGTAGTATATAAGGAAAGTATTACTGAAAATGGAAAATGAAAAATAGATTAACAAGAATTATATATATATATATATATATATATATATATATATATATATATATAGAGAGAGAGAGAGAAAAGAGGAGATGAAGCATCAAATCCCAACTGCATTGAGCTTAAGGCTTTTGCCTAAAAGATATTGTGAACAGAGAAAGAAAGTTGATACCTAAAAGCTTTTCTGAAAAATTAATGATTTCCTCATGTCTGGGGTAGTAAATTTATCATAACCAAAGAAATTATATGTATCCTCTACAAATGAAATTTGGTGTGCAAGAGACAATACATATGCTTGATTAGAAAATGCTTAGAAACAAAGTCATTGATTTTATGTAAAACTATAGCAACTGCTTTTTATTTTTTTTAATTAGATAAGGATAACTTATTTCTGTTATGTTAAAATATATTTAGATCAGCTAAAAGTGATCAGGTCTTCCTTTGCTATTCTGATATTCATGGTTTACAATCAGAATTTTATATCATATTGGTTTTACTACCTTTTTATCTATTCCTTTTTTTATACCATGCCTACCTGCTTTATGAAATATTAATCAGATAAAATGGAATTAACCAATATTACTGATAAATTTGAATGCTGCTTTCATTTGTTGCTTCACATGTTAATAAAAAATAAATCATTTCAATGATGTATAAAAAAAATAGACTTTCTTATTTTACATTTCACAACCATGAGCTGCACTCTGAAAATGAATTACTCTATTTTAAATCAGCCTTTAAGATAACATGGGTAAAACAGATCAACACTGTAAACTTGCAAACATGTCTTCTAAATTTTCTCTCTCACTCTCTCAGAAAGACAGAGACAAAGAGATATTGGGTTATTTTATATATATAACACCTGTCATTAGCAAACAAAAGAATTTTTATAACTAAATGGTTATGCTAACAGGTTTGAATAGTCTTAAAGAAAAAATTGGTGAAGAAAAATGGAGAATGGCAAGTCTGCAAAGAATTTGACAACAATCAATCAGACCACAAGAAACGTTGCTTTCTCTCCTCCTCTCTGTCCCAAATTGAACATATTTTAAGTAGGATAGGTTGCTTTTCAATGTAGATAAGCAATACACAACATATAGACATGGTTGCTTGATAAGCAGAATATTGATCAAGTTATTTGCTCATTTAAATGAATGCTTACAGCAACAAAGCTACACAGTGGCACATTTACATGGATATAACATAACACAATGAGAATTGAATATGTACAAATAATCTTCAAATTTTTATTCACTACAGAAATCCAAATGATTACATTTCCACTGAAATTTCAGTCAACTTATTACCTGAGTTCTGTGTAAACGAATGTTTCAATTTTGAGATAATGTACAAAATTATCAGAAGTAAGAATGAAAACTAAAACAATAATTATGCATTCAGGTTTGAGAAAAATTTTACATTAAAGAAAAGAAATTAAAAACAAGGTAAACACTTTTTGAAAAGAGCAGTCCTATTATAAATACTATAATAAAGGGAATGGGTATGAAAATAAATAATTTTTAAAATAATTTGTTAAATTTAATTTTGATTTAAACAATTGCAACATTTTTAGTATGCTTTGTAAAGCATTTTCACAGAATATATTTCTAGATTAATTTTGCACCAGTAAAATCTACTCTACAAACATATATAAACTAATAAAAACTATAGAATTTATCTACTTAAGACATTATATTTTAAAGCAAGTACAACTACTTAAATATGGCTTTCTTTCATTTGAGCCAGGAGACTGACAATTTGAACACTTTCATTTTCCAGGCTAATGCTATTTCTTTTGCATACTTGTCAAATCTAAAATACCCAAGTATGATAAATACCTATTTCTGCTTGTGGGTGGGGGTACACAGTTGTGACTCACCAAGTAAAAATGTTTGATATTTTATCACCAATATGCATACAATTATGGTTGGCTTGGATTTAAGCCTAGAAGTGAATACATAGACCTTGGGCAAGTACACTTTCACACATCAATCCATTTGTCTGCTTGTAAAACTCAGAATAATCAATGTTATGTTATCTCTATGCTGTAAAACAACTGCATAAATAAAGATAAAAATAGACAAAAAGAGATACAGGGAAAGAAAAAGGCTAAGATTATAAAACAATCACATACTTATCATGAACTTGTACTATTTCTGCAGGCAGACAAACCAAAACGAACATCAACAACACTGTTTTATTCACTGCTTTCTTATCAAGGTCATACAATTAACTCATTAGAAACAGGTCAAATATAAACAAAATACAAATTAATAAAATATACAAGTAACAGTCAAAACATGAGACAAAAATAACACCACCAGAGACAAAATACCCTTAAAAATGACTATAGAAGTGGTTGAAAGTGCTTGGGACAATAAAAATTAAGGAAAGTTTTTGTACTCCCTTATGCCTACAAAACATAAAAAACATAACAATGCTGGCAAAAACTTTAAAAACTTAATTAAATCTTCCTTGTCAGCTGTATTTAATGAAAGCTGTTTGAAAGAAAGGTTGCTACACAAATATATACATTATTATCTTGTAGATCTGTGCTACCTATAACAATGTAAAATCCCAGTTAAAAAAAAAAAAAAACTCATGCCAGTTTAATAAATAGATCTTGGACTTATAAATATTTCTACCTTTATTACTTCATATCCTTTTAATTAAAGACTATGAAAAATTAGATTAGAAAAGGGTGATAAAAAACCCAGAGCAATTAATTCATATCCATGAGCGTCTTGGATATGATGATAAACCTCATCCAGCAGTAAGGCCTCTGACTGAGGTTTTGAGGAGCATCAAACCAGCTCTTAATTGCTGTTGTTCCCAGGCCACCCTAACCCACAGTGTTAGTACCTGTTAGGGTCCCAATTACGGAAAAATAGTGAACCCTAAACTAAAATCAGAACACTATAAAGATATAAAAATACATTTTTAAAGCAAAAATACTAAGTTTTTATAGTAAAAGTTACCAGCAACCTATTTTTGTATTTAATTGTGAAAACAGAATAACATCTAATATTATTACTTGAAAGCTTTGATGAAAATTAAATATCAGCATTAAATGGTCCATAAGGAGTTGATCTGACATTAAACAAAGAAACCAACCAACCCCCATTTATAAACTGCTACAACTGTAGACTTCAATTAAAATTATATTGCTTGGAAAAAAAAAAACAAAAAAAAACAACAACACATTGGATCACCATGAGAAAATATATGAAAGTTTTCCATAAATTAAAAATTATTCTTTTGTTCATATGACATGGAAAAGTCAATAAGAAAAAGTAATTTCAATATAAATGAATGACAGGTGGTGAGGAAACCAGTGTTATAGACGAGGAGCTATAATTATGCTATATAAAGTAGTAACATAATTGTCTATATATCTTACACACAACAACTGATGTTATTGTTAATATTACATTTAAAGTAATATATTATTACTGCATCAAAGTTAAAAATAATAAATTGATATTTATTTTTTCTGAAATATCATAATTTTAAATATTAGTAAAACAGGTACCAAATTTTGAAGAAAATTAAATTTAAATGATGACATTTTAATGCTGAGAGCTATTTGAGAATACGATAGAATTAGTTTTACAATTCAAAGTTGTTTTACATTTGTTCATCATCTTTGCATTAAGTTTTCAAAACTTGTACTGAACAATATATATGCAAAACAACAAAAATGTTTAAAAAAATTAAAGAAAGATTTGAATTTTATAATATGCTAAGCAATCACTAAACTTTTACCCACCTTTAAAAACTCTTTTGACCTTAAAGTTTGAAGTGTTCATAGCTTAGATTTTATACTATTTCATTTAGATTTTTACACTGACAGATAATAGCAACACTCTCAAGAATGATGCTGATTTTGATCTGTATACAGTATGTTTGTTCATGCTAGAGTGAGGTAGTAGATATTCTAATGAAATTTCAAAAGGTTTTGTTCATTTTGTGACATTTAGTAGCACTAATACCAAAACATTGTCTTTGTATATTAGACCCACATGCTGCGATAAAGTTCAGAGTTGTGAAATCAGATGTCATGCTATACAGACATGCACATGATGATTTTGCTACATTAAATACTTTTGAGTAGAGTTAGATTGAGATGACAGATGAATATTTTTTAGAATTGCTACATATGCTGGATATGTTACATCAGTGGTGCATTGACATTGGCAACAGTAGTGAACTGAATATTTCTACAGAGTTTTGGACAGCCACATTACAAATACTTGCCAAGGTCGATACATTATAGGGGTAGAAGTGGCAAAACACAAATCAGGAGCAAAGTGGACTCAAGAGAATTAGGAATCATTTACTTGCAGCAAAACATGTATCTGCAGTCAAACTTCAACTTATAAAGATAAAACCATCATACATATTTACAGTTGTGTTATGAAAGAGTCATTGAGCATTTTATAATGTTCAGGGATGAGATCAGCTTCTGTCTTTATGCAAATGATGTTGATTTGTGTCAAAAATCTACATCTTCCAGAGTGTATCTGCTCACAAGAAAACAGGAACAAATCTTAGCATCATGGTATTTAGTACCATAAGTTACAAGATGGGTTGATACTTGACTCAGCTCACCTACAATTCTTTCTACATTATGCCAACAGGTACAAGAGGCATGGAATTAGGCATTACAGGAGAGCACTGTATAAGAAGCTCTTAAATCCAATCATTCCGATTTGAGTTCTTTCAATTTTTTTTTTAATTAATATTCTGTAAATTGAATAAAATTACAAAAATTACATTACTTCAAACTATAACAAAGTTGCTTTTGTGTCTTTTATTTGATTTGGTGAACAATATTTAATGATCAATATGACAATTTGAAATTGTTATCATTTGGTCACAAATGAGGAATGCTGAGACATATCCATAATGCCTAGTAAAATATTGAAAGTAAAGCAGAAGTCAAGCTTCATGATAATAAAAAAGCATATATGTAAATAATATCTACTGCGTGATCATCAAAATCTGATGGAATTGGACAAACTAATATTAAGTTTGTTGGATGGATTTTTTTATTATATTTATCAACATAATAGATTGAACAGATCCATTAAGTGCAAATACAGTTTGCTACAGCCAATAAAGAGGATAGTGAGAGACAAAGGAAAGGAGCCAGCTTCTTTCTTCTCAATGTGCCTTAACAAGGACAAAATCAGTTCATTACAACACCCCAACTTACAATTTCAAAACAGTGCCAGCTGTTAAGTAAAAAAATGTAGTGAAAATGAAACAAAGTGTTTATATGTCTAAATAATATATGCACATGTAATTATCTCTCACTACAGACACACACACACACTGTGAGAGATAATATGAGTCGTTCCATGTCAAATCAACAAGAGTCTGACCATCACCAACACACATTTTTTTCCCCCAAATTTGATACACTTATAGAACTTTATGATACAAATTGAATAGTATCTATTTTATATCTATAGGTCAAAGGGTTCCTGGAATATGATCCTTTGTCCTTTGCTAAAAAGGTGAATTTTGGAAAATAGTCACAAAGTTTAAATATCAATATCTCAGTTGTTTTTTCACCTACAAAGCCAAAATTATATACTAATTTAAAATACTTGCATAGATCTAAAAGGTGATCTATCTATTTTTTGTTTAGAGGTCAAATAAGATAATTTGACCTTGACATTAACCTTTAATTTCTTAAAAGGTATATCTTTAATTTTTTTAAATTTGACAATCAATTTGTTTGCTATTTGGCAATATATGTATAAAATTCACGACACTTTTTTAAATAACTATTTTCATTATGTTACTTTTTCATGTGAAAATCTATTTGTTGTATAATAAAAATGTAAACAAAGGCAAAAATAAGGTTATTTTCCAACAAATTGGTCAACATTTAAGCACAAATAACACAAATTCTTTATGATCATAGTTCTTTTGTAAATATTAATCAATATTCAAAGAGCTTTCCAAAGATATACAACTTGTCCAAATTGTGAGATATGAAAATGTTAACACACAGTGCCATTTACCAAAATCTACCATTTTGAATTTGGCCCAACTTTAAAACCCTTGTAACTTAGGACACATTCAAAATTCCACATTTTGTATATATCTTGCCATGAGGCAAAAAATTTGTTGCCAAATGAAAAAACAATTAAAGATACACTTTTTGAGAAATTAAAGATCAAAGTTTAAGATCAAATTATTCGACCTTTAAACAAAAAAAAAAAAAAAAATCACATTCAGATGTATCCAAGTACTTTAAAATAGTATAGAATTTAGTAGATGAAAAACAACCGAAATATTATTTAAATTTTGTAATTATTTTCAAAAACTCACCTTTTTGACAAAAAGGTCATATCTTTAGAACGATTGGAGCTAGAGATGCAAAATTTTTACCATGAAGCATTATAAGTGTATGGAATTTGAAAAAGATGGTCAGACCCTTGCTGATTTGGCACGAAGTGACATATATATATATATATATATATATATATATATATATATAAAGTTTTGTTATTACATGGGTTTATAAAAGCATTATATCACTACAGAAAAATGTTCATGTTTTTTTCGTTTTTTTTTTTAATCATTTCACCCCGAGCAAGGCAGAAACGCCACTGATGTGCAGGGGGCTACATAAATATAAAAAGATTAATTAGAAAAGAGTGAGGAGTACAAACTTGTTAGAAAGGAACAATAGAAAGCTGAGAAAGCAGGTGCGATGACAGATACATAGGTGGAGAGAAAGGGAAGGTTATACGGGGGGTGGGGAGAGAGCTAGAGTCCAGTGGTTAGTAGATGAGTATTGACTTTGCATTTAAATTTCTGGAGGTTGTAGCTGTCAGGAAAGCAAGAATACGGGAGCGAGTTCCACAGGCGGGAAGTGCGAGAGAAGAAGCTGCAGGAGTAGAATTGTCGTCTGCATTTGGCTAACCTGACTGTGAATGGGTGGGACCCAGTTGCCAGTCTGGTTGCGCGAGTAAACACCTGTTGAGGAGGCATCAGTGACTTAAGTTCGTCTGAGCAGAAGCCATGAAAGTATTTATAGAACAGACAAAGGGAGGCCACATTTCGACGATGGGGAAGTGGCTCCAGTCGAGCCGCCAGATCAGTACCTATCACATTACAGACTCTCTTTTGGAGCCTGTCAATAACACTGAGGAGAACGGCAGAGTACTCCATGCACGGACGGACGGTTGACTTGTATATATGCAGGATGAATTCAGGTGGAAAAAACATCCTGGATCAACATAGCGACCCAACCTTCTTAGCAGTAGATTTTGCTATGGATTCAATATAGTGGTTCCATTTGAGGTCTGAGGACAAGATAAGTCGGAGGAGGCGTAGTGTATTACTCTCCGGGAGAATCGCTTGGTTCATGCTTATGGGAGGCAGGAGAGGTTGCCTGTAATGGTTGACAGACAACAGCTTGGTCTTAGATGAATTGAAGTTGACAAGCCACTTCTTGCCCCAGTTCACCACAGAGTGTAGATCCCGTTCAAGGTCAGCAGCGAGATTATGTCTGTCTGCCACAACAGGTTTCTTACTGGTGCAGGAGTATATTGTAGTGTCATCTGCATAGATGCCTACTTGGGACTTGATCTCATCTGGGAGGTCGTTGATGAAAATAAGGAAGAGCGTCAGGCCCAGGACACCAGCATTCGTGCTGTAGGACAAAGAGGCACGCCCATTCAGAACGACCTTCATTTTGCGGTTATTTAAGAAAGATTGGATTAGGTCAAGCAGGCGACCAGTAATACCATAACCGCGTAGTTTGCATAGGAGGCCAGAGTGCCAAACCCTGTCGAAAGCCTTGGAGATGTCCAGAGCAACCACGCGAGCCTCATCAGACTCATCAAGTGCCTGTAGCATGTACTCCGTTACGGTTGTTAGCAGGTCAGCCATGGACCTGGCAAAGCGGAATCCATATTGCCTGTCGGAGAAGAGTTTGTGGGCGGTGAGATGATGAACTATTTCAGCATTGATTATAGCCTCGAATACTTTCCCGAATATCGGTAGAAGACTGATAGGGCAATAGTTGGATGGGTCTGAGGGTTCACCACAATTCTTAAATACAGTTACGACTGAAGAGAACTTCCAGCATGCAGGAAAGCAGGAAGCAGAAAGGCAGTAGTTAAATAGTTTAGAGAGGACAGGGGAAAGTTCAGGAGCACACCTCTTAAGGATTATCACCGGGATTCCATCGTCTCCACACGCCTTATGGGGGTCGAGTTTTGAAATTACTCTGAATACTACTGTCGGGGTAATATATACGTCATGCAGTTTGGCCTCCGTTCTAATAGGGAAGTCGGGTGGGTGTACTCCGGATGAGTCGAATGAGGAGTTGGATGAGAATCTGTGGGCAAAGCACTCAGCTCTGTCCGCAGATGACGTGAGAACCTCAAATCCATGGATTAAAGGAGGTATTGAGGATTTCCTATTGTTGAGCACTCATTTACAAATCCTCCAATAGTCCTTGGAGCTGGACTTGTGGTCAGCTATGTGCTGTCACATTCTCTCAGCAAACAACGGTTTGGCATCATTTAGGGTTCTCTTGCACTCATTGCGAGCAGATATGAACAGACGCCTATTGTGATCAGTTGACTGTCTCCGGAATAGACAGAAGTAATGGTTCCTGTGGGCGATGACAGCTGAGCAGGCCGGAGAGAACCACGGAGAGGAATGAGGTTTTAAGCAATACTTCCTGGTGGGTATGAAGGCATCAATGCCAGCTTTCACCCATGACGAGACCTCAGAGGCACAGTCATCAACTGATAGGTTGAACACTATCACAGAAGAAATCGCAAAAGGCATCCCAGTCAGCTTTTTGGTAGAGGTAGGAGGTCCTATAGGTAGAGGGCTCCTGGGGGGAATGAGATTGGAAAGAAATACTGAGAGAGACTCCAGCGTGGTCGGAGTTGCAGAGAGGGCAAAGCTGCGAGACTTGACAGGCACAGAGGTGAAACATATAACTAGTAGTGAGGAATGACCCGAGGGAGTGCTCAGAACACTATTCTTCTTCTTCAGGTGATATTTTAAAATAAATGGTAAAAATGATTTATTTAGAAAATATAAAATGAATTCAGGGTTTTAACATTATGCTGCTTTGTTCCCTTTTGCAACCCAAATTTTTAGCTCCATAGTTCAACCTAATCCTCACTTTTGATTGAGCAATACTGACATACCTACAAGCATATTGTTTAACTTACTTCAACTACCACTCATTCATTTTCTAAATAACCATGAATTCATCTTATATTTTCTAAATAAATAATTTTCACTATTTATTCTAAAATATTACCTGAAGAAAAACAGTCTTGTTCTGAAACATGAAAATTTTTCTGTAGTGATATAATGCTTTTATACACCATTGTAATAACAAAGTTACAATTTTAAGCTCTACTTTGTACTGAGCACTCTTTATAAAGGTAAATGCATTATCAGTGGGTTTTACTCTATATGTTCTTTCATTTTCTTATAATTAATTATAAATATATATACTAGATACATCCAAGTTTTTTCACAAAAAAAAAAAAAACAATAAACAAAACAGCGTAGCATAATGAAAACACTGAAATTTTGGCTAAAAATCCTCTTTCATATTGGTAAAAATATTTTTTTTTACATCTGGTACCCCACCCAACTTAATTTCTAGAAATTAAATTCTGTCCGAAAACTTTGACATATTAGTTAAACGCAGAACGCCTTGGAGAATGTAAATCATTCATTTTTTCTTTCTTTCAAATAGTTGCTACTTACTTGAAAATCTGCTTTGAATAGTAAAATAAAAAATGCAATAAAACTATATTATTTTATAAAATAAGCTTTGAATTGCATTTACAAATAATATATATTAAAGGATATTTTTAAGAAATATGTATAATGTTTTACAAATGTATAATATAATAATGTATATTTTACAAAAATTGTTTTCCCCTTTTCATTTTTAAATTATAATAATTTATAGTTTCAAAAATCTTTTTAAAATTCTTCAAAACTTTGTGTGATTAATAAGTTAATAAGTGAAGATTATATTTACTAAACAAAAATTGAAAAGCTAAATACATATCATCACACTGAAGATTTTAAAATAATTTAAATTTTTTTCATGTGTATAAAATGTGTTTATTTTGAAAGTATGGGTGACCATACACAATATTCTCATAAAATAAGATTGATGACTCTAGTAAATTTTAAAACAACATTCCTAAAATTATATTACGGAGAATATTTCTAACATTTTTAAAATTACTGAGTACTTAAAATAAGTGTTCACCAGTCATTTTCTTAAATTATGCTTTAACAGATAATGTCTTCAGGGAACAGCAATAAACATGTAAACATCATATCAGTGCTTGTCAGGTATTGAAAGATATGTAAATCACTACTACTGTTTGTTTTTAAAATTGATTGTTCTTTTTTTTTTAATTTAAAGTAAAAAACATTTATTTCAAATCAGATTAATTATCAATTATACTTTAAATCAGCCAATATTCATCAAATAAAGTTTTATAAAAGTATAATTTTGGAAGATGTTTTTAATGAAGAAAATCACAATGTGATGAAAGACAGCTAAAAAGAGTACTAATCAGCTATTTCAGAAAATAATAATAAAATCAGTAATTCTGTTTACATTACAGAGTATTTTGCTTACTGGAAATAAAAAAATTTGATCTTTAACTTTCAATTAAAGCTAAAATGAAAGCTTCAAGAAATCTTTTTCATTTCGAAAAAACTATTTTAAAACTTAGGTATCACATAAAAAGCAGAGGTACCTAAACACACACACACACACACACACACACACACACACACACACACATGTATGAAACAATAATAATATGCACTAGACATTACTGTATATTCATTACACCCACACACATACATATTAATATACATACTCTTGTATATTACACTATATTCTGTGACCAGAATATAAAATATAATGAGAAACAAGGAAATATACTAGCAAGCATCAAAAAACAGGTAGTGAAATACATTCATAGAACAGGTGTCGATAATATTCAACCTAAAATTGACACAATTCTATTTTCACACATAAAAGCATTCATATTATACATGCATTTCACTACAAAAGAAAGCAATGAGTCTACCCATTCTCCAGATTGGAATTTACCAATAAATATACCCTTTATGATGCAACTGTACAAAATCACAAGATGTTATGTAAACAACAAGGCTACAAATCAGAAACATCTACAGTTATGCATATCTTATAAACAATTATATACCTTATATCAAGTTTTATTATATAAGTCAATATTTCACAATAAAGCCTATATTAACTAACCAATATTGGTAAAACTTTCAGAATACACTTAAATATGACAAATATACTAAGTGAATTTCAGCTTACAAATACCACATTTTATTAGGAATATTTACAATAATATATTTGGTGACGTTAGATTTTATTATATAATTGATGGCTTGTTCATAATATATATATATATATATATATATAATAGTACAGTTATTGATACTTATTTTTTTAATTTTAGATAAAGATTGCTATGATATAAAAGAAAGATATAATGTCAAAAAAGATGGCGATGTTATGAATGTAAACAGAAAGAAAAGATACATAATATTAAAAACACTGACTAAGAATACGAAAGCAATCAAACTACCAGTTTAATATTACCTCATAAATAGAAACATGTAAGCTGGGCAAAAAAGTATATAAAAATTGATTTCTCAACAGTCAGTGATAAATGTAGAGCTACATTAGATGGACCTGATGACTGGGATAGAGGTTGGGGTCCTTCAAGAAAATAGTTAAACAATATGACTTTGACAAGAACAAGTGGAATAATGTTTTAGGCTAGTTTTAAATTATAAGTCTCTGCCACGATAAATGGAAAGAATTTTTTGTTATTTCTTACTTTTTTGTGTGGTATTAAGAAGCATTAAGCTAACTTCTTTTAAATTCTGCAATGCTGACTATTGCCCACCTTTCCAAAAAATGAGACCAAATTAATAGAATATTACTCAGCCTCTCTAAATAATAAAATAGAAAATTTGTGGCCCATCATCACAAGAGGTGTATATTAAAATAAAAAACAATATTCAAGCAAAGATGATCTTTGGGAAGCAATAAAAACTGCAAGTAACATCAAAAGAGCAGAAAAGTTAAAATTAATGTATGAAAGATTGAACATTGCAGAATGACAAAAAGTCCATATCATTATGTAAAATAATAATTTATTCAGGTATATGGGATACTGAATTAAAACATTGAGTTGCAATATAATAATCTGACAATGTACGTTTCTTTCTAGGAAATAAGTTTCTTCACTTAAACAAAATAAAAAAAAAATCCCTTCTTATTTTGCTTAATGAAAACAATACTGATTCCAATAAAATTCACAACAGCAAAACAGAAAACAAGTAATGAGTACAGATTACAAATGTAGAAATTGTAATATTTGAATAAATAGTATTTTTAATACAACAGCCATCACCACACTAACAGAATTCTAGTATAATTTTTTGAATGTCACATTAAAATTCTTCCATGACTCTGAAAGGTCATTAAAGGTTACATATCTTTATTTCAAGCATTTTTCTTTCTTTCTTTTTTTTTTGTTTTTTCCTTTTGTGAAAAAAAAAGGGGGATCTAATTTATTACTTGGTTAATTCATCTGTGACTGACACTAAAATACTTACAATACCTTTCAAGAATTAAAAAATTGCTTAAAATACTAGAAATTGCATGGAATTTTAATTTGGAACATGTAAAAAAATAGATATTAAAATGCTCAATGTTTTTCCAGTTATTTTTTGTTGGTGACATCATTATGAATGAAAGTTCTGTTACATTGCATATTATATTCATATTCCAATTTCCAGGGTAATTACATTGTTATAGATTCTCTCAAGATAGTAGTCATGAACTATTGATTGACTATTGGTTAATAGGATGGTTTCTAGTATGATTTAAAACCTATGTTAATGCTTTAGTAAATTGATTTTTTAATCTTAAATTATTTTAAAATGTTAATTTCAAATAGTAAATTTTTTAGAGGTTTTCTTAAAAGTATAGCTAAATTTGTAAAACAATTTATCATACCATATAAAATTTTAAAAGCATTAACAATTGTAATTTTTTAACTGTTGCAAAGAATATCATATTCTATATTTGTAAAAGGTCTTGAGTATAGCAAAATGAATAACTAACCAGATGTTAGAAAATTAATAGAATTATCAAGATAGCACTCTACATTATTAATATTACTTCCCTTTCTGCTGCATTCTTTTTCAAAGGCTCTCAATTGCACTAACCTTATTGTTAATTTCACTCAAAAGTGTTTTCTGCTGACATAGCAGGATATGACAACTATGAAATTCAAACAAATTTAAATTCAGGAATCAGACATCTTCATTAGTAGGATAAACTTTTGTACAGTAAATAAAGTCACAAGGTTAAAATATTTGATCTCAGTACACCAAAGCTTTACATAAAAAATAATAAAACATCTGTTCAATTATGTAGCATCCTAATTTAAATAAAAACTGAAAAATTACTATAAAAGTAGTGCACAGCAATATGCTTGTTTATTTTCAGAATATTCATATATACATAGATTATGGTAAATAGAAAAAATTATGGAGATAAGAAAAAATGGTATTTATAATGGGGTGGGTGAGGTTCTTGGCTCAATCTACTTCCCAAAATCAGTATTTTAATGATCAAACATCAAAATACAGATTTTAGGAAGTGGATGAGGCTAAGAACTTTTCCTATTGTAATGTTAAAAAAATATAACATTTTATCAACAAAATAGTTTCTTGTATTTAATAATCTTTTTCTAATGAGACAAGCTTTTTAAAGCAAAGAACAAATCTAGCTTTTTCAAGTGTATCTGTTTTAGAATTATTTTATTATATATATTGTATAATTAAAAAAATCATTGAGATAACAAATGTTCCACAACAGAAATCCAATAATGAATGAAGAACAAAGCCTTTTGGTCATCCAATAAAAACGTAAGTAATTTATCCTCATTATAGATTATCTGTCCCTTAACTTAGAGATTAATAAATGCATTCATTTCCCTGTTTTTATGTTTATAAAAAGAGCAACTCAATACTGATCAAATTAAAACAGTTTTGACTATCATCATCAATATATATTGGATAATTTTATTTTGTCGCAACATAAAGAGGTGATAGAGGAGTCTGAACAAAATAGAATAAAAGTTTTTCAAGACTCTAGGTGATGCCTAGCAAAATGTTCTTTTGCTTTTAGCTTAGATTTAAGTACTGTATCTGTTTATTGCAGTTCAGTCAATATCAAAACAATTTTTATAAAATTATACACAAACACAGGCATGAAACACACAGAGAAGGTTATAGACAGAAGTTTCAGGAACTAAAGACATAAATATAGATTCTTCGAAGAAAGAAAAAGTTGAAAGTAAATGTCTTTTTGGAGGAATGATTTTGAGAAACATGAAAAATGCTGGGTAATTTGACAGATGAACATCTATTCAAATTTGTCCAAACATTTGAGTAGCATCTTGTGTATCTCTCTCTCTCTCACACACACACACACACACACACACATATAGATAAATATGTATTATATTTATCATTGTCCTTACATGTTACACTTTTATTAATTATTTTGTATTTCTCTGAGCCAGTATCATGTACCTACATTATATATTATTATATATGTAGTTAAACAGACAGATGGCTTTGGAACTAAACTCAATCATCAGTCCAGTTTTAAGGCTGTTTCAAATAAGACATTTATCAAAAGACTAGGACATTTTATAACCACCCATCCCTTTTCTTCAACTTGTTTTAAACCAAAATGGTAATTGCATAATGTTTAAGCTTGACCTCCAGCATTTTCTTCTTTTTTGGTGAGTGATAGATAATGAGCATAACTTAATCAACATCTGAACCAGTCTACAATTCTAAAAGTGGGTTACAGTCATCACAAAAATACATTACAAGATGAATACATTGCTGAGTCATAAAGATATGAATGAGACATAGCTATATGTGCATGTTTCTAGAAACTATGCAAATGAGCCCTATAACTTGTTCAGCCATGACTACAGGCATTTATATCCCAGAAGTATAGATGCTACTCAGTGGCATAAATCTAATATATTTGGTGACTATACATTCTGTTTTGAATGTCTTAAAGTCAGCCAGCAACTGAAAAATGAGAAGACAAAACTGAGCATTATTTCAAAATAGTGATATAGATTCTTTTTTTTTTATCATATAGACTAATAAATTCATATTATAGAAAATGCTTAAAATATTACAGGACTGTTTTTAATAGAAGTATATAAAGATTAAGTTAATCTATGTACACAGTAGTAATATTACAGTACGTGTTATTATAATAGATATGAAATAGTCAAATGAATCCCTGACCTATACTAGTAGATAGTATTAAAAAATAATTACTTATGAATTAATTAACAAGTATATGGAGATTTACTCAAGAGTGACAGGAATTAAATAAGTTATAACAAGAAAAAAATGAGATATTTTATAATTAAATTATCCATCTGAATTAAGACAATAAGAAAAATATTTGCTTAAGACAGAAATGTAATTTTAAAAATTACATTCAATGTTCAATTGTTTGGAAATAAAAGAGAAACTGAAAATAAGACAAATAAATGACAAGAATAGGGAAAAAAGATAAAATGTAAAAATGAAAAAATAGTACAGTTTTAATAAAGTTAAAAACTGTAAGAGCAAATTCCTTCTGGAAAAAATATGACTCACACTTAATAAATATTAAAATCAATATGACATCAAGTTACTAAGTATAGTCTACCAAGGTGTAACTATTACTTTCTAATATTTCCTTTATGCAAACCACAAATATTCATAATTTTATATTTTACCACAGATATGTCATGCATAAATCCTATATAAATTAAGCCTATAAATCAGAAAACAGTTCGAAAACATTTTACCAATTAAAACAACTGAAACTGTTTTAACACAATTAGAAAATATTTTATTTCAATATACCAAATTCATATTTACTACATATTCATGACATTGGCAAAATAATATCTCATCTTGGGTTTAAATACAATTATAGCAAATAATCATAAGCTACAGCTGTTTCTTTTGTTTCATAAACTGATTTAGTAAAAGGCTTAAGACGTATAACTACAACCAAGAACAAAGAAAAAATCATAAATAGGAACATTAACAAGTGTTGATATTTATATTCACAATAGTGGACAATGACATTTTACTCTTTATTATATTAACATTAACTCATAACTTGGCATATCATCATCAGCATTATTATTATTATATCAACAATATATATATATATATATAACCTTTAGACAGCATATACAGCATGCGCACACACACATACACACTAACCTTTAGACAGCAAAATACTGATAAATTAGTGTGTAAGGTGTTTCCTTCACTTCAAGCCAAACTTCATATCATATTATGCAAGGGTTTTTAAATGAATTTGATGAAAGACTTATTTTCCAGGTTGGGGTAGGCGCAACAAAGAAAATTTTTTAAAATAATTAATCAGTTATTATGTTGGAATGTTGTTCTTTCATGTGTTAATGATTTAAATATTATTGACGCCATTACAATTGAAATATCCCAACTACACTAAAATTTCAGACTCTTAAATTATTGAAACATAATTAAAGCATTAGTAATACATTATGTCTCATTGAAAACAGTTAACACAGATGTTTTACATAACACCATACTAAATCTCAGCAGTATATAAGTTTATAAGGGATACTTAAAAAGACTTAAAAAAATAAATGCTTTTACAGTTAATACAAAAATGTTTTAAATAATAATAAAACATAAACACATTTTAGATCTCGCATAAGTATTTTAGTAAAACACTTAATGATGACATGACAACAGAGATTATATCACATAAGACAAAATGAAACAAATAAAATCCTGATTGTTACATAAATTAAAAGTAAACAATCTGACTAAATTTATTGCATTCAAATATACTAGGTTTAACCTATAAAAATCTCACAGGTTTGCTATCTTAACATTCTGATGAATCTTAATTCTTAAGTTAATGATTAAATACACTCATTGTGAGTTTTATGAGAATAAAATAATCAGAAATTCCCCTATAGCATCATTAAATATTTGAGCTTAACATCTTTAACAAAATATTGCAATAACGATCATAAATATTAATACTGAGTGTTATTTTAAGTGGGTACAAATGAAAAAAATTGCAATTGACAAGTTTTTCCCATTTCATCGAAACTTCTATCTCCCCTTCTGTTTTTCTTTTATTTTCTCACTGAAACCAAATAGTATATTTTCCTCTCTTTCCAATTCATCAAAACAGAATAGTCTATTTTTTATGAGGTATTGGCAGGATTTAGTGGCCATGCAAACTAACACAATTATTATAGGATATTTACTGAATATCAACGTTATACATGACCCCAGTTAAAACTGACAATGTGTTTAACAGCTTTTTGTAATTACTACTGCCTAGCCTAATAGTATTCATGAGAGAGTTGTTTGTCCAAATATTCAATCACCCTTTCTCTTTATCAACCATTGGGGCATACCAATGACAAGATATTTTTGTCAAGATATCAGATGATAGAACAGAAAAAAAAATATATATATATATATATATATATATATATATAGATTCACAGCTTTTACAAGAATATCAATCAGTAAAAAGTGAACACATACAACCTCAGCCAAACTTTGAACACATTCAGCTAAATATGTCTTGCTACATATTTAGTTATTCAACACTTGCAGAATAAACTGAAATATCAGGTCATTGTACAAGTGCTACTGATATGATATAACCTAGTTCTATAGTGACTAAAATGGTTCTTTGACCAAGATTTATTGGTAAGAAGAGTGGCTATACAGCATACAGAATTAAAAACAAGACTTGTCAAAAAGTGTATGAAACTTATTGCAGGGTCAACACCTACCTAGATTACAGGGTAGAGTGGGCTCCATAGCTATATACGCAACCTTGGTAGAGGGCTTCCTAGACTGAATTCAATGGCTATAGAATAATGTGCTTCCCATTGAAATCAATGGCCATGCATTCATGGTCAAGGTGAGACTTCAAATTGGGCAACATTGACTGTGATATAACCTGGAGAGGAATGGGCACTATCAGATATACTTGACCAAGACATGAATGAATACCTCTCCGCTTTTCAACCCAGATATGTAGAAGAAGTGGTTAGGTGCTCAGCTGTACTGCAACTCTACAACCGCACCCAGCCATAGGACTGATGATGGTAGAGTAATCTAACATCCAGCAAAACAAAACTATCAATTATCTGTATAACCTTTTAGCAAACCACTGTACTAGATTGAATATTCTTGCTGCACTGGTATGTAAAATTAAAAAGTGAAAATCTGTCAAAGTAATTTTCATGTACTGTCTAAACAGAACACATGGTTACATCAACAAATGCATAACCTAAAGTAAAAAGCAATTTATTTTATACAATTTTTTCAACATATTCAACTTCCTTATCAATTCATATTATCAATATTTAAACATTACACTCTAAAAAAAATTCAGATCAAAATTCAGTTAATGACTATGTGTCAGACTACAAACATATTGATCCATATTTGTGCATCATACACATATTGAAGAGACAGTATAATACTAACCAAGGTCACATTCTCATCTTAGTGTCCTTAATATAATGAATACACAAGACTAACCAACAAATGAAAACTCATTTCATTATTGATTTCACTATACACAAAAAGAAATATCAATTATTAGTAAATGCTGTTTTTCAACTAGTGGACACATGCTTAGCCTTGAGCGCTAGGGAGCTAACACTTAGGTTTTCAATTGTTTGTACAGGCTCAGATGTAAGACATTGTTTCACCAGCAAATATTCAAGGTATGCAATATAAAATTGTGGGAAAGCTAGCAGTGACATGAACAACTTGGTAAAAGAGTTCAATATTTTGAAAAGAACAACTTAGCTAACAACAGTCTCTAGTGCTTCAGAAGGCTAAAGCAAAACAGGCAACATTAAGGTCACCACACACATGACACAAACAACCAATACTTCACACTGCATACTTCCCAGGGATTATGACATTTGATCAACCATTTAATGGTCTTGCTTATCAAACACCTCAAATGAGATGCTTTAATTCATTGCATAAATATGTTGAGCCCATTCAAATTATTATCATTATTAATAAAATTATTTCTTCTATTATAAAAAAAAAAAAATTTATATAAACTTTGGGTACTGAAATTTAGCAAAGGCCATTTTATTTCAGGTTTATATATTATAATGATGTAACATTATATAAAATAAAGCTATATATATATATATATATATATATATATATATATATATATATAAAGTTAATATTGAGAAACTTGACACTTAGCTGAACAGTGTGATTTCAGTCATGTCAACTTTGAAGTTTTATGAGGGCAGTATTGTAATGTGTTCACTCTTCAGGGTTATTATTGATGACTTCAAATTTTCATGGGGGCAATACTGTAAAGTCTTCACTCTTCACATTACAATAATGCTCTCACAAAACTTTGAAAGCACCATGACTGAAATAACATTGCTTAGCTAAGTGAAAAGCTTCTCCACATTAATTCTATCAATGCTCTATCCTTATCTTGATATGGAACACTTTATGACAAAATATCTGCTTGCCTAAAATGACTTTCCACCAGTAAACTACTTTGGGGTGGGGGACCCCTAAAAAACAGCAGTTTCAGCACTAAGCATCATTACAATTTATCACCACACACACACACACACACACACAAAAGCCCATTTAACCCATTTTTGAAGTGTACTGGATCTTTCTTTCAAGAATAACAATTTACACGTATCATCTCTCTCTTGGCCTGATAGTTTTAATCTTCCTAAGACATTATTTCTTTAAATGTGGGCAGTGAGTGCATAGCTTAATTTTAAAAAATTTTAAATAAAAATAATTCTCGGAATATGGACACAAAAATCACAGAGATGTAAACACATGCAAAAACCCATATGCAGAAAAGTAATATCAACAGCAATTTTAGAGCAGCTAACATAAATATTAAAAAACAAATATCAGCACCTTCACTAATCTCAATCATTCCCCCCATAAAAGCTTCATTTATTTATGGTAGAATAATCTGAATGTATTGGAGTCCTCTCTCTGATAGTATTCCACATGCACCAATGTTTAAAATTACATGTTCTAGAGCAGATTAGTAGATATACATTAAAAATAATTCATTTTTTAAGAGTGATTTTTATATTTAAAATAAATGAAACATCTGACTCATATTGATAAAACAAGTTATTATTGAGATACCTATAAAAAAAAATGGAAAATATATTATTCAAATATATACTGGTTATGAATGCATTAATTATTCAACTTTCCATTAAAAAAACATTTTTAAATAAAATTTGTTTTGCTAAAACTATTTCTCTAAATAAACAGTGAAGCACTTCATTAAAAAATAAATTCCTAAAAGATAAATTTTTTACTTGACTTTTTATGTTTAGTGAAATACTTTTTAAACTTTTAGCAGGACTCTTATTTCTAGGCTGAATATATATTTACTAGATTTATAGAACTGTAACACAAGACTATATTTATAGTGTATCCAATAAAGAATTTATTTTCAATGGTTTCAGTGGCAAGTACATATATTAAAACACAGTAAGAGTGTTTGAATAGAAGACAACATTAGTAATAATTAAATCAAAAACTCTAACTAGAAGGTAAATTTCTACAAATCACAACTTACCATACAATAATGATGAAGAAGATAATTATTTCATTAGTTATCTTTTTTGTCTTACTGCAATTGTGTGTTTATTTTATCATCATAGATGCCTTATGTGGTAAATTCATAATTAAAGTAGTCCTAAATTTTTATAACATTTTTATGATTTAAATATGTGAAGTTTTTCAGGATTTAGCGGTTTTTTCTCCTCAACTTAAAGTCAATTTCCTACCTTGAAGGATAGACAAGATCATTAATGAATGTTATCAAATTCACAAATATCTGCAATAAGATGGAAGAATGTCTGTAGACAGAATGACATTATTCTAAAAAATGATCTTAACAACAGTAATATGTTTTAAAAATTTAATTTTTTTTTATTCAAAAAGCATCGTATTGAATCATTTTTTATATTTGAAAATTTCTGTTCATTACTACAAAATCTCAAAACTATCTGTTCTATTCTCATTAATTTTCATGTAAACAATGAAGTGAAAAATTAAAATAAAGAGTTTTTTCATTTTAAATTTTAATATAAAAATATAATATACTAGAGAATGGTGTCTTAGCTAGGCCCACTTTCTAAAATCTGACCAAATGAACAAGAGCATCTTGGTCAACCAAAAACTTTCAAAATAAATAAATAAAATTAAGTAAAAAAGTAAATAAATAAACAATAATAATAAATATGATAATTTTGTTTCAGGCTTGAAAAATGATTTAAATTGATAGATCTTTCAATTAATTTTACTTGATTATTGCATTGCATGTTCAATTGCTATGTTAAAAGTTGATTTACCAAAATAAAATTTAACAAACAATTGCTGTTATTATTTTAATCTTTGTAATTATATACTACATTTCAATTGACACACTTTTTTTTTCAATAATTAGTAGTGTCATATATTTCTGCCAGAAAGAAAATATATTAATGAAGATTTTAAGATTAATATCATAAATAAAATAAAAATGAATTCAGTAAGTTCTATAAAACATAACTCTTTCCCACAAACTACACAGAACAATATTTCAGATTGAATATGTTTTTTTTAAAGAAGTCAACAACAACAGTAATATGTTTTTTTAAAAGGTTGCTCTATACAGACAGGGAAAGATTTCAGTAATTGACCACAGGAGAGACTTAATAAGCTAACATCAGCAGCATTTTAACAGTGTTTGTTTTTAGGCGCATATGGCACAACTGTTAGATTTGGCATGATGAAGCCTAGTATATGTCCAATTCTTTGGGTTTGATATCAAGTCCATTGCAAGTGGAAACTAACCAGTCACTCACTCCAAGAACCATATCAGTCATGGGTAATTTTCCACTGGAAATTTTATGATGAATACTTCTCAATTATTGGATAATTGACAGCTCACTTGCAGATAATTCTATCATTTGCATGAAGGGGAAGAGAAATATTGATTGACAGCAATGGTAAGTGACAAGAGTTTTTCAAAGAGACTCAATATAAGTGAGAAGAGTATCATATAATCTATTACAGTGATGCTCATACAAACTCCTGTCTAAAACCTGGGAGCAAAAAGCAAAACAAAAATGATGACAAATATTATCTTCACAGCCTATTACAAAAGTATTGATTACAAAAGTCAGTAGTAATAGCATGATACTTTAGCTATTATTCAGAAAACTGTGAGTTTTGCTGATTGTATAAAAAAACAATAAACAAACTAAATCATTATTTAAAATTTCATCAGTCAATTTCATGTGGGAAATTTAGCAGAATTCAAACTTCCATTCAATAAACCAATTCCTTAAGGAATAATGAAAACTAATAAATTATTTGTGTATCTGTACAGATAACTTATTAGATAGAAAATTACAAGTAATTTTGAGAAGAAATTATGATTCTAAGAAATAACTAAGCAATTAAATTCATTCTTTTGGTTATTTATATGGTTCCAACATTTTGGCAATTGTACAATACTCTTCAGGTGAACTATCAATACAAAAAGAGACATACACTTTTTCCCAGTAGTGCTACCATTTTCGTTTTACCCTGGAAAAAAAAAAAAAAAAAAAAAAAACCCTTTCTTCTCATACAGACAGTATACCTGAAAAAGGCCACAGAATAAATTGAAACAACTAAAAAAGGAATTCAATTGTTAAAAACGTTCTTGAGAAAATACATTATTGCTCACAATTTAAAACTGAATATTGGCTGATGATCTATCAAAATAACTATTACACCATTTCTAAGAATAAATATTTTGATTTTTTCTAATTTGCAAACACCTAAGCAACTAACATACTTTTCACTGCTTAAATTGAGCACCATTTTTCATAAAGTAATCTATATATAAAATTCTGTGACTTCACTTAGCTCGTCAGTCCATCACACTCTAAAATAGCCATACATTAACCAATTGTAACCAAATTGCAAACAGGTAAAGGGGTACAAAGTAGAGTTGGTTATACTAGGATACATAAAAACCACAGAGCAGGGTTTTTTGTCAAAATATTTTTTCAAACAAATCAATTTATTCAAATTTCAGTTGATTTGCGAAAAATGAACGAAATGTTGAGTTTGTAAATCTCAACAAAAAATGTTAGCAATAACTTCAATAATACTAAATACTGTAAGGATTTCAACAAACATCAATATGTTACCAAAAAATTCTAGTACTTAATATAAAACAGAAGTACTAAGTATAATGCAGTTGGTTTCAAAGAGAAAAAAGAAAAGTAGTTCAATAATAGTCCATCAAATTAAGGAAATTTGCAAAAATAGCTTAATATTAGATATGATATTTTTATAATCATTTTCTTCAAGTTCAGTGTTAAAACTTTTCCAAACTGTTGTATCCTCAAGAAAGGTACAATAACAAATTGTGCACCCAAGTGGTAAAGTACCAAATATGGACGTTGTAGAGCAAACCAGATTATTCTGTCTGAGAGTGTCACTGAAAGATTAGTCTACTGCAATATACACTACCATATACACTCCTCGGCTAATCAGTAGCTGTAACTCTCATATAACAGATGGACTCATCCATCCTACTGTACTAGAAAGGTAGCAGGATATTCAATTACAACACTTGACTCCCAGATAATTTTTTTCCATAATGGAAAAAAAGTTCTCTTCAATATTTTTTCTGTTTTAGGTCAGGACTTAACCTTTGGGGAACTAGCAACTGAGAAGTTATCATAAAGTACCCCCATTAGTATTTCCTTGGTGTCTTCCACAATATCATTTGTGTACCTTGGTCACAATTGATTTCCAAGCCTTTTGTACTCGAACCCATTGTTTTTCACAATGTACACCACTCTACCGAGTTTCTTCATGACCGTAGTCTTCCCAAAAAGATTTTCTAGCTCTATAAAACTTGAAAAATATTTTGTCTCCAGTCTGATAAGTTCTCACATCAGATTTTTTCACTTCAAAAATTTTCTTTACACGACTGGGCAACAGCCTGTCAAACATGAATCTTATTTTTCTGGCAAACATTAGTTCAGCAGGTGACAATCCAGGATCCACATTCGGATTAGGTGTGATTTTGTATAGTTAGAAACTTCTGTATGGTGTCATCACGTCTATTCATTACTTGATTTTTCAAAAGTGCCCTCTAAAAGGTATCCACAAATCTCTCTGCTTGCCTGTTAGACCTTGGGTGATATGCAGAGGTAGTTACATGACTTATTGTCAAGGATATACAGAAAATCTTACATTCAAATCCAGTGAACTGTGTACCCTTTTCAAAAACCAGAGTTTCTGGGACCTAAAATCTAAAAAATAGTTCATTCGGCACATTCATTGTGATAACTGCTGTTGGATGCTTACATTTTACCACTTTGGGCTACTTTGAGAAGCTGTCCATGACTATCAGATAGTATTGCCCATTAATAGGTCCTGCATAGTCGATATGTAGCCTTGCCTATGGCAAATTTGTTTTTGGCTATGACAGTATTTTAATAGCTGGTGCCTTTGCTGCCAGTTGACATCCTCTACACTGTTTAATTGTATGTTCAATATCTCTGTCCATATTCGGCCAGTATGTAAATCCGGGCATCAAGGATTTAACTCTTGGGCAGACCTGAAGGAGACTACCACCACCTTTAAATTTGTTGTTTTTCATTTTTTTTTTACTTTTTACAGCGCAGTCTTATCGGTTATTACATAAAGTTTCTGATTATCAAAAAAAATTGAAAAAATTTCAATATTTAAACAATTTTAGGGGGGATCACTTTCTCATACAACATTACAGTAAATCAATCCTCCATTTTGGAACCACTCGCATTGGGGGTCGGTTTCTTTTGGTTTTTTTGGGACGAGTTGTTGCTCTTGTTTTTGTCTTTTTCAAGTTTTCTTTAGTTCTTACGATGACATCTTTCTACGAAAACTCCAATAATGGCTTTATTCAAAAATTTCGCAAAAGCTTCAGTAGTAGAATATGCGCAAACAAAAAAGTTAATTGCACAGGATTCCACCCAAAATTGTTTAAGCTTTGAACTTTTTACAAATTTTTTTGCCAACCGGAAAGTTTAGGGTTTAATCGATAAGAATGCACTGAAAAAATCAAAAAAAAAAAAAAATCAACCAATTTACAGGTGATGGTAATGTACCAGCAAGTAGTTCCAAAATGGAGGATCGATTTACTATAACATTGTATGAAAAACTGAGCCCTCCCTAAAATTGTTTAAATATTGAAATTTTTCCAATTTTTTTTTTTTTTGTTAATCAGAAAGTTTAGGGTGTAACCGATAAGATAGCACTGAAAAAAGTAAAAAAAAAAAAAAAAAATTTAAAGATGGTGATAGTCTCCTTCAGGTCCACCAATTCTTGAAATACCTAAATGGCCTACATGAAATTCCTTAAGAATTTTCTTTTGTAAAGTGTGAGGTATCCCAATTCTGTTTCTATACAATAGTATTTGTCCACACACTGAAAATGGAGATATTTTCACTTCTCTTTTGTTATTCCTGTTTTCCCATAACTGCTTTTTTTGTCTTGTTAATAAAAACATCGTTCTCAGCAGCCTTCCTTATGTCTTCCAGCGTTACCAGTAACTCCCAAATTGTATTACATAATAACAGTAAAATCTCGTTCTCTTCTTACAATGCTGCAACAACAGTCTCTTCCAATGGCTCTGAACATTTAAATATCAACTTTGAAAGAACATCGGCATGTGCCAATTGTTTTGAAGACAAGAATTCCATTTTGAAATCATAATTAGTCAAAATTACATGCTGCATACATTGGTATACCTTTTCTTGAACCAAAAATTGTTAACAACAGTTAGTGATCTACTTGAAATACAAATTTTCTGCCAGGAATGAACCAGGAAACTTTCTCACAGCATAAATCACTGCTAGAGATTTCTTCTCGATTTGGCTATAATTTTTTTTTCACTGGTAGCAGTATCCTAGATGCGTGTGCTATCGGTTCCATCCTTGGACCTATGCAAAATTACGGCCCAATGCTATAGCCACTTGACTCAGATGCTACGATAATCTCCTTTTCTGGATAAATATGTGCTAACGACAAGTTCACCAATAAACATTCCTTAATTTCATGGAATGCTTTTTCACATTTTTCAGATTAATACCATCTAATGTTTTCTTTAGCAATTCATTTAACGGAGCTCTTAGGTCATACAACTTAAGGATGTAAATACCATAATATTTCGCTACACCAGAAATGCCTATAACTCATTTACATTTGTTGGTCACGGCATATTCCTGATTGCTTCCGCTCTTTCCGGTTCCAGTCTTCTACCATGCTGATCAATAATCTGTCACAAATATTTAATTTGTCACATAAAAAATTTGCATTTATGAATGCTCAGTCTAAAGCCATACTTCTGAATCCTTCAAAACACTGTTCTAATGTGCTTGACATGTTCTGTTACATCATGGCTTCTTACCAGAATATCATCAAAATAAACTGTTGCAAAATCTAAACCAGCCAACATAGTGTTCATCACTTGTTGAAACAGGTTCTAACTTAAACGGTAAATGTTTCAGTTTAAAAAAGCCCTTGTGTGTGTGTTGATCACTAGCAATTTTGAACATTCTTTCTCAACTCTCAGTTGTAAAAATGCGCCTGAAAGATCAATTTTCAAGAAAATCTTACCACCATTCAATTTTACAGATATATCTTTTGGCAACAGTAATGGATAGGTATGATCCTTTATACAATCATTTAATCCCGTAGCAAAATCAGCACAGACTCTAATGTTTTTGTTTTTCTTTACATAAACTGTCAGAGCTGCCCACCCTGAATAATCAACTTTTGTCAAAACACCTATGTTTTCCAAGCGTTCTACCTCATCATTTACTTGTTCAAGTACTGCAAATGACACACTCCTTTTTAGTTTAAATACAGGCTTAACAGTATCCTTAAGCTCAAACTTGACTTCTGTTTTTGCACAGAGTCCCAACTCTTCCGTAAACACTTCATCCCTCAACTCAGTAGTCAGTTTTTCCATTTCCTTCACTCTTTTCTGTATGATAACATTGACTTACTGCAAAAGGAATTTATGGATAATTCCCATAGATCAAACATAATTAACCAATCTGTGCCAAATAGATCTGTTGCACCCAGCATCACATACATTTTAGATTTACAGGTTTTACTGACAAAAAACATATTTCCATTAAATTCTCCCATGAATTTAAGTTTTTGCCCAGATAAACCTCTGTGAATTTTGTTTAACTTTTTCAATATTGAACAACCAATTTTTTTTCCATGTTTCATTGCTAATAATGGAAATGTCACTTTTTGTGTCTAGTAGAAGTTTCACTGCATTTATTTTAACATTTATATAATTTCTTTTATCATTGCTTAAAAATTATTTTTTAGAATGTAAGACATTTATCAGATTTACACTTTTTCTTGTTCTTCTGCTTAGTTTTGCAGTGTGAGCTTTGTGTCCACGATAGCCACAAGTGAAGCAAATCTTGATTTTTGAAAAAAAATAATCTTTTTTTACAAGATACCCTTCCACGTGCCTGACATGGGGATAATTTCTTCTTAACCTCCAGCATTTGCAAATTTTGTTTTTCTTGTATTTTAACATTGTCTTTTTTAATGTTAATCAAATGCTGGCATTCTTCAGTAATTTCCTGGAGTGTAATTTCAGAGTCTTCTTTGATCGTGGTTAATATCCAGGACCTCATGTTTTTGTCTTTTGGTGCTGTAAGTCCTTGCACAAATATTAAACTCTTAACATGTCGATAGACAGTTCACCCAGTTTAAATAGCTCACATTGCATGTTAATGATTCCTGTGTAGGTGACAAAATCCACTTGTTTATCCTTTACAATATTTAAACATTTAAATTGCATGTGGAATAAACTCTCTCTCTCTTTCAAAGACTCGATAAGATTTTAATTGTTTCATTAAAGAACAATTCCTCAGGTTTCTTTGGTAGTATCAAGTTTGTATATTTTGCATTTTTGTTAGTTCCAAGTTTGTATAATAATAAAGTCATTTTTTTTCCTTGTCCAACCAATCCTGACACCTTTTAGTAAAAATAGTTTTGTATCTTGTAAAATATGCCGGGAAGGTTATATGTAAATTCAAACAACAAATTGGGGGGGGGGGGGGGGGGGGGCACATAGTTTTTTTATTCTTCCTTAAACTTGGACATTATCAATTTCAACAGCAATTTTCTATCCTCTTGTCATTTCTCTTCCTGTTTTAAGATTTGTTCTGCCATTTCTTCAGTTCTTTGTTGTTGTTACACTATTTGTTCTTGCATTAACTGCAAAATGACTTGTAGAACTTAACTCTGAAAAGTGTTCCATTCTTAGCAGAAAATATATTAAGCACAACTTCCAGAAAGTAACTGTAATAGAAAAATAAAAAAAATTTCTTTTCTGACTATGATTGTTATAATTAACGAACACTCACTTGTGTTTAATCCACAATATTTGAATCTGTGTTCGAAAAAATGTTGCACTGATGCCTTTCTACTTGCGGTCATCAACACTGTTGCAGTCGTCTAGAAGAAAATATTTCCTTAATTCTTTTCTTGTTTCAAACACGTGTTTGTTGAGTTTCATTGTTACACACCAAATTTAGGTATTATTTGATTAAATTCAATGTAAATTTTTTGTTTGAAAAAAATTTTTTTTACTTTATATACTTCGAATACTTGGTCACTCTGTTGTACTTGGCAAATACTCGACTGAGCTGATAGAAAATTTTCAAATCTTTGCAACTTTGTCACTTCATAATGTATTTGGTGACTACCCTCTTGAGTTCTTCAAATCCTCATTGCCCCAAATGTTGTATCCTTGAGAAAGGTACACTAACAAATTGTGCACCCAAGTAGTAAACTACAAACGTCATTAAGCAAACCAGATTATTCTGTCTGAGAGTGCCACTGAGAGATTAGTCTACAGCAATATACACTACCATATACACTCCTCGGCTAATCAGTAGCTGTAACTCTCATATAACAGATGAGCTTATCAATCCTACTGTACCAGAAAGGTAGCAGAATATTCCACTACAACACCAATCTGATTTGATAGTTATTCAACATTTTATTACTGATTCAATTTGATTAAATATTTAAGAAAGGTTATTTTCAAACATATATTTTGTGTTAACTGTTCAAGCATACATCAAACATATATGAGGTAGTTTTACTGTAAACTTATAACCTAAAATGGATAAAAGAAACTGTTGTTTTCTTCTACATGTCACTATTGATGTATTGTTTAGGTTTATAAAAGTTTAAAAGTCAGCTTCGAAGAAAAAAAAATTGAAATCTTAACACAGAGCCAAGTAACATTAATATTCCAATACATGCATACATTAACATGCATATTTGTATACATACATATCCTATATCTGGGAGGTAGATTGTCATATCTATTTTATATAAAGCATAGATAATGACCTATTGCCACTGCTAAGAAACAACAGTCATTTAAAGCAGTTTAAACAGAATTTACTAAATAATAAAAAAAAAAATGAACTTAAAACATTAAATAAAAAATTTAAAGGCATAAGCAACAGAAATATGATGAACATCAGCTGCTATGAATGGATAGTATTTTTCTAAAACCTAATTAATTTACAAAATCTAAAATTCAGCAGTTTTTAACCACAAATTATATATGAAAAACATCTCCAAAATGTTTTTGAAAATTCGTTAAGCATGCTTCCAGCCAATTTAGATGATAAAAAGGAAACTCTTCACCACAGAATTCATGTTTAACACTCTCTTTTCATTATAGAAAAGCTAAAAATATCTATATACATACATTAGATATAAATACAGATAGCCAACTGAAGTACATTTCTTAGATGCTTTTTAAGTAAAGATATTCCTTATTCTTCTTTCTTTCCAGTATTTGCATTCTATTTCAGCTGCTTCAATTATCAGCTAGGGTCTTCATCAGATGAAGGATGATGGTTGCTATTGTGGATAATGACAGGTGCACTCAACAAGCAGCCATGTAAACAGAAGCCTCTCTGTCCCTCTTAATACTTCTTTTTTTTTCTCATTTGAAAAATATCCAGATATAAGTGCTGTCCAGAAATTACAAGTCTACAGGATTTGTTCCTGATATTTGTTTTAGTTTTCAAAATATGCAATATATTTACAGCATCTTTGAAATATACTAACAAAAATTAAACAAAATATAAAAGTAGAATTAATAATAAAATATATCAACATATCACAAAGTTACATAATTTGGAATAATACGAAACAATAAGAAATTATAGTGACTCTGAATTACCAAAAGTTCAAGACAGAATAAGTTCAAGAATGGATACTAAAATATATAAAGCATAAATTGACAATAGAATACATATAAAATTAACAGATATTAATTTATGTGAAAACTCTTTGAATTTTAACTTGTTTTATACATATTAAATGAATAAAGTGGAGCTCATTAATAAACAATAATGTTCCATTACTGAACTATATTATTGAAAAATAGAAGTTGAAAATGTTTGTTTCATATACATCTTAAACTCAGAATTAAATTCTATTATATGAACTGTTGAATTTTTGTTACAAAATTCAAACAAATATTTCCTCATTTTTGCTTACAGCAAAAAGAAAGTATATTAAACTTTGACTTTTGTTAGGTAAAATGTACAATACAAAGATTTATCTACACTGTGAATATAAACTAACAATTCACTTCTATTACATTTCTTCATTTAATTAAATGCTACTTTTAATAAAACATTTTTAAAAAACCAAAAGATAGTGTTTATCAAAGATGTAGTTAATATAGTAACATGTATCTTCACAAATACTTTACAATTGTTAACTCAATGAATAATTAAAAGATATTTTCATGTTACTTCAGTGAAAATCTCACATTTAGATGTTAGAAATTGCAATGACCTTGTTAAATAGCAGCAAATCCCAGTAGGAGTTAATAATCATCAACTCTGGGTGGAGTGTACTGCTTCTGAGAGTGTTTCACAAGCTAAAAAGGTCAGGTACCTTTTGCTCAAAGACATATGTTACTGTTTATAGGACAGACAGAAATATGTATAGCATAGAGAGTAGCAATGGTATTAATTTTTATAAAGCAAGAGCCAATGCTGAAAAGTGAGGCCAGTAAATGGATAGAAACTGACAATGCTCCAGTTCAAGATAATTACCAGTCAAAATGCATCAGAAAAATATGCGTACACACACACACACATTTTAATGCTTTATTATGTAGAAACATATATGCATTTCTAGTTTGAATATAAAATTTATCTTTTATATATTAGAATGGATTTTTATTATTCCAACAAATTTATAGATAGATAGATAGATAGATAGATAGATAGAAGGGGTGTCATTATTTTTAATTTTTAACTATATAAGGTGGTGTTGAAAAGTCACCAACCTGGGCAATATATCACAAACTGACAGAAGACAATTTTTCTTTTGAGGAAGGAGGCTTCTTGGTTGGGTTAAAAAAAAAGTTTCAGTACCCCTTCATATTTCAAATTTTTTGGGGAAGAAACTATTCTTTTCTTTAAAGAGTTATCTCCCTCATTCAAATACAGATAAATGCTAAGCTAAATTTTGTTTTACAACCCCTGAAAAGGAATCTAGCAAAAAGAAATAATTTTGCTATGTTCAATTTAAATAAAAATAACATTAGAAATTATGTGTAGATATTTATTAAGCTTGGATTAGTTTGATAAACTATATCATTGTACATAAAAGAATAAAATGATTATTTGAAAAGTATAATTACTTTTTCCATTATAATGTTTATTTTAGCATTGTAGCAGTTATTACAAGTTATAAAATTAGGGAAAAGTATTTATTTTAGTGAGATAAAATTGACTTCTAAATGCTATTCATCCATTTTCAATATATTAAAATTCTATAATTTATTGAAAATGTAATCTTCCAGAAAAACACACACACACACTATATAATATATATATATATATATATATATATATATATATATAGAGAGAGAGAGAGAGAGAGAGAGAGAGATATGCATATATAAAAAAACACTTTTTTTCTCTTCTCTGAGACAAACACAAAGACATCATATTTGATGAAGATACAACACAAATAATGTATGTAGGAATGAAGAAAACATTAAATCTTTTAAGAAGTCGAAGTGCAGTAATCATAACAAATGAATTGTTCAGAAAAAGAAGGAATAAATTGACCCAGGCTGGATTGTTGCCATCAGCAAATATATTAACCCACAACAGCCATCTTCTCCTCCTTCCTTCTCTTTCAATTATTAATCATATGATGTTATTCATGAATATGCATTACAATTGTATTCACCTCAACACAGCAAAGGCTTCTTCATTCACAATCTGACTTACTGGCTATTAATCACAGATATTCCATGTAACAACTTCCCCAATAATAAAGTGAAAACTATTTAATTCGTTTGGTTACATAAAAAACACATCTAGGCTGACCATTATTTGCTTTACAACATCCATAAGCAACAAATACAATTGGAAAGAAAAGAAAGAAGAAAAGAGTCAAAACAGGGCCAAGATCATTTCATTCAAGAAGGTGAAATATAGGTTGATTATCTAGTATATAGTGTTATGTTTGGTGCAATAACAAGAAAGACTATATATGTGTTTGTGCGAATGCTATTCTTAGGTTGGAATGTGTCTCCATACCCCTAGTCCTACATCTCTATCTCCCTTTGTGCTATTCTGTTAAGAAAAAAAAAGAAATAGAACTAAGAAACTGAACTCTTCAGCAAATTGTTACTTCAACTCCGTCCCTTTTGATCCAGAATAATAAAAAGAAAATAGTATAATTAGTTGCAAGTCTCATCAATAACTTATCAAGGAATAGCTTATTAGATTTTCATCTTTAATTAGGAAGGTTACTTGGTTTAACTTGGATTTAAAAAAATCATCTGAAATCATGATCAAACTTTCTACATTTATTATAGCTATGCATAAATAATTTATCAAAAAGAAAATATATCAGATATTTAAGTTGTGAAAAATTGTTTTTTTTGCCTTTTTGCCTATAACTAGCCAATTTCATAGAATAAATGCAAAGCTGTTTTTCTCTCAATAAAAGTGAAAAAGAAGTATTTACTTGAATTTTAGTAATATTTGATTAAATTAGCTTTTAATCCTAATAACAAGGAAAATAGACAAATATAAAAAGAATTGTTTGTCAAAATTATTAAAGTTCTTTTTTGACTTTTTAAAATGAGAAGTGTAGCATATTTCTCTCTTAATGAAAAGGAGAGAAGAAAAGCATATATTTGAATCATAATAGTTTAATTTGCTTAAAGCAACTTTGAATCTCAATAAAAAAAATATTAAAAAAAAAAGTGAGAAAACGAATCCAATTAAAATTAAAAACAAAAGAAATACTTAAGATATATTGGGGGGGGGGGGGCTTTTTTACTTGCCACTGCCCAATATCAAAGTGCATAATCTTTTACCTCTTTTTTTTAATGAGTTAAAGATGGAGTTGATTCACAAATTTTCACTTCTGATTTTAGTACTCTTTAAAATGGTGGAAAAAAATTGATCATTTTTTGCAAAAACAATGCAACAGTTCATTTTAGGTTTACATACTGAGAAATTAACATTTATAGATTATACAATATAAAAACACATAGAAAAAATTTTTAAAAAAATTAATTTAAGCCCTGTAAGCCATTTCTGATTACTTAACAATGTTCTTGCCTGTTCAACATGAGGTCTACCTATTACAGCATTCATCTTCTTTCTTTGTGTCATTCAACAGAAATGCCTGCTGCTAAGTGAATATTATCCTAAGCTATATAATCTAAATGACACAGCTTGTAAATTCCAGTTGTTTTTCAAGACGAGTGGCAAGTAATAATTCTTCTTAGCAAACATCAAGGATTATAGATGTTATATTTCTTTATCTAAAATCCAAAGCTCTCTGCTATGGACAGAGATCAATGGTTAGAGAAAAGAATTACGAGCCTAGGTGCTAACTCCTATGCTAATGAAATTAATTTTAATCAGAAATTTTAAAAGTTTCTTTCTTTCTATGTAGTAACAATAATTGAAAGGCTCAACATTTATTTTTAGTAAATTAAAAAATTTAACCCCATAAATTAACCATATAACTCACTATTCTATGTATAAACCAAGCAAGTTTTTTAAAAAACCTGTTCAGATCAAATCATTTTAAGAAATCACAAGTAATAAATATTTTATTTTTAATGTTATAGAAAACTTATCATAATCAATTTAATGTTCGCCATCAGTATCGCCAATTTTAGGTAGTAGTAAACTCTGTAATATCTAAAGAATATTAGAAAATTCAATCATAGTCTCTAATTAAGTGACATGAAATATCAAAATGCATCTGTAATAAATGATTATGATGCAAACAAAAATAAGGAAACTAGTAAGGTTACTTCTTATATATTGCATGTTCCTTCAGAACATAGGTGACAATGACCCTCCACAATGACTATCCTGTTGTTGCCTTTTACCCCATTCAGCCAGCCATTTGCAAAAGTTCATCAGGTGGCCCTGTGAGTATCAAATTATCCAAGCCCTCCTTCCTCATTAAATGTCTTAGAAATTTTAAATTTATCTTTCTTGTTTCCATTTTCCTTAAGACTTCTTCATTGTTTATGCACTTTATACATGGTATTCTCAGCATCCCTCTGTAGAAATACATTTCTGTTGCCTCCCGTTTTCTCTTCACCAGTGAAGTGATGGTCAAGAATTTGCTGACATACAAGAAAATTGATATTACATAATAGTTCAGCTCTTTTTCTTTGCTTCTAATGAAATTTTCCTGTTTCTTAGTACTTTGCTTAGCTTTTGGAATGTAACTTTTGCTATTTCAATGTGTGTTCAAATATTTGTATTGCATTTTACATTCACTGATAATACATTTGCCAGTTATTTAAACTTTTGTACTTCTGCAATTTGTAGTTTGCCTACTGGGTTTTTTCTCTTGTGACAATCATACATCCTATCTTCTTACAATTGATGGCGATTTCTTTCTTCTCACTTTACTGTAATAACTTGTCTAGGAGATCCTGTAGATTTCCTTCTTTGTCTGCCATCAATGCAGTATCATATATCTTATATTATTAAGATGGCAAACACCAATAATAAATTTTAGTTGGGACTCTTACGATAATTTCATGGCAGAAGGTGAATAAATCCTGTTTGAAGACAAATCTTTTTGTTTTATGTCCTTTTCTATTGTAATTTAACTATCTTGGATGTCATAAATGGGTTCATTACATAGATTTCACCCACCCCACATTCCAAACATTCTGAATAAGTAAAACCAGATGAGTTGGGACTCTTCTACTCCAAAATTTAGCCAATAAATATTACTTGTGACATTTTAAAACATTTCAAACAGGGATGTTTATGATATAATGAAAATTGAACATTTAACTTTCTACATTTATTCACAATAACTATCGTATTTTTTAGTGTTTAAGATGCACTTTTTTACCTTAAAATATAATGTCAAATATAATAATAATAATAATAATAACTATATAAAATTATTAATAACTTTGGTGCATAGGGTGCAAGCAGATTTTGACATTATATTTTAAGGCAAAAAAGTGCATCTTATATACCAAAAATGTGGTATTGAGAATACAAATGAGAACTATATATCTATATATATATATATATATATATATATATATATATATATATATACACACACACACACACACACACACACACAAATTTAAATAGGAATGGTTTAGTTGACTTGAATGTCTTGTAGCAATAGTATACATTTCAAATGTGAAATGTACGTCACCAATCAGAGTGCTTAATAACATCAGTAATAGTATAATCAATATTTCAATTTTCATTGGGTACTCAAAATAAGGATGTGCATCTTATATTATGAAAATACAGTGTTCAAAAATTTTATATTTTTCTTAGGCTTCCTTGCAGCTATAAATTTCATTTAAAGTAACATAATCAGATCTAAGAAAGCATTCTAAAATAGTAATTCCAACAATTCATTTACCGGAGATATACTTTATTTATAAAAATGAGAGACCATTAGATTTCCAAACCATGTGCCAAATTTATACATCAATGTTTATTTGCACATAATAAAGTAACATTTGGATTTTAAGATTATTTACTTTTTACCTACATTAAGCATATAAAAAAAATATCTCTCACAAAATAAAATCCACTTGTAAAGAACTGGAAAATGAACCGTAAAATGGATCAACCTGAGGTGCTACATCCATGGAGTCAAATCCCCCTCATTTTCCTCATATTCCAATTGTAAAGAGGAAGCTTGACTCAGCTTTTACCAAAGAACTGCTACTTTGAAGAACTAGCTACTGTGTGAATATTCCTTTGAGTACTACAATCTTGAAATCAAGAATCAATAGATACCTATCCTCTTTATATTCATAATTTTCACTTCCCAGAAGCCCTCTAATATATATATTACATATATCACATATATATATATATGTGTGTGTGTGTGTGTGTGTGTGTGTGTGTGATCTATGTCTGTCTGTCTGTCTGTGTTTCATATCTACCAACTTTGTACCAGTGGCTTTAAAAGTTTGTCTTATTTAAAGAGCCATATCTGTTTGAGGCACAAATAAGTGATATCTTGCAAGACTTAGTTGTAACTTACAATATCAAGCAAGACATGTGCATTAAAGTAGAGAGAGATATTGCACTTGGTCAATCCAACTCTTTGAACAAGAACAACATGTACCAAAAAGAAGAATCAGTCAACATCATTGGATGCTGTCAAGCCACAGGTATTATATCAGTTTTTCTTCTCTTAGTTGGATACCTTGTAGAACCTCTTAGTATTTGTTAAATGTAAATTTCCAGTGAGGTTACTGCATCCTGGACATCAAACCCCATACCTATACCAGATAGTCATTGATTGATCCCATGAAAGGATTCATCTGCCTTTTAAAAGGTCTTGTTTATAGTACTGATGGGTGTTTAGCTACTCCTTACCATAAAAGCCTGGTGGGGCAAACAATTTAGTTACTGATAACGAAAGCAAGTACCAGTAGCACTCATCAAATGACATGACTATAATATATATATATATATATATATATATATATATATATATATATATATATATATAAAACACCAATTTTCTCAATGATTTTATTAGATCAACCAAATAAAGTAATTTATAACATCTCTGGCCTACCATTTTTCTATAATTATATTTTTACACTATGATAGTCTTTTCTCATGCTCATTTGATTCTTAACCTGCATATCATTAATAAATGACAAAAAATAAGTATGTCACAAATTATGCAGACTGGCACACTGGGTGAGTTTCTTAACAGTTCAAGCTATGCTTAATACTAATATTAATACTTATATCATTTTAAGAAATTATTTCAATGTTAAACATTGCAACAAAACAATCTAAAATGTAATAAATAGATACCACTAGTAACTACATTAAATTAATCTGGTAATCACAAACTTCTCTCATTAAGTCTGTTAGATAAAAAAAAATGGTGAAACATCAATTACTATATTGCTCATGCACCTGAGTATAAAATTATAAACCAAAATTATACTATAAAGATCCCATTTCTAGAAACAAAAAAGTGATGCCATTTAAAAGTGCAACTATCCCAAATAATTCCTCAGATATGAAATATATACCAAAACTGATTTGGATTTTTCTTTTCAGTGCTTAACTGCTAATCTAAAAATTACTAGTAGAATTTGTTTTAATAAACATATTAAGTGTCATTAAGGTTGAGTGTATGTTTTGTTGTAATGAATATTCCATTTACACATTCTTTGAGTATAAAAAATGTGGCAGTTTATAGTTAGCTAAGAACAAACTAGCATGTAAAGACTTTTTAGTCTAAAGAGCATAATTGAATCTGAAAACATTACCAAAGGCAAGAGTAAATAATTCTAGAATTATAACATGCAAAACACTTAATGCAGTGCAATTAATCAACATGAACCTTGACAAGCAAACACACAAAAAGCAAATTAAATGAAGATACCTTTATCTACTGAATGCAAGCAATTTTGAAAGTGCACAAATTAAAAACTGTTGAAGGAATGATGTGAAAAAGACTAAACATGCTATATTTCTTAATATATATCAATTAATGTTCTTTTATTGTTCTCTCTCCTTAATAATGTTTTCCTTTTCTCATTCTTTCACACTCAAATACTCCTTGCATCTTAGTGACTTTATTGTCTTGCTTGGAGTGAAATGATTAAAATATACAATATATTAAGTGTTATGTTGAGGCTAATTTAAATAATTTTTAATAGCTAAAGAGCAAAAGGTGAAATACATTATAATTCTTGTAAGTGTAACATTTATATTACAAAGAATAAAATATTTCTGAAAAATATTGTAATGAATAAGTATTTATCATAAAAATTTGACTGATTTGTTTAATGTTTCAATTTATATTCATCCTAACTTCTGAACATTCAAAATTACTTTAAATTTTTAAAACTGCCCAACAGACAAGGTTCTTATGAATACACATTTACTTTCTTCTGTGACCAAAAGAAATATGATAATAAACTATATAATGCTTAATCTTTGAAGAAACACTATTTTAAGATGCAATATGTGTGTGAATTGTATGAACTCTTGGTAAGTGCCATATGTGATACATGCTTGAATATTCATATCTGAAAAGAGATTTAACTGATTGGACAGAAGATTTTCTCACAGCAGGTTGCCATTACTTTCTGTGATAGACTGGTTGCCAACCAAGGCTATAGAATCTGTTCTGCTATTTAACTCATAGCTAGAGAGGGAAGAGACAGATTCATACTTTTCTCAAGCATAAATGCAACAAATTCAACTGGAATTCGAACTCGGCTCACTGATCTCTTGTTCTGAGCCAATATCCATTGGTGAAATAGCTAAATCAACTTGAAATGTTTAGCATGTTATCATAGTAACAATCCTAGCTTCAAATTCACTCATTTTAGTAGATTCCTGGGGAATGGGTGAGTTTGTAACATGCCGGTTAATAAATAAACTTGTTTTACCAACCAATTTACTAATGCAATGAGAGTTCAAACATCAATGGTTACTTCACTGCACCAACTTAGTAATAGATTAAGTTAAACTTTGTAAATAAGTATTGTACAATTGCAAAAGTTCCTAGAATGACTTTTGTAATAAATAAAAATTAATATTTTGGTGAGACATATGGATAGTAATGTAAAAATGTTTATTAATTAGGAAAATATTTTTAAGTTCAAGTCTTAAAGTCGCCATTTGAAATGGAGTTTGTCATTAGACATCCAATGGTAAAGGTGTACTCATACATTTGCTAAATTCTTAAGATAACAATATAGAATAAATATCTATTTACTAGGAAGGTTATTCAAATAAAACAATTTCCTGTTTGTTAACCAATTTTGTTCAGTGAACATTGACTATATCATTAAAAAACATAACAGAAATGTAAAATAAAGAGAGCAGAGACTTGTTTAATTAAGTTTATAATTTTTACAGCACAAAATCTGGCCATTCATCTTTTAATATAGATACCTCCAGAAAATAAGAGCAATAACTATAGTAAATTTGAAGTCAACATTTCTAAAATTCAATAAAACATTAGATCATCGAAAATATTTTCCTAAATTTTTAAATTATTCTTGTACTTAAAAATTACATAAAAAAGGCACTTGCATCATTTTCTTCAATTATGTTTTACAGATAAAGTCTCCATAGAACAATATTAGACATGTCATTTGGGAAGATTTTTAATAAAGTGAATTACATTGTGGACAAAGATAACTAAAAGAGGGCACTAATCAGCAAAAAAAAAAAAATCCTTCCAGTCAGTTTAAATTAATTTTTTAAATACAGCAATTTTGAATATTGGGAATATTAAATTTAATCTGTTTGAAATTAAAACTGAAATAAAATATTCAACCTTGTGTATCGTGTTTTCTGTGAAGGTCCCTAATTTAATAGATGAAGAAATTATATTTATTTGGATCTCATGTTTACATGTGTATTTAATTCAAAACTAAGTATTTTATAATATGTTTTATCAGTTTAAGTATTTGTAATAAAATGTGTCAATAAATCAACATATAATAATTTATAAAAAATATTTCCTGTATGTCTTAAGTTACAGATGGAAAATGTTACTGATATATAAAAATGTAAGGTTTGTGAAAAGTGCATTAAGCTGTGATTCAAATAGATATTTTCCGTTGTTGTCTTTTACAGCTTTCATGGATACAATGGGTATTTCAACAGCCCATAGCATGAAGATGTTCTGATCTCTCAAAACTCACTGCTATAAACTAGACTGTATAGATTCAACTAAATTCAACATCAACACATTTCAAAATGGCAATTCTATAGTTGACTACAAGTTCAGCTAAGAGTCCTTTTTCAATTCATGTTTTTGTCATTCAGGTGGAAAATAAAAAAAAATAAATAAAAAGAGTGACATCTTTACTTTGCATTGGTAGAGATTTTCAAAAATATTATCTGTTAGATTTAACAATCATAACCACAGAATTCTAAAAGTGCTTTTTTTTAAGTCATAACAATGTGCTTAAAATGGTAAAGTTTATCTAGCTACCTGGAAGTAATGAGTTCAATCTCAGGTTTTGGATCAGGCAGTACAGAAATATTACTGACTTAATAAAGAGGGAAATCAGCATTTGTAAAAATCACTAGACTGTTCATTCAATATGAGAGGTATAGATATGAGAACAATACAGCTGTGAACAAAATAAATCATTGTTTTTGATAGACTGATATGTTTTTGTGACTCAACCTTTTTCAGGTTATTTTAAGGCAGAAAATATTTATAAAGATTTTTGGGAGATAATAATGATTTAATGATACAAGTCATACTATTTAACCTGTACTATTCCCATTGGTATTTGCATGTCAGTAAATGTAATAAACCTGACTGGAATTGAAATATTTCTTATTCCCAATTGCCAGCTGTTATCTATTATAACACCCACACATCAAAACTTACAGCACCTGGTATTCCTAAGCAGTCACCCATCTAGATACTGACCAGGCTCAACATTGCTTAATTTCAGTGATCAGATAAAAACTTGTATTTCAATGTGATATAGCCATATGCTGATTCTGTTTCCCATTCTTAGGTTACCAAATGCAAAACACACCCAAGAAAGGCCAGAGAATATATCAGCCAAAATGCCATAACAAAGACAAAGGGAAAGAAACAATATACAATAGTAACAGCACATTGTTTCAGAAATTTAGACTTCAAATTTTGGGCTAAGGAAAAAATAGACACCTATAAGACACCTTATATAACTGCTATGAATATAGAAGAAAATAAATCAAGTGGGACAAAGCTATGTAAGGCAGCTAAATTGAATACTGCTGCCATATCTGGTTGGTTGCTGCTGCTATTTATCTCAGGGTTCTCAACAAAATCCAAAATTGTAATCAATGTCGATATAGTAGCTTGACTCCAGTCACTTTCTCACCAACAGGATGTGGTTTCTGTCTGTCTTTTCTACAAATATGTGAAAATATTTGTAGAATTACAACCTTCTTTCCCTGGTGCCCTGATCACATTAATTTCATCGTACTACTTGATTAGCAACTAGGTTCCACCCTTTTACTGTCAAGTTAATAAAATTTCTCACACTACCGACCTGTGGAACTTCCTTCCACATACTTGCTTCCATAACAGCTACAATCTCCAAAAGTTTCAGTGTAACATCAACTGACATCTTCTATTTTCTTGACTCTCATCATTCTCTTATTCTTTCTTCAACATCCCTGGTAACTTGTTCCTACTTTCTTTTTCTTTCTTTTTCTCTCACTGTAACCACCCACACACCAGTGTCAGTGCTGTCTTGCTTGGGGTGAAACAATTGTAAAAACAAAATTTTTTTTTACTATTTTACTTTTTCCAAGTGAACTAAATTTAAAGAAACCGATCACTTAATACTGTCTTCATATACAACACTAAATAAATAGGTTTTGCAATTTTACCAGTTGCATAAGGAGAATTTAAAGCAAGAAATTGAAAATTATATTTGCTTACAGGGTTGAAATTTTATCACACATTAATTCTAATGTGATGTTCCGTCTGTTACACAATTAACTGCAGAAGAAAATTCTCATTCATATTTAAGCTATAGAATTGCAACGATAGAAATTTCCATTATCTACAATTAATGGGTAATGCCAACTTTGTAAGAACTCATGATGTAAAGTTTAGTTGTTGGATAGAAGAATGGATATGAAAATTTAACTCTTAAAATTTATTTCAAATCAAAAATATAAAAAAATTTAACTTTACCTTATAACTACATAACCTAAATTTCTCTGTAATATGCAGAACTTCATCTTATAATTATTAACCAGTAAAATACCCAGATATATGTCTTGTACAAAAACATGTCACATAAAAAGCTATTAGAAAAATGGCAATCAATTGTTCTTTATTAGATCACTTTTCAATATGTAGTTATTAGATATATGTTTCATGTCTAAGATTATCACTGAAATTTGAATACTTTCACTTATATATCATGATAGCTTACTATGAATAATATACAATTTTACACAATAATCAGCTCAGCATGTTTGTTTTTCATTATATCGAAACAAGTTTGAACAATACAGATTACATATAAGCAAATATAGTATACATATACAATTGATTGGTTGATTTGTTTTCTATGGCTTTTCAACCCTTTGCAGATTATTTAAAGCCAGAAAATATTGTAAGAATTTTTTATAGATAATAATGATTTAGTAATATATGTTTTACTAATTAACCCATAGCTGGGAAAAGAAGAGGTGAATTCATAACTTTCCAAAAGGTACTTACATATAAGTTAATATAATGAATCTAAATGGAATTGAAACTCAGTTCTCCATTTAACAATTCCGAGTCATTATCAATTTCTCCATCTGTACATTCAAGCTTACTGTATCTAGTATTTCCAAGCAGTCACCCATTTAGGTACTGGCCAGGCCTGATATTGCTTAACTTTGGTGATCATTCAAGAACCAGAATATGAACAAGAAAGAGATGAGAAGAATATGTAATGGATGATGTAATCAAAATATTTAATGAGAAAACTCTAAACCAGCAAGATGCATATAAAACAATAACCAGCAAACCAATCTTAAACTTGGTTCTTAAATATATTATGTGCAGCAAAAATCCATCTAATCCAAAGAATATATGTTGTGAGATGAAATTCCCAGAAAAATGAAAAGGTGTTATTTCTTTCCAAGAGTACAAAAACACAATGCTTATTTAACATCCTAGCAGAATGTTTGTGCTTCACGATGAAAAGAGGTTCTGACAGAATATTAAACTTAAATTTTTACTCGCAATCACATTACAAGTATTGTATTAGCGTATGAATTTGTCAAAGCATAATCAATTTAATTGGGGATGTGGATGGGTATAGCTAAATGTAAGTGTCCATTAAATAATGTAAAATAAACATAGGATTAGGAAAGTGAGAAATAAGAAATACTGAATATTCTATCTTCAAATAAACATTCAATTACAGTTAAGCAAAAGTATTAAGAGAATTAAACAGAAACTACTCTTTTAATCAGAATGAGACAGACATACTTAAAGAAAGTTTTCTTGAAAGAAATTTTTGAAGTTTTCTTAACAAATAAAGCAAGCCGTTTCTATTCCAGAAATCATAGCTAAGTATTATCAGAAAGCACATCATCTACACTAAAAGATTATATTGCCTAATGAGCAATGAAATAATGACACAGAATCCTGTAAATTTCCATAAATTTTACTGAGCTAAAACTACAGCAAATTTTCAAGATTAGAATCCAGTTCAAATTTTATAAAATAAGGGCAAAGAAACTATTCAAGAGCAATGGTTCAGGAAATAAATTGTGAAACAGACCTTTTTAAAATACTTAATGATTAAATAATTCAAATCTATATTTTATATTAATGCTAGTACCTTATTCAAAGTTTTCAACAAATATCAGTTTTAATTTAGTCTAAAGATAAAGTTGACTTTTGTTCACAAAAATATATCAATTTTCAGTTTTTGTCTTTAAAAATATATTACTAACATTTTAATGAAAATTGATTCCAGGTTGTATTCTGTAATAGCTTGGCATCCTTTTTTTCTTTCGCTCTTGATATTTTTTCAGTAATAATAAGAATAACAACAACAAACAGAAATTGCAAAAGGTATTCCATTGTAAAAGATTAAAATTTTGCTTATATTTCAAAGGTGAGAAATCATTTGTAAGAGAAGATAATATCATTTGTTGCAAGCCTTGCTAGTCAGTTTCACAACTGAATTAAAATATATTTTTTTTTAAAATAAAGTGAAATAATAAATGTCAAGATGAGATTCTGGAGACAATCTGACTTGATGACAGACACATACACAAAGACATTTAATATCAACAAGAAGCCACTGTCAAACAGAATGACCACCTTTGTAACTGGTAGATGATAGAATGTGGCATCTGCTAAGGTTGCCCAGCCTCCCCTGACCTTTTTAATCTCTATGGTGATTTTTTTTCTCTGTGAGATGGAAAAGTCTCTTAAAGGACTTCAACAGTCATTTGTGAATAATACCCACTACGCAGACAATAAAACCATGCAGATTCAGAAGATCTCCAGAAACTTCTCAACCTGACCAGAGCAACTAATACAAAATATAGTTTAGAAATTACCCCCAACAAAAAAAAAACCAAATGTATTGTCATTTCAAAAACAGTTCTTGAACCAAAATGCCATCAATATTTGTGATCATCAGGAAATTGACCAAGTACACAGCTTCAAGTATCTAGGCTGATTGGTAACAGCAGATGGTTGCTGTGAAAGAGTAATATGTCACCGAATTTGCTTAGCAAACATGGATTCAATCGGCTTTGAAACATTTTCACTGACAGAAGTCAGTTGCTAATTCTGAAACATTGACTCTTAAAAATTTACATGTGGTCAATTTTACTGTATGGCTTCAAGGCATGGACCATGAACACCAAAACCAAATAGGCACTTCTAGTAGAAATATGGCCCTACTGGCAAATGTTATATGTTCCTTGAACCACACATGAAATGAACAACTCAGTTCTCCAGTGAGTTAAAAAAAAAAAAAACACATTCTGCTTCATTGAGTGTCAACAAAAAAGATTCTTGGGCCACATAATTCAAAAACAAGAGCTTGAAGATCTTTGTTTAGGACAGTGATTCTTAACTTTGTTGGAGGTACTGAACCTCACAAGTTTCATCTGTGCATTTACATAACCTTCATAATTGAAAAAAATAGAATATGATTTCTTCAAAACATTATTAGTGCACAAATGAACCATATATCAGTCACACACAAAAGCACTATGTGCAAAGAACAAAACCAACAAAACATGACTTTCATACAAAACAAAACATAACTAAATAATATTTACTGAAAATCAATGTAACTTTTACTGTTGCCTTTCAGAGACAAATTCAGAAATGTGCAACTTCACCTTGGCAAGTACCACTCATAACATTTTCACAACAAAATCTGTTTCTTTTCTTCATTTTCATGTCTACCATCCTCAAAAAGGATTGCTTGCAAAGATACATTATAACAATCTGAAACAATTTTTTTAGCAATAAGAGGGTAGGCTATGATTTGGTGGCATCAAAATGTTGTTGCCCTGAAGAGTGGTTGTGGTAAAGATCAATGATTTTGTCGAGGTATTCTTCACTGACATCTGCTGTCACAACACTAAACATGAACAACTGTCTCATTCATGCTGGATATAAATCTCTGGTGGGAAAGTATCTGTCGAGAGGCTTTGCAAGCTCATCTAAGTTCATGACAATTACTTGCTTTAGTTCCCTGGGTACAAATATGTCTTCGATTCCAGACATGCCTTAAGTCTTACTTACACAGATGCCCAGCAGGGGAAAGTTTATGAAGTTATCATTTTCTGTTCATCTTTTCCATAAGGATAGGTTTTTTCTGATAAGCCTTCAGGTTTTCTTCCGTTTTGATGATGTTGACTACACTATCCTGCATGTGATGATTGAGAGCATCAAAGATATCAGCCATGTATACCAAAATAAGAATAAATTCAAAATCTATGAATCAATCTGTATGAAAATGTTGGTGCTCCTGCAAAAACAGGAATACTTTCACATACATGGCAAAAACACAATTCAGCCATTTTCCTCAGGACAACCACCAAACATTAGAGTCATATAGAAGTACTACAAATTCAGAGCCCATTTCCTTACACAGATCTTTGAAAATGTGGTGCTTCATAGCACTATTTTGCATGTACTTCCCACATTCAACTACAATTTTTATTACTTCTGCCAGATGTGGAGGAAAGGTTTTTGTTGCCAATGCATGCCTGTGTAGAACACAGTGCATAACAATGTGTAGTGCATCAAATTTTACTAGTGCTCCAAAACCAGAGTTTCATCCCAGCATGAGTGGAGCTAAGTCCGAACAAACTTCAGAAACCATATTCCATAGAGATCATTGTCTTTGAAGATGACATCCACAAATTTCTTCACATTAGCTGCCTTGATTGTTGCTGTAAGAAGCTTAAAAAAATGAAATTAAAAAAAAAAAAAACACTTTATCACGTTGTCTTTCACATAGCACATGAATACAACAAGCTGGCCTATATTGGAAATGGCGTTGGCCTCATCAAGTTAGAGGCTGAACTTTGCTGAGCTTAAAATCAGATCTACAACTACTTGAGCCAAGATGGCATTGCTCATATCGCCTTTTTTGTTGCTGATTTAAATCAATCTCTATGACAATGTCAGTGCCCTTGCAAAACAGGACTAATTTCACACACATGGCATTTGAATGAGGAATCAACTTTTCTCAGGATGATATTCACCATCTTCAATGCAGCTGGTTTTACAAGTGTTTCACTAATAGTGTGTGGTTTGCGATCAGGTACACAACATTGTATGATGCTGTGAGGATTAGATTGTTGATAGGTACAAAGCCAAGAATAAGAGGAATAGCCTTTTCATTGAATCTGGCTCTCTTCACTTTGAATTCAGTAAGCATTGTGTTCTTTTATTTCCCATCTCCATACAGCTTTACGAAATGCTCCCTTAGGTTTGCCAGTGCTAGAGTAGAATTGTTCAACTTGGCATTGCAAATCATGCATTGAGGATGCTGACTCCCATCATGTTTCATTATGCATGTGAATCTATATTACACATATTCATCTGACCACTTTCTTTTTTTTGCTCAACATGGTATAAAGGATTTGAAAGCAGGAAATCACAAATGAAGTACAATCACAACAGTCACAAGTTGACTACTAAGTGCATCAACTCACCTGCTCAAGTGATGTGACATGATCAGCTGCAGCCAATGATAGCCAAGTGGAGCATGACGTCATAAATCACACAAGTAGGTGAATAGAAAGGGGGTGGGGGGTCACACATTGCACGTGTGTGTGTGTGTGTTGACTTCTGCTGAACCCCTGAGTATGGCTCATCAAACTCAGGGTTAGAAGCATTAATCTGACTATCTTTGCCCTTTCCCTCAAACCTAGATAACTCTGGGACACAGTATGGCAAAATGAGCCTCTCTTATTTTGGTGTATCACCCCACAGCACTTCAAATGATGAAATAAAAAACATAACAAGATGAGCATCCTAATTTTTGTCTTACATTTTATCAGGTAGAATATGATAATTTAAAGCATTCTTCATTCCCCTTCCAATATCTTACCTATCTGCAACACAGAAATGACATTGTCTTCTCTTATAAATTATTTCCCAATTTTGAAATAGAAGCAAAATGTTTTTATCTTTTACAATAGAATACCTTTTGCAACTTATTATGATTATTATAGAAAAAATAGAATACCTAGTTATTACAGAACCCTGCAGATAGATAGGAATCAAATCCAAGTACACTTCAAGTTGAGCTTCATATTGGCTTTTAAAAATATTAACATTTCTTACAATTCTACTGTTCCACAAGTTGAATAGACAATCTTCTTTTATCATGTTCCATCAGGATGTTGGTGATCATGACTCCACAATTTCCTATCTTTTATAGTGCTTAATAAATTTTGTCTTTATGTTATCTCATTTATGTTAAACCTTGCACTGTCATCCTTTTACTTAAGCTTGCTATGTAGGTCATGCATTGTTTTCTGGTCTCTCTTGTCTTAAATATGTTCTGTGAGTATCAAATCTTCCAAGCCCTATTTCCTCATTATGTGTGCTAGAAATTTTAACTCTTTCTGATGTTAAGTATAAGTGTCCTTTTTGTTTCCATATTCTCATTTGCTCACATGTTTGGTCCATAGTATTCTCAGCATCCTTCTACAGACCCACATTTCTGTTATATCAAATCACTTCTTCATCTGTGAGGAGATTGTTCAGCATTCATTGCCATATAGGAAAAGTGACATTACATAACAGTTCAGTACCAATACATTGTCTAGCTTTAGGAAGACATCTTTCGTGCTTTTGAATTTTAGTGTCGCATTTCTGTTTTGTTAAAATATATTGCCAATATTTAAATTTTTGTATCTCCAATAAAATACTTTAAAAAAAATCAACTTATCACTTTCAAATAATTATCGCTATTCAAATATTTTTCTAAAATATCTATTTTTTGTAAAAGGGATTTAAAAAAAAAACTTTAATGCTTTGTTATTTGATCCAGTTTGGAGAGGTGGTCTAGGTTAAGAACTATTCTGTATCAAGTTCATATAAATAATTTACAGTTTTTATAAATTATGTATCTGCATTAGTTTAACTTCTTAATACTTTTTTTTTATTTACTAACCATACCAACTTAAAACAATGACTTAAACTGTTTCATGTAATCAAAATGTACTGAATAATTTTCTCAACACCATATTTTAAAGATGAATGCAAAAAGATATTCTTGAAAAAATAATGAAAAATCTTTAAGTCACAAAATATGACCCAAAATGGGATAAATTCAAACATCATAAGAACAACCATATTTAACAATGTTTGTATGTGGGTTTTGTAAATTCATGAAAGTGTGTTCTGTTTTGGTTGAGTGCTCTAGAAATGCTGCCTTGTACCAACCTTAATAGAGTCTAATAAATAGTTTGTGCATAATTTGTTTGTTTCCAAGTGTATTCAGCTTTTCCTTAAAAGTTAACATAAAAGTCTAGCAGCAAATAACTGCTTAAAGCATTCCCTGCATTACTCAGTAAAATAAAGCAACTAAAAAACAATGGCTACATTTCAGGCAATATATACAAAATATACTAACATTTAAAATGCATATGTAATAGAAATTCCAAGTTTATGCAGAGAAAAAAATACTCTTCAGGTACGACTGAGATAAAAAATTTAACAGAAAATTTCACATTAAATCATTCAATTTCTAAAGGAGAAATATTTCTGTTGCAACTTTATTTCAAATTTCAAATTCAGTGACTGCGAAAAAAAGAAAACAGTATGAAATCTTTAATTAAATGATGCTGCAAAGCAATGAATTCAGCATAAAATAAGAATTTTAAAAGACAATACAGCAGTATTTTGTTATCAGGAAGTGAAACAGACAGATTAAAAATGATTTCTCAGTGCTTTTGCGCACAAAGCAAAGTTAAACACTAGTTATTGGTTGCATGCAACAATTTCATTTTGTTTTCAAATTCTGCATCCTTTTCATTCTAAGTAGACTGACAATCCTATTTTTAAAATCATAACCTGTTCAATTAAGGCAAGAATTATTATGTTATAATAACCTTTTAACAAATGTGTAGGGAAATTTTCATTAACAACACAAACTTATTTTTATTAAAACCCAGAAAAAGAGGCTTATTTCATAATGATAAAGCAAGCAGATAGATAAATACAATTAATGTCAATATATAATACAGATTCAAAACACTTGTATTATTTCTGTCCTATCTCTAGAACATTACAACATAACTAGCATATAGATAATAGACAAGTTAATAATGGATTATTTATAGCCAACATTTTTTTTCTAGAACACAATCACAAGAAAATGTTTTTCTACAGGGTGCCCCACAATAAACCAGAAAATTTGGTAGTTTATTTAATTGGTGCAATTTTTGTTACAGTTTTTGAAACAAAAGCAAAGGTAGAAAGTAGCTTAAAACAGAACAAAAACACAAGTGTTAGTTGTGGTAATCAAAATGCTTTCCATTGGCAGATGCACAATGACATGGATGGTCTACCCAACTTCTAGTCACTCTTTGGATACTTCAAGTGGGATATTGTTCCAGACTTCTAACACAGATGTAAAATCCTTAAAAACTGAGTTTTTAAGGATTGTACATTTGTGATCTCTCTCCTCTGTAATTGAAGTTCATGTAACAGAACAGTAAACCCCACATTGTAATGTTTTTTTCATCATATAGTAAATCTAAAATTTCCCGTTTTTTGTAAAGCACTCTGCATTTAAAGCAAATAAATTTGATTGAACACTGCTACACTAAGTCATCTGAATATTTAGGGAAAAAAAAACAACAGAGAATTTTTTTGCTAAAATTAAGAAACAAATCCTAAATAGTATCTTGTATAATTTGGTAGAAAAATCAATATTTTGACAATTTATATATATGATAAAAATAGTTTTCAGGTCTGCTATATTTATAGGTAAAAGTGCTCAATATCAGGGATAGAGAGTATGAGATACTTTTTAAGAATTTTGTTAGGATTTCTATGCCTATCTGTAAAACAATTTTGATATTTTAGTTACATTCTGATTTTTATCTGTTCATGAATAAGTGTTATTAAATTCACCTATATGAGTGCTTATATAATTCTAAAAACAGTGTGAAAATGGAAATAGACATGAATGGTTCTGAAGATTGCATTAATTCAAGCATAAAACAAACTGTTGCTCTGTTCAACTCAGTGTACACAGGTGTGTGTGTGTGTGAGAGAGAGAGATAGTTGGTCACTAAGTATACCTGTCTGCACAGGTCAGCTAGTCAATCCATGTTACAGACGTCTGCTCAGACTCATATATGTTTGCTCAATACCCACATAGTCCATATTTGATTTATACTGCAATTATGCTGTGTGGACTTTAATTACAGTTTCTGGGAGGGAGCATATTACATGGCTTAACAAGGCCAGTACACTCAGACCTTTGGTCACAATGACTTGTAACTTCATGCTAGCACAAATGTCAATGTCTCACAAATAGTTTGTTCCATATACTTAATTTCTCTCACAAAGCTTGAATAAATCAGTGGTATGGTTTTGAGGCACTTCCCAAAGGTGCTGCCAGTTGGGATTTGCCACCCCTGCCATAATCACCACAAGCCGATAACATCACAAAGTCACCTTTCTGACAAATCAATCCTGGTGTGATTTGAACCCAGGTCTTATGGTTAGAAAGTGAACATTCTCAACCCAATATACATTATATATATATATATATATATATATATATATATATATATATATATATATAGTTTAAAATGTATTATATTTATGGGGGAAGAATATTCAATATTGGGCCTAAAGCATCTGTAAATATAAATATATAGCTGGTCTATTGATTGCTTAAGACATGAAACTGACAGTCATCAGGCAAGTGTTGATGTCTATGTTCACACTGCTTTCATAATTATATAAACACTCATACAGGTGAATTTAATAACACCTATTCATGAACAGATAAAAGTTAAAATGTAACAGAAATAACATACAAATTATTTTACAGATAGGCATAGAAAAACCTAAAAGATTTTGCTTTAATTTGTAATGTACATATATAAATTATTAGTTTAGGCAGGCCCAAGTTCACAATTTATGGAACACATTTTACTGGCAATGATCTACGGAGACTGGCTTGTTGTGTGTATATATACGTACATAAGAGCAAGAGTTTTACACAAGCAACAAGCCACTTACTAAAAGTAAGGAAAGAAAAAATGAAACAAGAAAGGATAGAAAAAGAGATAAAAACACTTTCAACTGATAATAGATAACATATAGTAACTATTCATTTCTTTTATTAAGACACTAAGAATATATATTGGAGGAAAATGTTGAACCATTGCCAAAAGGGACATTTAAAGACCATATAAGTTCAGTGTAGGTTGATGCATACATATTCTTTATTTCTCACATACATAATGTGACAAATACAATAAAAAGGTGATTTTCTAAACACAGTTTAGATGTTGCACAAGGCCAAAAGAATGGGGCACCCAGTGAAGATCGAACTCACTACTCAATTGTAGACAAGCTAATCATTACACCATATTGACAAATACAATGAAAAGATGGCACTTGTGAAACCCACAAGTAACAATTCTATATCGCATATAAATGTTAGGTTTTTATAACTTTAAAAAAGTTATATACAGTTGTTTGTTTTTTTGGATGTCACAATGAAAATCAATATTGAAAATTTTAATATTTGATATCCCACCTTTTATAAATAATTCAAATAATTGTATTTCAATAAAACTTTATTAGATCATCAATTTATTTATTTACAGATTCTCCAATAATAAAATTTATCCATAAAAGTTCCTTTTTAAATATAAATATCTATCTTTAATTAATTTTGATTAACAGTATATCTGAATTAATTTATCTAAATATAGAAAAATTCATTTACAGTCTTTTTATTATTTATATTGTTATAAAATAATGACAATGAGGAATAGAAAAAATATTATCACATATTGACTGGAACTAATTTTGCTGCATATTTTTGTTATTCACAGTTTATTAATTTAGTATGTATGGAAGACTATAAGTATAAACTATTTCTATGCCTCTTTTAAACTTTTTACTTACAAACTGGTAACTCCACAGATATAACATTTCTATTTTTTGTTTTTTTTTTACAAACTGTGTAAAAGTGTATTTCATTACAATATAAAAATTCAAGTTAATTTCTCATTTTTGCCAAGCAAATTGCTTTTCGCAAGATAGTTACTAATAATTAGTTTTTAGAATAATCATTAGATTGTGAATGATAATTTACTTTTCTAAAAACTTTTGATTCAATTCTCAGTTGTAAACAATAACTGTTTTGATATTCTTACTAGAAAGCAAGAAAACATTCATTTACAAATTGTAAAATATAAGCATTTAAGGAATAAGTGTAATAAATACATTATGCACTTGTTTTTTCCATCTTTATCTTGTTTGAGAGCTGAAATACTCATACAATGATAATGTTTACAAATCAGTATTTTAAGATCACTATGACAATTAGATAAAATCCAAGCCAATAATAAGTAAGCAAAACTTGCACATATTGTACTCTATCCTGAATATCTCAAAAATTGATTGTGAGGTCCTGCTTTAACTTGTTAATCTATCAGGAGAGACTTAGCTGGCAATGCATGTAAAGGTGTCTTGGTTTTATTTTTGACTGAACTTGTGTACAATATGACCATGGCATTCAGTAACAAGTATATTCTTCATGTCTCATGCATGTTTTTCTGTGATTTCTAGCTTTTCCCAAATTAGCATTAAAACACCATAGACAAATATGACATGTGTAGATGCAGCTGATAGCTATTCCAGAAAAAAAGGAATTTGCAGACAGCTGTGAAAAGAGGAATGGTCACTAGGATAAGTGTGTTAACCCTTAGAAGATAACTGGGCCAATCCATAGGCCTGATAATAGAAGCCTTGAGATTAACTGGTTAGTTTTTACTTCTCACATTTCTTGTGCATTTGGGCCTTTCACTTGCAGCTTCTATGCTGTGTTTTGTAATTTTACATCGATTTTTTTGTGTTCCAAGTGAGGGCTTGTGAAAAGCTCAATCTTTTTGGCACTGAAACTCTAAATGAAGCTCCATTTCCAAAGGGTTAAGAGCTACACTGAGTATTTTGAAGGAACTAAGGCAATACTGACATAGGTAGGCTCTTTTCTTTACATTATTATTAAAAAGGTAGGATAATTTCCAAACAATATTTAATGCATAACTTGATAATGTTATAACTGAAAAACCTCCAATTCTATTTTGAATAATAAGTAGTATATAATTATTTTTAATTAACTTTAAAATGAAAAACAAAAATGTCTATTCATATACTGCTATCTTGTACATTTTTTGTGATATATGTTTAACAATTTCACTAGTATGTCATCCCTTGGAAGAATCAATGAGTAAATCAGTTCTCAAAAAATTGACAAATACTTGTAGCACATAGTATGTTTCTAAGGCTCTTATGCTTTCATTCTTTTCACTGATTTATTAACTGTTGCTTTATCAAATCTACAAATAATCAATACATCTCATCTGGAAAACAGAAATGTCTTGAATGATTCAAAAATCTAATATAACTACTGTACAAATCAAAATCTATAAAATCTGTTTTTATGTCTGATATAGTATTTCCAATTTGTAAACAACCATATATTCAAAACAACTATCACTAGACAGCATAATTATTAGATTGTTCCAAAATTAATACAGGTTTTATGTTTTTATTTATTGTGACAATTTTAAAAGAATAAAAACTCGCACAAAGTATGAAAAATTAGGTATCAATTTAAAAGCATATTTTATACACTTTCTATTTAATCCATTCTTAATATAAACTGCATTTTTATCAATTTTTAGATCATTGAAGATATCAAAATTGGATTTTTGAAAAACTTCAATGAGGGCACCACACAAGCAGCTAGAAACATCAATGAAGATGTTTTAATGAATTCATAGTGCAACATAGGTTTAAAAAATTCTGGTGAATTCACTCTTGAATATTTCTGCCACTGATAACAATGTACCAAAAGCTTTGATGGAAATAAATCCTCGCATAACAGCTTGAAAGCTTGCAGGAAAGTTGCAAGTAAGTAATGGAATAATTTCCCAACATCTGAATTGAATTAGAAGCTTGAAAAAATATATACCAGACAAATTAAACAAAAACTAGAAAAATCACTATTACAAAAACTTCTCTTCACTTCTTTTAGGCAATAATGACAATAATTTATTGATCATGTGACAAGTGATGAAAAGTAGATCCTATACAACAGCTAACAACATTCAGCAAAGTAAACCAAAATGAAGTTTCTAAACATTCCCCAAAGCCAAAGTTGCATTAAAAAAAGATTATAGAGACAGTTTGGTGGTCTTCGTTTATCTTCAATTTTTTAAATATTAAAAAGCTGTAGTGGATTAATTTGATTAATCCACTACAGCAATCACAAAAGAGAAGTATTGTTATAAAAAATTTCAGTGTATATGTCTAGCATTGATCAACAGAAAAGGCTCAATCCTCTCAAAAGACAATGCTCAACCACACCATCACACAATCAATCCAGAAGTTGAACAAATTAGACTATAAAACTGTTTCATCCAGTATATCTACAGAATTTTCCCCCAAACAAACACCACTTTTTCAAGCATTTCAACAACTTCTTGCAAGAAAAAGTCTTCATTAACCAAACAGCTGAAAAAAATATCTTTGAAGAATTTATTGTCTCCAGAATTCAGAATTTTGTTACTAAAATAAATAAAATAGTCAGTCAGTTAAGTGACATACGTGATACACACTTGGGCGATCATGTCTCAAAAGAGACATGACTGACTGGGCAGAAGATTATCCCACAGTAGGTTGCCATTATTTTCTGCGATAGACTAGTTGCCAGCCAAGGCTATAGAGCCCAATCTGTCCTGTTATTTAACCCATAACTGGAGGGAAGAGATGGATTAATATCTTTCCCAAGGGTACTTGCACGTAAGTGAATGCAATGAATTCAGATGGAATTTAAACTCAGCTCCCCTATTTCTTGTTCCAAGCCGATATCCACTACACCACAACGCAAATAAAATAGTACTTGCTGATAAAAATGTGTACATTCTAATGGGTTTTTTATTTTGATTGATAAAGTTTATTCTAAACTGAGATATTTAGTTTTAAAGTTCATGTTTAAAAACTGCAATAATCTTTGAACAACTTAATGCTTTTATCAGTAATCTAAGATGTGCCAGAATATCTTTTTAATTTTATTTCTGAGAGATGTATTGATTCATTACTTAACAATATCAAAAGTGAAAGAGCATTGCTCACTGCCTTTACTAAAACATCTGGATTCAGTGAAAGATGCAAAAACAGGAGATTACAAAAACCTGAAACATCTGATTTTTGTAGGTTTTGTAAAGTTAAAAATGATTACCACACAATGAATATGACATTACAGACAACAAAGTTAATACCATCAAGTGCCATTTAAAAGATTTATCAAAGACCTGTAAAAAAAAGATAAAATCCATTAAGTTAACAATCTTGTTCCTAATTGAGATACTTCTGTTAAAGCTCTGATCAAAATTATCTACATAAAGTATTAATCAGTAAATTCACAATTTTACACCAGAATGAAAATTGTATATCTGTTAATGTAAAATTTAATCTTGATGAAATAATTCACGTCAATATCTATAAAACTTATATTATTTTAAAAAAGGGAAAACAGAAAAAACATGAAAAAATATTGCTGGGTTATTTTACATTGTTAGTTGCAATATTTATTTAATCTTTATAAAAATATTAATTTTCATAATTTTTAATTTTCTAAAATTTTCAGACTTCCTACTTGCCAAACAATTGTTAACAAAAATTTACTAATTGTCAGATTTTAACTTTTCTTACTTTTGTGAGCTAAAATTGAATATTTAAATATAGAAAACGTTTTCTGGTAAAATATGACAGGGTTTTTTTTTTTTAGTTCTTTTATTTTCATTTTACAAAAATTAAGTTACATTTCCAATTGCCAAGTCATATTTTATCATCATAAATGTCACTTTTTTTCTCATTTTATATAGACTGGAACTTTAAAAACATCTGTTCAGTGCTTCTATATAAATAATATTGTTTCATTTCTTATAGAAAAACAAAACATTTCAGTTAAAAATTAAAAAATTATGCACTTTGGTTCACTTATACAAGTTTTAAAAGTATCAGAAATGAAACAACTTACACCAAAAAGTTATCACAAGCAAACATATACATATTTTATATAGTATTTTATATTAGTGATTAATTTCATGGTTATGTAACCATTTCTTTGAAAAGATTTCTGTTGTAGAGATGAACACACCTCTCCAGAATGTGATTTGGACTCATCCAAATAGCATAAATACTGATACTGAGAAGTAGATGGGGAAGTAGAAAGAGGGCTAGTGAGGGCAAACTGAAAGTAAGTTCTATATCCTGATTACAAAATTCAGCAAGACTGTCAGATCCAAGCAACATTACATTTCTTGATTGTGTTATCTTTATTCAATGCAATGAAGTTATAACAATCTCTTATATAGGAGGTTATAATGATAAAATTACTCATATTTATTAGAAGGTGTTTGTTTGACATTTACTGTTATTGGTTACCAAGTGATATTTCATAGAAATATTTGCAGTATCTGGGAACTGTGAAAGAAACCTGCCATTGTAAAACAATGATGTTCCTAAAAAAGTTAAGTTCAAAGCAGTTCTTAACATCTGCCACTCTTCAATGCTTTCTTCAGAGTAACTTATTTTATAATTACTACTCTAAAGGACGTGTGTAGCAAAGGTTTATTAGATTTTTTATTTGTGAAATTAGTGAGTGTATACAAATATTTTTTTTAACACTATCATTTCTTAAAATATTCATGTTTAAGTATAAAAAACAAACAAATTTTCTGAATAGTTTAAGGAAAAATTTCAATGTTTAAAAATATAGACCATAAAATGTGAATAAATTTAAATTTGTTTACTCCTAAAACAAATAATGTAATATTTTGCTACATTCTCCAATTCCTCTTTCTTAAGAAAGTTAAAGTTTATTGAGGTCAGTATATTTTTAAATTCTTGTGTTATGTTTTGTTATACAGGGATTAATAGCTGAGTTTTAAGTCCTATCTAAGTCAATGAAGCCATATGTATATATCTTGACAATGTGTTTTGTATAAATATCTATAAGTAGACTTGAGAAGAATGAAAATGATACCTATATACAGGTCAGAAATTGTCACCTTCAAAACAAAGGCATACCAAACTTTCAGTCATGGCTTACTTTGAGTCTCTAAATGAATGTCCTATATTTTTAACAAATCTACCTAAATGTGTGGTACATTGTTGCACTTATGCAAAAATCTTAGTTCTCTAACATTCACAACTACATATCAAGTTCCACATTTGCATACTTTGGCTTTTTCATGAACTTCTCAGAGTGCTACAAAACCCCCAAAAAATAAACAATATGAATTGGTACATCTGATTGTTAACAGATACCACTGCACATATAAACAGAAATAGATACAGATAATTAAATATACAAAGATATAGCAATATATATAAATAGATATGCATAGATTTACATGTGTGTACACAAAAACAAAACAAGAATTTATATATATAGAGAGAGAGAGATCCAGAATGTGTGTGGGTATATGTACATAAGTTTAGTTAAAATCCACCAAAAATCCCTTGTTAATTATTTTTTATTTACTTCTTTTTTCTTAAATTTCAAATTCATATTTTAGTATGAGTACTCTAAACACACACACACACACACACACACCTATACAAGCACACACATTGCTTCCAAGCATGAGACAGATTGTCGGTGCTCAGTGTTGACCTCAGTGTTTACTTTTATATTTACACATGTTCTATTCCTGATATTGAGTACTTTTACCCATAAATATAGCATACCTTATATATATATATATATATATATATATATATATATATATATATATATGAGAGGAAGTGTTCTCATCTTTATTGTGATATTCATAACATTTCAGTTCTGACCACCTTTGAGTGATATAAAAGAAAAAGCATGGGACGTGAAACTAGAACAATCTATCCCAGTAGACAAAATAAAGAGTTCAGTTAAAAATTCCAGTGTATATCACCTAAAGCAGGCCAGAGCATACAACAGCTGAAACATTGTGAACCTGACAACAAAGATGAAAACAAGAGCCTGAATAATAAAAAAAAGTGTGTGCATGTATTTATTACTTCAAATATTATTATAGTGAAGTAATAAAATATCAGATTAAAAATAAACCCATTAATTATACAGACACATAAATACTAGCAGTACATATATTCTTGTCACTCACACACACAACCCTTTATATATATATATATATATATATATATATATAATGAATTATTATCCTGTTAAAATTACATTTTAAAAAAATTTAATTCATTGATAGGGAAAATAAATACAAGCAAAAGTAAAATAAAAAATAAAAACTTACAAGTTTTTTTCTTGGGTATGAGGAAATCTGAAACTAATGGTAATATGTGACACTAGCCAACAAGATGTAGCTGTGCAGTTTAACACTAAGCAATGATTTTTTATCTATTGCTTGAAATATATAAATGAGTTTACTTGTCACCTAACATAAATTATAAAGACATGCTATTTTACTATGCACATTATGTTAACAATACTTACATCACATCTCAAGGAAATACTGCTGACTTAGTTCTATTACAGCCCTATTGATAGAGATGAAAAAAAAAAAAAAGAAAGAACAAAAACCAGAGAGGGACGGAGATATTTTTAACTGCTGACAAATCCTATTGTGCAGATTTTTATAAATATTTTATAATGAAACACATCCTAAAACCTTTTTTTTTTATATACACTCCTAGAAAATCATTGAGTGCAAGGTACAGAAGCACTAATTGGACTTCTTCAATAAAGATCTGGTCACAACACCAGTAAACAAGTCTCAAAAGTCAGTTCTAAAAATAAACCTTTACAAGGGTCTTTGATAAAACAGCATAAACTAGAAACATTTTTAAGCAGAAAAGTGTCAAAGACAGCATAGGGGAAGTATGGATTAAAAGAGGAAAAATAATGAGAAACCAGAGGAGATGGAAATGAAAATAACTAAATTCAATCTATCATTATATAGAAATCTTATGGGATTGCATAAGTAACCAGGGATAATAGCCTTTTAGTCTTTTTTTTTTTTTTGGTCCGAAGAACCACTCAAGGTAGAGAGTTACAGATTAAGAGGAACTGTTTATAAGAATATGTTGGGAAGATAATGGTTAACTCTAGACTTGAACAGGTTAAGATTGAAGTGATCAGGAGAAACATCCTCTTGGGAGACAGTTCCATAAAACAGCAGTTCACAGGAAGATACTGCTCAAACTTACATTTCACGAATGGAATATGAAGGGCATGAGTCTTAGTTGTAAAGGTTAAAACTGAAGGAATGTAGTTCATCTGAATACTTTCTCTAGAATAGAGATAAAGCAACAAGAGGCTTCCATTTTGTCTGTGGCTGAAACATTTTAGGATTGAAAATAATTCATCACTCATGAGGAAGCAGAGATACTTTTAGATTCTATCAGGAAAGTAATGGCTGGGCAACCCCTGCCCATGTATTGTAACAGTACTTCATTTTCAGCCTCATCTGGCTCTTGTAAAAATAGAGGAAAGCAGGAGTCAGCTACTTATTGGAGTGGTAAAAGAAACCAATCATTTTCCCCAGTATCTTTAGTGATGGATTATAGCTCCACTTTAGTTTAAGTTCCAATAGGTTCTCAAGGTATAGGGGCTTCCCTGAGAGGGCATCCATTTATTGCGAGTAGTGAGAGTTCTGAATCTGATCGGCAATGATAAAGTCTATTGGATTCATGAATTTGGTGAAAGTAATTTTGAGTTCAGTACTTGGGTCAGGCAGTTGAGACTTACAGTGTAAGCAATAACTTACTAAAAAACAAGACAAAGTACCAATTGATATGGATATCAGAATGGAAACAATCTCTTCCCATAGATTAAACAAGGGTTCAGTTCGAAATTACCTAAGGTTACCAAATTAACAAACACCTGAAGAAAGCTGGAGGGCAAAAATAGCTGAAATGTTATGATAACAACAAAGACAACAACAATAATCTAAATATAAATAATGCATTAGTCACTTTGTAATTCTTAAATCTTAAAAAAAAAAGATTTGATGGTAATGAAAATTTTAGACTGTAATCTTACAATGAACTAAATATTCTATTTAATGAATGATGTAGAGACTTATAATGATAAAATCTCAATGAGTTCATAATAAGACTAAAAATTTAGAAGAACATCAAATAGATTCTGTAGTATTTCAGTAGAAAAAATAGAAGTGCAAAGATATACAAATATATTTTACTGATTACAGTATTTACATTGCTTGGAGTGTTGTCCTCACCTTTGTCATATTCACAACATATTCATGGCCCAGTGGATAAAGGTGTTGGTTGAAGTAATCCAGTAACTTGACCTAAAGAGTTATATGTTCAATACATGGGTACAGGCGAACAAAAACTTGGAGAGTTGAGTTACTAAAGGAAAATAACTGAAACTGAGGTATCTAGAAAAGATATGGCATGTGGAACTAGAACAATCTAACCCAGTGGACTAAATAAAGAGTTTGGTTCTAGCATATATCTCCCGAAGAAGACCAGAGCATACAACAGCCGAAATGTCATGAATACAACAACAGTCAAAAAATAGTGTAAATAGTTACAATACCTCAATCTCAGAAATATAGACAAATCCTTTACTGACTTAGCAATTAATGATTTTCAATAAATATATTAATGTATAAAAGAATATTTTAGTTGATATTATACTAAATTGGAATTCAAAAATCTAACAAATTTCAGTTGCAAATGAGGTTCATTAATTCAACTTAGGAGCCAACCACATTTTTGACTGCACAGCTGGAAGGACTTTGCCAGTAAATTGTATTTTTGTATCTATAAAATATTCCATTATTTAAAAGTATTTTTTCTAATAATTTTCTGTACTTATATCTTTGAAGCAGATTTTAAGCAGTATTCATTCAAAATATTCTTATTTCCATAAATAGTTGGTATTTCAAGATTTACTCTATAGTAGGTTGAATAATTATCACAAATATTTTCTTTGTTCATTATGAAAAATTGAATACATACATACGGAAATTAAATAATCAAAGCTATTAATCTTTTCTCAGAATCAATCCACAAAGATATCTTATTTTAATAAGTTCTCTTAAAAATGAGCAACATAAAATTTGATAGCACAGTTTCATACTTAAATTTGATTTTGTAACCTTTTTTCTTATCCAGACAATCTCTTTTCATTCCCATCATCTATTTCAATCAATACTTATTCTTAATAGAATTGTCTATATTTCTCAAAAAACATCTAATCATCTAGTAAGTATACATGGAAACATTATTAAAGGTTAAATGTCTTAAAAAATATAAATTTTGCACAATATATTGACAAAGGGTTTTAGTATGGTTATGGTAGGATTCTTTTCTTTAATGAATTTTAAACAAAGGATGTCAGCTTGGGAATTCAAATCATTGATTTTCTGACATATATACAGTTGTATTGATGATATAATTTATTTAAGTGTATCACTTTTCTTATAGTATACTTCATTCTGGCAACAATACCAGAAAAAAAACTATCACTAAAGGGTTGTCATATTCACAACTTCAATGTACGACAGGATCATGGCTTGATAGACAAAAGCGTTCGTCTTTTGTGTAAGTCAGTTTGTTGATTTAGAAACTTGTTAGTCTGAAATAAATCTTAGAGGAGACAAATGTAGTTTATTTTTGCAAATCCCATTTATCAATATGTTTAGTATCAGTTTCAGTCACCAACCAATGACTTGGTAGAAAGTGCAATATGCAAATCAATTAGATTAAGTCATTGTAAATAATTAAAATGAATTATGGAGTTCACATAAATAGGACAATAGAATAGCATAAATTAAATCATTAATTAGGTCATATCACGCTTTTCAAGTTTACTTTTTTTTGACAATAGTATTTTTACTAATACAACTATTATGAATATGCACAAATCATGTAAATTATTGATATTATTAATATTTTTACATATCTAAAATAGATATGTGTACATCTTCTCCTTTCTTTTGGCTAAGAGTTAAATCACATTAACATGCCAGTTATAAAATCAGTGGAGTTAAGCAATGTCAAGCCTAGTCAGTACCTAAATGACTGCTTGGGAATATCAGGTGCTGTAAGCTCGGATGGGCAGGTATTATAAAGGGCTTATGGCCATGACATTGAAATACCAGTTCTTGCATGATCACAGAAGTTAAGCAATATCAAGCATAGTCAGTACCTAGATAGGTGACTGCTTGGGAATACCAGGTACTGAAATTTTGGATGTACAGGTGGTATAATGGATAACAGCTAATAGCTTAGAAATCAGAGAGTTAAGTTACAATTCCATGGTTTGTTATATTCATTTATGTGCAAATACCGTTGAGAAAAGTATGAATACACCCCTTCTCTTCCTAGCTATTAGTAAGGACTTGTATCATTAAATCGCTATCATCTCAAAAAAATTCTTACAATCTCAAAATATAATCTAAAAGGTGGATAATCCTTAAAAACAAATCTATCACTCAATTTCATTTCTTTTATTCTAAATAGATTTGCTGAAAAATGTTCAGAAAACTAAAGTTCTCAAATCTAAATCCCAAAACAGGGCCTTCTCACTTCTGTTAAAGGGACCACTCCTTGATTGACTATGTCTTTAGGGATGTAGCTGTACTCACCACATTTAGTTGATTGCATGTTTGTGAGGTTATTTAACTTATAGTTGAAGGTGTTGAATTTAGTGTTGTCTTTCTCCTAATTAAGTTGCCATCCAAGGTTATAGCATCCAGTCTGCCCTTCTATTTACCCATAGCTGGAGAAGAAGAGATGGATTCATACCTTTCTCAAAGGTATTTACAGGTAAGTGAATGTAATGGACCTGACTGGAATTCAAATTCAGCTCTGGTTTCTCAATCCGAGTCGCTATCCATTACTCCACCATGCCTAGTTCTAGTGATAATTAAATAAAAATAATTAAATATAAGATTTAAGAGAATAAATTAAGTAACAGCAGAAACCTAAATTGAAATTAACTGCTTCTTTTTAATAGTTAAAGAAAAACAAGCATATTCTCTAATACTTTTTCTTACATTTATTCTGGACTAAGTGGTTAATCCAGCTCTGTAATAATTTAGTTAGTGAATTATCAAGACAGACTTATAATCTAATATAATGAATGGATTAAAAAAAAAGAATATTTCCCAGTGTTTTTTTAAATAATTTTTACAGCATTTATTATGCTATCTCTTCAAGTAAACAACTAAATATATCTGAAAAGAAATGATTAATTTTAAACTTGAACCAAGTACATAACATTTTAACAATCAGGAGCTGTGCAAAGATATTTTTTACCATTGTGTACTATAGAATTTATAAAGACATAAATAGAGTGAACATTAGAGAAATATGGTTAGAAAGAATTCTGAACAGTCTTAGTGAACAAGATACTAAATCATACATTATCAACCTGATAAATTTAAAATGTTTTTATCAATCAGTTAAACTTTGGAATAAAAAAAATGTTAATGAAATCAACAACTCCTAAAAATTATATTTAGTGACATTTCTTAAGTTATACTACCTACATTTTAAAATTAGGAAAATAGATACAAATATTTAAAATAAAAACAATGTTGTATCTTTTGAATAACAATTTTATTGTTAACCAATAATCTGCTGTATTCTTTTGTCTTATTCATCATTGACTAAAATTATATATATATACCTAAGTATTTTCTACTTTTCAAGGAAAGATCTGCTATCATTTTAATGTGTTTTATTTGCCAGTTTATTGGTAAATATTTTTGTTAAGTCATTAGGTATATAGATAACGGCTGCAAAAATCATGTTTCAATTTTTCAAATATAGTTTAGCACACCCTAATAATGTCACATGAGTAACTTTCCTGTATTTTTAGCACTTTTGAATTTTCTGCTATTTGGTCTCTTAGATCACAAAAGAGGATTATTAAACACTATTTAAGTTTTGAATAAATTATTTCAACAACCCAAGTATTAATTAACATATACAGAAGTATCTGAATGATGAAAAATCAAAATCTTCATTGAAAAAGAATGGCATTTGCTTTTAAGAGAACCTATAAGTAGAAACAAGCAAGTATATACACTAATGTTTATTTATTATGAAGATTAAATGCATACGAAATTCTAAACTAGCAAAAAAAAAACACTTTTAATTAATGTTCAAAACCTCCATTTTTATTAGAAAGAGATATGGCTTTTCTAATAAAGAATTAGTTCTTAATTACAACAGAAAATAATGTCATAAACCACTCACTTCTTTCTTTAGTAACTCATTATTTACCTTATGGTGTTCCATGTATTTATATATGTTATAAATACTTGAGAGATGCACATATTTGACTGTATGCAGTTCAGTATATTTTCTAAGTGAAGTGAAATTGTGTACCAAGAAAATTCTAACTTCGACCAGTAAGTTTTCAGGTAAGATAAGCTTAATTTCACTGGTCTACAACATGAAAGCTTCAAAAACAAACATAGCCACTCTTAGTTAATTTGGGGGCATTGGAAATAAAAATGATATCCAAAATTGTTGATTGGCTCTAGATTTCAAGATATAATACTCGTGTTATATGAATACTTCACCAAAATTGTTGTCCTTACCTGATTAATTATTCTCCTAATAAACTAATTGTTATTCTTTTTTCCACTCAGGTTTTCACACATTTAGCTGACTAGTAAAAATGCCCCGTGAATGTCTGAACAAAGCCAATTATTGCTATATGTGGTAAAGTGAATTTTGTATCTCAAAAGTGAAATATAACACCTGTTGTGAGAAAAGCTTACAAACTATATTTTGAATGCAAAATAGGAGACCAAAATAAGTGGACACTACATATATTTAATACCTGTGCAACAAATCTCTTTTAATGGCTAACCAAGAAGAAAAAAAAAATCTATGCCTTTTGCAATGCACATAATTTGGAGAGAGCAAACCAATCATGCTACCGATTACTACTTCTGCATGATGCCTCCAATAGCTAAGGAACTGCCACAGAAAAAGAAATGGACAGTGTAGTATCCAAACATTCCATCAGCTTTGTGCCCTGTTCCCTATAATGAAGACATACCAGTACTAGAATCCTATGAAACTGGGTCAGAAGACAATGAAACCTGAGAGTCTGAACCATCAACTTTATATGACCAAGATTATTATCCAACATCCATCTCTGTGACTTAAAAGACTAAAGTTTTCTAAAAATTAGAAATTCCTAAGAGTAAAGCAAACATGTTAGATTTAAGGTTACAGCAGTGAAATCTATTAGCAGGTGATTTCCTATTTCTGTGATCACCACAAGGACCTAGAAGGTGATTTGGTGTACTTCATTGATATGAGTGGTTTTATGCAATCACTTAAAAATCAGTTATAATTCAGAGGAATAGAGACTGTTCATTGATCCCTCAAAGACAAATCTCAAAACTGTCCTGTTATACAGTGGCAATGTTTTACCTTCAATCCCAGTTATTTATGCAGTCCACATGAAAGAAACTTATGAAATAACTACCGAGATAATCAACATAACTGACATTGTTGTAGAGAGTTGTAGTTTGTTACTCTGTTTCTAGAGCTGCGATATATACCAAGTAATGTTGTTTTTTTCATGAATGGTGCAGCTAAGACAGAAGTTCACTTAACATTAAGAGAAACTGACCATTACAACAATCACTGGAAGCTGGAAGAAAAAAATGTTCCAAAAAACTGGGAGAAAAAATTTTTGTTGTTATCTCTTCATATCAAGCTTGGTCTTATGAAAGATTTCAAGAAGGCTATGGACAAAACAATAGCAGTTTTCACATATGTGCAAAATAAACTTCCCAGAATAAGTGAAGCAAAGATAAAGGAAAGCATTTTTGTTCATCACCAGATTCATAAATTCAGATAAATATTCAGACAAATCTGGTGATTTGTCTGAATATTTTGAGTACTACGGGAAAAGGAAAGAACTGCAGGAAAAGGTTTCAAGCCAGTGGCAATCAACTTTCTGGGTAATGAAAGAGTAAATAATGACAAAAAGCTGGTGGAAGACCACCTGAAGGGATACAAACAACTTGATTGTAACATATCATTGAAGAGCCATTTCTCAGACTTGCATCTTGACACTCCCACTACCACAAAGGCGGCATGAATTACGAGCACAGTGAACAATTTCAAGACATTGTAGCAATGGAGAAAAGGTATCAGAGCAGGTGGAGTTCATCAATACTGGCTGATTATTGTTGAACTGTGACCAGAGATGACCCTTCTACAGATTACAAAAGACAAACCAAGAAGTGACATATGATTGCTGAATAACTCTTCTGAAGAGATTTTTCTGGTAGTATTTTATTCAATAAACACATATATTGTCATCTTGAGTGATTTTGTATTGCTTGGTAGCCTACATAGAACAGAACAGAACATCAAAGCAGAATTTGCAAAGCAAAATTGTTTTTCTAGGAGACATTCAGATGAGTACCATGTGTATGACATAACTAACTAAATATCTTTAAATCTAGAGCCAATAATCTAATCTTTTTCAAATTTTTCATGCTAAAATATAACATAGATTACTTTTCTTTACACAGTTGGCTTTAAGAATATTTTAGAACTTTCTTAAAGTTCACATTTGAAAACTTAACAGTATTTTTCCTCTGCTTTACTTCTGTTTATAAATACAAGTTACAAAATAAAACTTCTACATTTATCTTGATAAAGTCCTTCAGGGACAAAATGCATTGGTAAAAAAGTTTTCTTTCTCTCTCTTTCTCTCTTTGATGTGTGTGTGTGTGTGTGTGCTTATTTATGAGTATGAGTAGACTCATAAGTAAAAGGGTTTAATAAAGTTTTAAAAATCTGAAGAGGAATCAACAAACTCTACAGTCTCTGAAAACAATCTACAAAAATGGACATAAGATAATAACAATTTCAAGTGGCAAAAATATATAAAAATAAGATAAACTTTTAATATAAAACATGCAAGAAAACAAAACAAAAGTATATCATATGTGTATATCCAGAATGTATTCAAATCCTGGTCAGGTAGATACCCTTACAAATCTGTCCCAGATTTCCAATAAAGCAAGTAATATTTCTATATACAACAGCAAAGATAAGTTACTGCACTCATTGAGATCCATTGCCAAAATAATTCACAAGGATATTCATACACAACAAAAACTCAATATCAGTAAGAAATAAACAAAAATTATATGCAAATAGGACAGAACACAAAAATATCACAAATGGTTTCAAAAATGGAAAATTGGTTAAAACATATTGAGTAAATGATATTTATTCTAAATAACATGAAATATGCAA